>CM024616.1:19821534-20012335 GCA_014182575.1 Eucalyptus decipiens
TTTTTTAAAAATAAAGATATTACATTTTTTTGTTGGAGAAAATATATCAAATATGAGAATTTGAACCGTATTCCAACTAAAGAAGGCTCTCCAAGGTGGGGAGCTAAAAGAATGAACCAATTTTAACCCTAAGAATCTCTCAAAAAATAAAATGATTTTTTTTTTTTAATAATGATTGAAAAGGAGGAAAAAAGGAAAACCCCTCCCAAATGTCATGGGGTTGGCTTGGTCTAGTGATTGAGGAATGGACCTGTGACATAGTCAATTCTCTATGCCACCAAGAGTAAACATTTCAGGTGGAGTAATTAATCTGAACCATCTAGTAAAAGTCTTTCATAAATTTCAAATTTACCTATTTAAACTAAAATTTTTCGTTATATAAAAAAATCAATTTCAAAGTGGGGAAGCGAATTGAATGAATACAAGAAAGTGTGTATGTGGCATTGGAGGGTTTAAAACCATCGGTTTTAGAAAAGATGGAAAATGATAGAATCCCTAAGAGAATCTCAAAAAGTATCCAAGTGAAAGAAGGTGAATACATAGAGAACAACTCAAGAGCCCAAATCCAATGGTGGGCATTGCATTTTTTTGCACTCACCTTTACGGAAAGGCAAAACAGCACATTTAACGCGATGCTTTCTTTACCATAAAGCAGGGAAAGCTTCCGATGATTGAGCTTTCACCGGTTCAAATTCACTTATAGGTAACTTTACAACCTTAACACGAAATCTTGAATCCATATTATTCTACTCATTAGGGCATCTAGGACTTTTCTTTTCTTTTTTACTGAAATATGCGTGAATTCACTTGTAGCCTCTCCTAATGATTGAATTCAAAGGCATAGTGTGAATATAAGCAACAACAAGCGTCTAATGTATTTAACAGAAATAGGTTAGATATGGCCTTTTGTCCTTGTAGCTTTGTAGCGACATTAAAACATAAAAGATCAATCAAAGATTAGGTTCTATAGGTCGTTAATGGGGGAAGAGAGAGGAGGGGAAAGTAATTTTATTTTAATCATGCCAGATATTCTGGTCATTCAAATATGAGAATCTGAACTGCATTCCAACTAAAGAAAGGGTTCCAAGGTGCGAAGCTAAAAGAATGAACTAATTTTAACCCTAAGAATCTCACAGGAAACTTTCCTTTTTCAGATATTCAAGTGGGAGGACAAAAAATGATTGAAAAGGAGGGGAAAAGGGCAACCCCTCCCAAATATCGCTGGGTTGGCTTGGTCCAATGATTAAGGATCGGACCTGGGGTTGGCTTGCTACATGAATAAGGATTGGATCTGGGGGATAGAGTCACTTCTCCATGCTACTAAGAGCAAACATTTTATGTGGAGTAATTTATTTGAACCATATAGCAAAAGTCTCTTATAAAATCAAGATTTAGCTGTTTAAACTAAACTTTTTCGTTATTAAAAAAAAAAATTCCAAAGTGGGGAAGCGAATTCAATGAATACAAAAAAAAGTGTGGAATGTGGCATTGGAGGATTTAAAACCATCGGTTTTAGAAAAGATGGAACATGACTGAATCCCTAAGAGAATCTCGAAGAAGTATCCAAGAGAAAGAAGGTGAATACATAGAGAACAACTCAAGAGCCCAAATCCAATGGTGGGCATTGCATATTTTTGCACCCGCCTTTACGGAAAGGCAAAACAGACAGACCCCATGTCTATTCTCTCCTCACTTTAGCCTGGCATAATTCTTGCCGTGTCTCAGCACAACGTCCCACATAGCGAACAATTCTATTCCACTCGAGGAACTTTGGGTGAATTAGAACGACCAAGGACTAGGAAGAATCTCCAAGATGTTTGCTTGATTTAGTAAAACATTTGCAGCTGCCTTCCACAATTTTTCCTTTTTCCAATCGACCAACGGGCAAAAGGAAATGATGGCTAATGATGATAAGTGGTGAAAAATAATGGGGTTTTCCTCATTTGAAATATCAAGCTAGAGTAGTGGAAAGAGAGAAGCGAGGCAATCAAAAATCAAACCTCAAATTGCTATTGCATATAATTGTTGTACGGATGATGGGCTGGACAGAAATTCACTGAAACTCGTACTTTTATTTAAGACCTAGGATAGCTTCTGCTTTTCTGAAGTGCGATAAGCTTCGTGGAATAGAATATGCCCTCGTAAAAATCGGACATCAAAGTCCAACAATAATATAGTACGATTCTTTCGTGAATGGGATTAACTAGGACATACAACAATACACCCATGTCTTTTCATTTATTCTCCTAGAATTTCGCCAGTCTTCAAATCAACCCTTGCCAATCGATTTGCAAACTCCTCTCTTTCCACATGGAATTTTCATTTGGGAAGAAAGCGGTGGACAAAATCATTCATGTTGTAGAAATCATGTTCTATCTATGTCGAGATTCATCTACCTAATAAGTTAGACTCAAAATAATCTATTGTGTTTGACAGGTTTTGCATAATATTAATGTTAGGATTATAAAAGTCCCACATCAAAAATTTGGTGTGATGTTGAGCAGGTAATATCTCTTAGTTAGTCCATAACTCATTTACTTAAGTTTTTTAGTGAAATGGATCCAATTGAATATGTTGTAAAGCTCAAACTTGGATTCCCTCTCGGCCCATAACTCATTGGCTTAAAGGTATCGACTTCTATTGCATGCCCCCAACAAATAATATTAGAGTTGATGATTGATTGGTCGCCTACTTCAAACGTGTATCAATGTTTGATTTTTTTTTTTTTTTTTGGGTAACCAAAGACTCCACCACGAGCCCCTCGTGCTTGGACGGCACCGAAGGGCCGAGCTCCTATACTTCGGGGGAAACTAACACATTACCCCACCACCATGGCCCTCCACTTAAGACATGTTAGCAGCTGCGGAGTTTCGACCCTCAGACCTCTGCGATGAAGTGCCCAAAGCCGAACCAACTTAGCTGCCTACCGGTGGGTATCAATTAATTATTATATGCAAAAAGATACATAAATTGAAAGGAGCAAACCTAACCCTAGAGCTCACACGTGAGGGGAAGATTTTCAGGATACATATATGAGTTGTATTAGAAAAATCCCACATCGTAAAATATTGGTGTGGTGTTTGAGTTGTTAATATATCTTAACACACATGAAGGGTTTAAACTTTTGAAAGAAATTGTGTCCAATTGAATATGTTGACAGGCTCAACTTGGGCTCCCTCTTAACTATTTTCCCAAGTAAAAGTATCGAACTTTTATTGTGCACTTCCAACAATCTAGGTAAAAGATTATTTTGACAAACATGGGAAGATTATTTTGATTGACAGGGACAAACTCATTAGTCTCTGCTCCCCTTTTCCCAAAAGCCAAGGCTATGCATCTCGGGCCTTAAATCACGAATGCACTCCGCTCAATTCAGTTCTGTACATTGAATAGCGCACTCGGTTAAGTATTGCTCTCAATACACACTGAGCAACGTCTCTTCAATAGAAGAGTTAAATTCTCCATGTTTTATGTGCCAACTTGCTTTAATGTCATCACCTTTATTTCTCTTCTACTTACAATTAGGTGATGCTTAAAGGGGTTCATTTTCTGATCAGTTTTGTTCAAAATAATGTCCGGAATACGGACAGTTGATTTGCAAAATGAGTTTACGATTGATATATTGGGACAAACTGATCCGTGGTATTCTCCTCTTGCGAGCAAAAGAATACGTTGCTCAATATTTATGGGGTGAATTATCTTTTCAAGTTTACTTTCTCCAAACGGTTGATGCATCAGCGACCCACATTAAAGATGGTGAAGATTCAGCCATGTAATCTATTCTACTAAAATACTCCTGCACTTTTAAGAAAACCACACGCGCACAAGCAACCCTTGAAACCAGATCTGTCTTGTGTGTTGCGTCCGTGCATTACTCTCTCACTCATCGCACCGGTGGACAAATTTGACTAAAAACAAACACAAGAAGAATATTTTGCTGCTAGACGAAAGAGAAGTAATGTCAAAGGTGTTTCCGTGATAGCTATCACAAGGCAACCATAACAATGCAGGCAAGTCGAAGAAAGCTATGAACAAACTACCACTTGAGAGATTGATTTTTATACAAATCTACCAATTAGAGGACAGCACTTGTATTAAGCTACATACATATACAAGGTACAACAAATAGTCCAGAGACTAAAGAAGATTTTGAACAAACATATACAACTCTCAGTAGAAGCCAATTCGGGAAGCGGGTGGCTATGCTAGATCGCCATCACTTGGCGTTCGGATCCATGACTCGGGTCTCATGGAATTTGGCGATGAAGACCGTGGCTTTCTTGTCGATGCCGGGCTCCGCAACATACCTGCCCTTGTCGTAGTCGCTCGGATAAGTTTTCATCGAGCTTACGGAGTCCCCCTCCCAAGCATCATCCCGGCGCGCCCTCCGAGGCTTGAACATGCTCATGAGCGAGAAAGAAGATGAAGATTTCTTCTGCCTGCTGTTGCCTCCCATACTAGTAGCTAAATTACTGCGAAGGCACTAAAGGGCAGTATCGATGAAGAGCAGTATCGATGAACTCTAGCTCTCTCCTCTGTGTTTTTTTGGTTTTTGCGCTTTGAAGAGCCAGTGAAGGAGGGCAAGTGAATTTATAGGTCCAAAGGTGAGATTCTAGACAAATATCAGGTTCAACTTGAGAATGAGACGAATGGTCCAGACCTAATCATCTCAAAAGAATTGAAAAGAAAAACAAGTATGTGCTGGGAAAAGAACAATCGGATGCTTTTCAACCAATATATGTCCTCCTCTCTTTTTTGTGGTTGACCAATACAGCCATCGGTGGCGGAAGACTTATGTCCATGGACGCCCTTTTTCCCTTGTATAGTCACATCATTCGTTTAACTTCTATACGTATGTCCATACACCAATACATTTTTACATAATGGATGTACTATATGATAGAGTAGAATAACACAAGTATAAATTATTTACGACATTACTTTTGCAGATCACTATTATTATATCTCTCGTCGTTACATTAAACCATTTAATTTTCAATAGTAAGAAACGTATTCAAGGGCTTATTTCGTCCTCAAAATTTCACCCAAAAATCTGATGATAAGCCAGTACTTCTTATAAAACAATAACTGCCCAGCATTGGACAAATGGTATTTAATTCAAATCGATGAACGACACATATATGTCATTCCATGAATCTTTCGTGGATATAAAATCTAAAAAACTCCTCCTCTTTTGCAACAGTTCAAATTTATATCCAAAAATAAATGAAATTACATTTTTTTATCTTTATTAAAACTTCTCCACTTTTTACATATATACAGATGTGTGGCAATAGATCACCAGATATAATGCACTTCACATAATTCAGTCTTGTGCATTGAATAGCTGACGAGATTAAGTATTGCTCTCCAGACACCTTATCAAAATCTCTTTCTAACGGAAGAGTTGAATTCTCACGTTTTATGTACTACCTTGCTGAATGTCAAACGACCTTTGTTTCTCTATTGTTTACAATCAGCCGATGTTCAAAGGAATTCATGTTATCATTAGTTTCACTCAAAATAGTTGCAAGTATATATGTAAATGATTTGCAAAATGAAAAATCTCAAGAAATTAATATCTTAAGGCAACAAGCATGGTGACTAAAGGCAGCCATAGTTGCTCCTATATATTGTGTTTAATGATATTTTTGTTTATCTCTTTCCAAGAGAATGAATGGGAATAAATACAGGGAAGAGGAGTAGTACTAAGGCTCCAATTATAGTAACAAATTATAAAAATATACAGAAATTATATATATATATAGAAAGAGATTAATCGGGGAGATAATCATGGAAGAAATCTCTGCTGAGCTGTAGCCTTGCTGTCTAACACAAAATAAGTTTAGGAGTGATATATTGTGATCAAATGACGTGAGATAACCTCTTTTGGAGCACTAAAGATTAAGGTCCTCTTTGTTTATTATGCAAATTTTACTTTTTAAATCTACTTCCTCCAAATGATTGACACATCAACAACACATTATAATCATGGAGGAAATCTCTGCTGAGCTGTAGTCTTGCTGTCTAACACAAAATAAGTTTAGGAGTGATATATTGTGATCAAACGACGTGAGATAACCTCTTTTGGAGCACTAAAGATTAAGGTCCTCTATATTTATGATGCAAATTTTACTTTTTAAATCTACTTCCTCCAAATGATTGACACGTCAACAACACATATTATAAAGGGTCCAATTCAAACAATTCATCTATTCTACTCAAAGTGAAAAGTGTTAAAAAAAAAAAAAGTCCTAAATCTCTAACATTAGTCTCAATTTAGCCCTAAATCTTTTGATTTAGACTCAATTTAATCATTCTGGCTAATTTTGGCTAAATGTTGCTAATGTAGACATTAGCCATCCTACATTGCAGGATCAATGCTAACATGAGAAATTTTTTATTAACGTTTTAATAAAAAAAATAGTTTTTTTCTTTCTTTTTTCCTCCACTTACCTCCGATTGCCGACATGGCCTTGGTGACAGGTCCCCCTTGCTTAGAAAGAAAAAAAGGAAAAAATTAAAAATTATAAAAATTTTATTCAAAAATATCAATGTCAACGCCGATTATGCCGCATAAGATGGTTGACACCAATGTCCTCAATATCCAACCAAAATTAGTAGAAAAAACTGAATTGGCTCTAGATCAAAAGATTTATGACTAAATTGACACAATTAAAAGGCTTAGGATTAAATTTGAACAAATGCAATAGGTTTAGAACTTTTCTTACACTTCTCCCTCTACTCAAATACTAATCCACTTTGAAGAGAACCATACATACCCAAAAACAACCTTTGAACCCATCATGTGTGAGCATGTGACATCCTCCATTCGAACTCCTATTTAGACCATGAGGGATGGACTAAGGATCGGTGTATCACTAACGAAGATAGGCTATGATTCAATCATAGGGATTGTTCACAAGCTTACTAGTTGATTAGGGACCACGCAATTCCAAAATAGGGTTGTGATAGACCAAAGCATTTGATCATGAAAGGACCATTCAACCATGAGGATTGTATCGATGATCACATGCTATCACAAGTCAGTCAATGCACATGTATAGACCAATTTAGCTTAGATATATACCGATCACGGGTGACGCCGCACGGTCAATGTACTATTCATAAATGACCCTAATATGATCCCAAATTACTGTGAGTCTAGACAAGCTGATCGATCCTACTTGATTACATGACAACTGAGGATCATTCACGGATCAATCAAGCTCAATTAAAAGTCGCACATAAAACCCTGGACAAGCATCAAATTTAGTTCGAGTATAGTCATATGACTTCTGTCAGTGCCACCTAAATTCATGTAATTCATGTTAAAGTCATTTCCAATCGAAACTTAGTCTCAAGCCTTGGTCCAATAGAGGGTATCGACTGTAGATTTTATCAAGGCATTCCTTTCCAATGGAAATATTTTTAATAAGCCCGTTAGTGCATTAATTAAGGAAATGCACCAATTTGAGGATATAAACCTTAATGGACCTAGAGGTGAGGCTAATTTAGCCTATTAAGATTTAGATTGAGGTGAGACAAACTTTGTTAAGCCATGGACACTAAGGTAGGTGCCATTGTAGGTATGCATGGGAGGAAAGGACCAAATTGCCTCTTAGTCTAGCCAATGATTGAGATGGCAAAAAGTAATCCAAGCCATTGATCTTGGATAAGGTACATGGCCTAATAAAAAGTCAAGATGTGTTCTTGAATCTCAAGCTTGGAGCAATGATGGAAATAGGACAATAATGAATTGGCCACTTAAGGCTTGATGGACAACTTCTCACCCAAGTTCTTACTTTCTTCTTCTTCTTCTTCTTCTTCTTTCTCCCCCCTCATTTCCCCCAACCAACTGACCCCTCCCTTCTCCCCCTCTCTCTCTTTTCTCCCCTATTCCTTATCGCTTGTGCCCCTTTGCTTGTTCCCCGTTTGCCTTGGTCACTCGCCGCCGCTGGTCACCACCCGTGCCATGCCATTTGACGAGCTACCATCCTTGTCTGCTCGTTCGCTTGCCGATCTACTATGAGCTACTGCCTACTTGGCCGCCACCCTCAAGCCACCCCCAAACACCCCCTTGTCTCCATTGTAAGTAGATCTCCTAAACATCGGCTAGGCCGTTGTGTTACATGACTCGGATTTAGGACCACACTTAGCGCCATAGAACTATCTTAGGTTGAGGAATATTATGTGCTTAATTTTGTATTGTTTGCTCATGATATGCTTGAGTTATATGGTTTAGGATTGATCGAGTGATAAGTTTGGGAAGGTTGAGGATTGCTCGGCTTGGCGTAGGTTGTGAAATGGATTCACATAAGCTATATTTGTTGTAATTGTTGTTGTGGATCTATGGTTATGGTTATTTATGCTCGATTTCCTTATTTGAATGCGATGGATGATCGTATGAGTATTATATGATGTGATCTTGGCATATAGATGTCCATAGGTGATGGTCGAAGCTTGAGTTCACATCGAGCCACCAAATCTAAAACGGCATTGGTTCTTAGACGTGCGTAGAAGTGAGTCAGCTCGAGTCATTCTCTTGGTTCGGCGATATTGAGGTATATCATTCAATCTAGGTTTGACCTAGGCCAATACTCGAGCATCAAGAGTCAAGCCACGTTTCTATTTTTGTGCTCGACATGCTTCAGTGTTTGCATATATGATAAAGCATGAGTAACACATCGCTTGGCACACTCTTGGGACATTCATACTTAGAATAATGAGAAAGATAAAACCAATTACTTGAAAGCTTTATTCGTGTGGTCATATGAGGAATGCTGTCACCAATGGATTTTGGCATGATGCCTCCAAATCAATGGAATGCCTCGTTAGTGAGAACAAGATGATAGCCCCATGTCAACGGGATGCCCCATGTCAACGGAATGTTGTTCGCCAAATGTGTTACATATCGAAACGATGCCCAATGGATTTTAGATGCCCGATGGATTTCAGATGCCATGCTCGACGGAGCGAGACGATGTCACGGAGGTTTCCAAAAGAGTCATAGGGTTTTGGTTATATGTGATTAATAACTGAACTCAAGATATCATAATAGTATGGGATGCCATGTGATTTTTGAGGCGCTAAACGTGTACGAACTGTTTGAGTGCTATCCACATACTTTGAAAGTGATGTTGTGGCTTGCACATAAATAGCATGGATTTATATGAGTTGCAAAAAATGCGCATGTGAATTAAATTTCATTTTAGTGACTTATGTGGCATGTGCATGCTTTAAGTGACTTTGTCTATGAATTGAGAAACATGTAGATGTCCTACAAGTCGATGTTTGAGTCTCGAAGGCTATGATAATGTTGTGAACACTCATGTTATGGTTATTATTTGCACTATTTGTGACTCGTGTTGATTTATATGCCTTTGAATAGGATGCAAGGGATTTAGGTTGAAGTTAGATCCCCTTCGTGTTTATAGTAAAGGCAAAGCTTAGACATTGTTATTGATCTACCACCGACATGTTTAGGTCGAGGAATTATAAGGTTCTGATGCATGGCATTTGCCTATACGAGATTTAGGATTTTTACTGATTGAGTTTTTAACTCATTGTTATTGTTTAACCTTTTCAAGACTAGAGGTATGAGCCTACCACCCTCCTGTTTCGAACTTCTTGTGCACATGGAAGTGATGGTGCTAGACGTTGAGGACACTACCACCGATATCCTCTTCTAGCGCCATACCACTATAGTGTGGGTGTATGAAGGTGTGGGATATCTGGTCCCACATCTGTTCATGGCCTAGTTCACATTGGTCAATGAGGACTTCTATAGTCCTTTGTGTGGGTTTGACAATCCCCAGGGGATGCTGATGGGTCGGTGATTCCCCTACCTGATGGAACAGTGGACGACCCCAAGTGTGACTCCAACTACGACCTAGAGCTCGAGCCATCACCATGAGGACACCGGCCAAGATTGAAACCATTTTTGGTAGCTGCCTTAGTAGAAAGAACTAGGACTAACCTCCCCTTTCTTTTGATATCTTTTTGTAAAGAGGGATGGCTAATTATTGGAACGGCCCTAAGGTTAGGCTTGTAAGATTGTAATTGTTTCGTGCAAATAAATAAAAATGAAAAGTTATGCAGTATGTGTGTGAATGTATTTTCTCTCTATCCATTATTTGTTTTGGTGGATTGGATGATTGGAGATTGCATGCTTCAACATGTGTTTAGTGAAAGATAATAAGGAATGGAAAGGCGACAACACGTGAGACGTCGCAAATTAATCCCAATGGGGTGGATGTCACGTGCCTGAGTCGAGGGTAGAGCCCGAGGCGTGACAGAGAATGCCCGCACGCGTGAGGTCACAAATGTAGCACAATTAATCAGTATTATGCCACAATGGCGAGCATATGGTGCGGCGGCAGCAAGGATGTGGTAGCGGCAAATGATCAATGGCAGCATAAGGGACGATGGCGTCACATATCTGTGTGTGTTGTGTATGTGCCCATGCACATGAGGTCATGAATCCAAATTAAAGGTCACTCGAGGGGCGCAACTAGCCGCACAATGATCGTGAGAGTAGTACTTTCAGAGAGAGAGAGAGAGAGAGAGATACAAAAGCGAGTATGCGCCCATGCACGGGAGGTCACTTAAGGTGGGCAACTAGCCGCACAATGATCGTGATTGTGGCACTTTGAGGAGAGAGAGAGAGAGAGAGAGAGAGAAGAGAGCTACAAACCTATAAAAAGACTTTTATACATATTTAGTAGAACGCACCAATAAACGCAACTGCAAAATTCAGTGGGTCACCAATTGAGAAACTGAATTTATACAAATTTAGAAAATTATTGGATAGCACTTGTGTTGAGCTGCGTGTATATACCATATCCAACAAGATTGTCCAAAGAGTTAATGCTACACCACAATCTCTTGGCAATCGGATTACGAGACTCAGTTCTCGTGAATTTTGACAATGAAGGTCATGGCTTTTTTTGTCAATGCGGGACCTTGTGATATATTGGCCACGATATTTTCCTCGAGCTTACGAAGTCCATCTCCCAAGCATCGTCTTGGCGTGGCTTGAGAAGGAAGCGCCCATAGAACTTCTTTTGAAGTGCTGTTGTTCAGTTAGTGCTTGTGGCTAAATTACTGTGAAGGCACTACAAAGCAGTAGAAATGAACTCTCTCTCTCTCTCTGTGTTTCCTTGGCTTTTGCAGTTTGAAGCACCAATGAAGGAGAGCAAGTCAATTTCTAGAAGGTTCAAAGAGAAGAGAGTCCTGACAAACATGAGGTCCACTTGAAATCGAGACGAAAGGTCCAGACCTGATGACCTCAAAAGGGTTTAAAACTGGCAGGAAAAAAAGTTGAGAATTACAAGTAGTAGCATTCCATACGATTACATATGTTGAACAGTATATGCATTCACAAATTGGAAATCAAGAACTAGTCGTGATATATTGAACGCACATGGATTCCATTTATTATTTTGATAACTTTGTCTTTCTCGGTGCCCCTAAATTTTGCCGGATCTTTTATCCTGAAATTTAGTTGTGATCTTTTATTTTTGGTTTTTGAGTTATCACTTTTTTAAATAAATGCAATAGCTATTAGGGGTGAGCATCAGTCTAGGGTCAACCCTAGACCGGCCCAACCCTACTGGTCCTGGTCCGGTTCCCAAAGAGATTGGGTCAGTCCTTGGTTCTAGAATTTCTGGACCAGCACTGTGCGGGTCAGTCTTTGGTCTATGAGTTTCGAGCAGTCCAACCCGGACCAACCCTGGCTATATATATAATTCTTTTATATAGAGAAAATCTTAAAATAAATAGCATTAACAACATTAAATAGCTCATTAGTAAGGAGTTCAAATAATTTTACATTATTCTTTAATAACTTAGATTTTTAATGTCTTTTATAGTGTCAATAGTCATAATTTACGAATGAGGAAAATGTTTTTGTGAGGAGTCCTCACGGCGTCCAAAAATGCATAAACAGCTCCTTATGGCATCCTCCTCCAATATTCATTATATTATGTCTTATTTGTCCCCGTAGTCTTCAATTTGCAAAAATCAAAAGAAACAACTTCTCCGCTTGCCACTTGACACTCGCCTTGCTTGCTTTGAGTCATTTGTGCCACTCGCCATTCAATGCTCGCTTGGCTTGTTGCTCCCCGCTCGACATTCGATGCTCATTCCGTTCGACGCTCACTCTACTTGACCCTCACCGCTTGCCTTTCTTAGTTGACCACACTCATCATTGAAATCATTGGATCGGTACGGTCCTCAGTTGCCCTTTTAAGGAATACAAAAAATGAAATAAAAAATTATTGGTTGGTCTTGGGTTGACTTGGAAACCAAACCGAACCCATTTGATTAGTCCAGTCCACAATCGTTTTTTTAAGAGTACAAAAAATGAAATAAAAAATTATCAGTTAGTCTCGGGTTGAGCAAGCCCTAGATTTGTGAACTAGAGCCCCACTTGACCTCAAATCCAAGTTGATTCAAGGTCAACCAAGGTTAGATTAGGTAACAAACGAGGCGAAGTTGGCAATGTGGATCGTCAACATAGCCTGGGGTCTTGATGTGACATCCCGATTTTCCAATTTTATTTTCAATAAATTGAGATGGGCATTTCGTTGGCACACATATAGTTCTTTTCTTGAGTCGGCCACTCATGCGAAAACTAGTCTATCAGGTGAAGCCGTTAAGAGATTCTAATGCATCAGACTCGAGAATTTGACCAGAAAGCGACCTTTTGACCGAGCTAATCTGCAAGGGTTATCACGGCACAATTAAAAATCGATTAGAGATCGGAAATAAGTTGACTCGACAAAGGCTTGTGATCAAGTGTGGGTGATTCCACCAGATCACACAATTCTTGTCGATCGACATTGGACCGACTTTTCTATCGATTTGGTACCCTGTGTCCGTACTTGAAACCTTGAGATTACCCCGACAACCGAGAATTGCCAGTGTGTCAAAGATGTATGTTGTGGCTTGAGATGATCAACCATAGGTCAAATGCATGAAAATTTCTAAAAGCTACCCAATAGGTTAGGATGCACTAATATCGTGCCAGAGTGAAATCAACCGTGAAATTTAGATCGAATTTAGAAATTGAAAAATCGGGATGTCACAACCTCCGTCCGAGCTCAAATAGCAGTTGGTTTTGTGGGTATCTCAGCCCAGTTTTGGCCCGTTTTGGCCGGCTTCCCAACCCCGGATGCTTGGCTTGCTTTGATGAAAGTTGTTCTTCACGGCGTCCCCGTCGTTTTGGTCCACTCGGTTCGTTAATTGGGTGAGTTTAACTCACTAAATCTTGATTAGATGGTTAATGATGCCCTAAGTGTGCTTAGTCTAAGTTAAGTAAGCTTAGGTGGTTAGTTTAGTTTATTTAACTTTGATTTAGATTAAGAGTTTTGTTTAATTTAAAGCATGTTTAATTAAGGCTAAAAAAGTTTATTTTATAATAAACCTTGATGGGACATAATAGGGGTTTATTTTTTATTTACTTAAATGTTTCGAAATTCTGGAATTATTTAATAATATATTATATTACGAAATTATTAAAAATTATTATTTATTTAATTTCGGAATAAAATTAATTATTTAATAAATTCTCAAAGATTATTTCGGGACCTTATTTTCTCATAATTTCGTACTGATCGCTGTTGTGTATTCAGATTATCAATTTGATAAGTGGATATTGCAAATTGAGTGATGATTTGTGCAATTGATTGCTGAACTGTGAAACTGAGTGGTGATCGTGAAAAGTATATAATTTATTCAGAAAATCTCGAGTGTCGGGTTTGACACCAAAAATGGATTTTAAGTATTATATCAAACAATGGGGTTTGAAAAAAATGGTGTTAGTTTTTCTGATTCGAATTTGATTGTGTACCCACACACACAACTACTTTCTCAGATGTTTTTAATATAAAGAAAAATGGCCAGGATCACTATTTTAAGTGGAAATATTGGGTGAAATGCAAAGTGTCTAGGGGCCGAGTATAATTTTGTTGTGTGATAATTAAGAGGAAGTTGTTGAGGGCTGTTGAGCCGGACCTGCCTTTATATGGGATGCCTCTTACAACGGATGCGGGTCGCAGTAGAGGCTAGGCCAATTGGACCCATACTCATTTGGGAATATCGTTGACGTAGTGACGAAGCCGTGCTCCAAGGGGAGAGGCAATGCCTAGCATTAATGTCAGTAGATAGCCGAACTGCGAGTAGGCTATACTCTTGTGTGGTAGTGAATTATAATTGGAACGTATGTTGAGTATTATTGATGGGTCGAATTAAGGGACAGAATTGTGTGACATGGTATGTGACGTATCATAACGATTTAGTCTTATCATTCGAACTCCTGTGGTCATTCGAAATGATATTGTTGGCGTTCCAGTGGTTTAAGTTCCTATTACTATATGTGATTGAGTGATTTGAATTGTGCTAACCTACAGGAAGGAACTGAGGCGAGGTAAGTTCTCTATGTGGTGTGGCTAGGCCACCCTTAGGCATATTTTCTTTCTAATAGGGGTTTAGGGGGTTGAACTTGCTGAGACAATGTCTCACCCTGTTGTGGGCCAAAATTTCAGGACCGTAGATGGTGGAACCCCCGGAGGCTAATCAATCAGAAGTGGGATCGAAGAACGAGTTCGACTAGTGGTCATATGATTGATCCCTTTTGTAGACTGCCCATTTTTGGTATATGAGTAAACCCTAGTGTGGTTACCTTTGAAAGCATGTTTGTTTATGAATGAGTTGGTTTTTTGCTTTCCTATCTCATGAGTTTTTGTAAGGGATTTTATAATGCATTCTGCTTGCACAATAATAAATAAATGGGGTCGGCAACACTACCTGGGAATGTCGCATTTGCATGACCATGGCAGGATGTTGGCGCGCTCGAGGTTCTAGGCGTGACACTTGACCTCCTGGCAGACATAGATGTGGACGAAAAGGCATGGGAGGAGTTGGATAGGTGGCGGCCTTGCTGGAGATCGGAGAAGGAGTAGGTGAAGATGGAAGCAAAGATGGAGGCAGTGGCGAGTTTGAGGTCGGACTAGGGAAAATGAGGCAAGTAGAGGAGAGAGAGAGAGAGAGGAAAACCGTGAAGAGAGGGAAGAGAAAGGTGAGACAGTGAGGGAGGGAGAGACCACAATTGCAGGTGGGCTCACAAGGTGAATAGACTGGGATTTTTTTTTTTTTTTTTATGCTTGAGGAACCGCTTTGGCCGACGGCCGCCACGTAAACCCCCTAGTGACGCTAGCCTTGGACCCACCACTAGGGCTCCACGCTTAAATCGCCTAATGATCTGCAAGTTGCAATGAGGCTTCGAACTCTGGACCTCCAGGTCTGGAGCCTACCCAACGGAGCCACCACGGCTAGTGGTAAACTGGGATTTTGATATGCTCGCCTGAGAGCTCTACCTAATATGTTCTCGATTTTGCTACATTGGTGGTACTAATTCCGTGGATATTTCTCAGAAGAATTGTGAGGTGGAGAGAGGGTTCTTGAAATCCCATGATTCAGGTTCTGATAGTAGTTGCATTGTTGCGACTAAATGGCGAGCTTGAATTCCAATAAAAGCAAAATAGTACATACAACACGATGCTCTCTTTACCAAAAAGCAGGGAAAGCTTCCAATGATTGAACTTTCACCGCTTCAAATTCACTTATAGGTAACTTTACAACTTTAACGCAAGAATCAACTAGGGTTTGATTCCATATTATTCTTTAGGGGATCTGGGATTTTTTTTTGACTGAAATATGTGTGAATTTACTTGTAAAATCTCCCAATGAATTAACTCAAAGGCATAGTGTGAATATAACCAGTGATATAGGGCGTTTAATGTATTTAACAGAAATAGGTTAGATTTGACCCCTTGTCTTTGTAGCTTTGTAGCAACATTAAAACACAATAGATTAATCACAAAGGAGGTTTTATAGCTATTGTTAATGGGGGGAAAAGAGAGAGGAGTGGACAGCAATTTTATTTTAATCATGCCAGATATTTTGGTTGTTCAAATATGAGAATTTGAACCGTATTCCAACAAAAGAAAGCGTTCCAAGGTGGGGAGCCAAAAGAATGAACCAATTTTAACCCTAAGAATCTCTCAAAGAATAAAATGATTTTTTTTTTTTTATAATGATTGAAAAGGAGGGAAAAAGGGCAACCCCTCCCAAATGTCATGGGGTTGGCTTGGTCTAGTGATTGAGGAGTGGACTGTGACATACAGTCACTTCTCTATGCTACCAAGAGTAAACATTTCAGGTGGAGTAATTAATATGAACCATATAGTAAAAGTCTTCCATAAATTTCAGATTTACCTATTTAAACTAAAAATTTTCGTTATATAAAAAAAAAATCAATTTCAAAGTGGGGAAGCGAATTGAATGAATACAAGAAAGTGTGGACGTGGCATTGGAGGGTTTAAAACCATTGGTTTTAGAGAAGATGGAAAATGATAGAATCCCTAAGAGAATCTCAAGAAGTATCCAAGTGAAAGAAGGTGAATACATAGAGAACAACTCAAGAGCCCAAATCCAATGGTGGGCATTGCATTTTTTTGCACTCACCTTTACGGAAAGGCAAAACAGCACATTTAACGCGATGCTTTCTTTACCATAAAGCAGGGAAAGCCTCCGATGATTGAGCTTTCACTGGTTCAAATTCACTTACAGGTAACTTTACAATCTTAACACGAAATCTATAGTCCATATTATTCTGCTCATTAGGGCATCTAGGACTTTTTTTTTTTTTTTGACTGAAATATGTGCGAATTCAATTGTAGCCTCTCCGAATGATTGAATTCAAAGGCATAGTGTGAATATAAGCAACAACAGGCGTCTAATGTATTTAAGAGAAATGGGTTTGATATGGCCTTTTGTCCTTGTAGCTTTCAAGTGACATTAAAACATAAAAGATCAATCAAAGAGGAGGTTTTATAGCGGTCGTTAATGGGGGAAGAGAGAGAGTGGAAAGCAATTTTATTTTAATCATGCCAGATATTTTGGTCATTCAAATATGAGAATCTGAGCTGCATTCCAACTAAAGAAAGGGTTCCAAGGTGCGAAGCTAAAAGAATGAACTAATTTGAACCCTAAGAATCTGACAGCAAACTTACCTTTTTCAGATATTCAAGTGGTAGGACAAAAAATGATTGAAAAGGACAGGAAAAGGGCAACCCCTCCCAAACATCCCGGGGTTGGCTTGGTCCAGTGATTAAGGATCGGACCTGGGGTTGGCTTGCTCCATGAATAAGGATCGGATATGTGGGATAGAGTCACTTCTTCATGCTACTAAGAGCAAACATTTTTATGTGGAGTAATTTATCTGAACCATATAGCAAAATTCTTTTATAAAATCAAGATTTAGCTGTTTAAACTAAACTTTTTTGTTATAAAAAAATCAATTCCGAAAGTGGGGAAGCGAATTCAATGAATACCAAAAAAGTGTGGAATGTGGCATTGGAGGATTTAAAACCATCGGTTTTAGAAAAGATGGACCATGACTGAATCCCTAAGAGAATCTCGAAGAAGTATCCAAGAGAAAGAAGGTGAATACATAGAGAACAACTCAAGAGCCCAAATCAATGGTGGGCATTGCATATTTTGCATCCGCCTTTACGGAAAGGCAAAACAGACAGACCCCATGTCTATTCTCTCCTCACTTTAGCCTGGCATAATTCTTGCCGTGTCTCAGCACAACGTCCCATAGAGCGAACAATTCTATTCCACTTGAGGAACTCTGGGTGAATTAGAACGACCAAGGACTAGGAAGATTCTCCAAGATGTTTTCTTGATTTAGTAAAACATTGGCAGCTGCCTTCCACAATTTTTCCTTTTTCCAATCGACCAACGGGCAAAAGCAAATGATGGCTAATGATGATGAGTGGTGAAAAATAATGGGGTTTTCCTCATTTGAAGTATCAGGCTAGAGTAGTGGAAAGAGAGAAGCGAGGCAATCAAAAATCAAACCTCAAATTGCTATTGCGTATAATTGTTGTACGGATCATGGGCTGGACAGAAATTCACTGAAACTCGTACTTTTATTTAAGACCTAGGATAGCTCAGCTTTTCTGAAATGCGATAAGCTTGGTGGAATAGAATATGCCCTTGTGAAAATCGGACATCAAAGTCCAACAATAATATAGTACGATTCTTTCGTGAATGGGATTAACTAGGACATACAACAATACGCCCATGTCTTTTCATTTATTCTCCTAGAATTTCGCCAGTCTTCAAATCAACCCTTGCCAATCGATTTGCAAACTCCTTTCTTTCCACATGGAATTTCATTCGGGAAGAAAGCGGTGGACAAAATCATTCATGTTGTAGAAATCATGTTCTATCTATGTCGAGATTCATCTACCTAATAAGTTAGACTCAAATTAATCTATTGTGTTTGACAGGTTTTGCATAATATTAATGTTAGGATTATAAAAGTCCCACATCAAAAAATTGGTGTGATGTTGAGCAAGTAATATGTCTTAGTTAGTCCATAACTTATTTACTTAAGTTTTTTAGTGAAATGGATCCAATTGAATATGTTGACGAGCTCAAACTTGGATTCCCTCTTGGCCCTTAACTCATTGGCTTAAAGGTATCAACTTCTATTGCATGCCACCAACAAATAATATTAGAGTTGATGATTGATTGGTCGCCAACTTCAAACGTGTATCAATGTTTGATTTTTTTTTTGGCTAACCAAAGACTCCACCACGAGCCCCTCGTGCCCGGACGGCACCAAAGGGCCGAGCTCCTATACTTCGGGGGAGACTAACACATGACCCCACCACCATGGCCTTCCACTTAAGACATGTTAGCAGCTGCGGAGTTTCGACCCTCAGACCTCTGCGATGAAGTGCCCAAAGCCGAACCAACTTAGCTGCCTACCGGTGGGTATCAATGTTTAATTATTATATGCAAAAAGATACATAAATTGAATGGAGCAAACCTAACCCTAGAGCTCACACGTGAGGGGAAGATTTTTAGGATACATATATGAGTTGTATTAGAAAAATCCCACATCGTAAAATATTGGTGTGGTGTTTGAGTTGTTAATATATCTTAATACAAATGAAGGGTTTAAACTTTTGAAAGAAATTTTGTCCAATGTGTCCGATTGAATATGTTGACAGGCTCAACTTGGGCTCCCTCTTAACTATTTTCCCAAGTAAAAGTATCGAACTTTTATTGTGCACTTCCAACAATCTAGGTAAAAGATTATTTGGACAAACAATGGGAAGATTATTTTGATTGACAGGGACAAACTCATTAGTCTCTGCTCCCCTTTTCCCAAAAGCCAAGGCTATGCATCTCGGGCATTAAATCACGAATGCACTCCGCTCAATTCAGTTCTGTACATTGAATAGCGCACTCGGTTAAGTATTGCTCTCAATACACACTGAGCAACGTCTCTTCAATAGAAGAGTTAAATTCTCCATGTTTTATGTGCCAACTTGCTTTAATGTCATCACCTTTATTTCTCTTCTACTTACAATTAGGTGATGCTTAAAGGGGTTCATTTTCTCATCAGTTTTGTTCAAAATAATGTCCGGAATACGGACAGTTGATTTGCAAAATGAGTTTACGATTGATATATTGGGACAAACTGATCCGTGGTATTCTCCTCTTGCGAGCAAAAGAATACGTTGCTCAATATTTATGGGGTGAATTATCTTTTCAAGTTTACTTTCTCCAAACGGTTGATGCATCAGCGACCCACATTAAAGATGGTGAAGATTCAGCCATGTAATCTATTCTACTAAAATACTCCTGCACTTTTAAGAAAACCACACGCGCACAAGCAACCCTTGAAACCAGATCTGTCTTGTGTGTTGCGTCCGTGCATTACTCTCTCACTCATCGCACCGGTGGACAAATTTGACTAAAAACAAACACAAGAAGAATATTTTGCTGCTAGACGAAAGAGAAGTAATGTCAAAGGTGTTTCCGTGATAGCTATCACAAGGCAACCATAACAATGCAGGCAAGTCGAAGAAAGCTATGAACAAACTACCACTTGAGAGATTGATTTTTATACAAATCTACCAATTAGAGGACAGCACTTGTATTAAGCTACATACATATACAAGGTACAACAAATAGTCCAGAGACTAAAGAAGATTTTGAACAAACATATACAACTCTCAGTAGAAGCCAATTCGGGAAGCGGGTGGCTATGCTAGATCGCCATCACTTGGCGTTCGGATCCATGACTCGGGTCTCATGGAATTTGGCGATGAAGACCGTGGCTTTCTTGTCGATGCCGGGCTCCGCAACATACCTGCCCTTGTCGTAGTCGCTCGGATAAGTTTTCATCGAGCTTACGGAGTCCCCCTCCCAAGCATCATCCCGGCGCGCCCTCCGAGGCTTGAACATGCTCATGAGCGAGAAAGAAGATGAAGATTTCTTCTGCCTGCTGTTGCCTCCCATACTAGTAGCTAAATTACTGCGAAGGCACTAAAGGGCAGTATCGATGAAGAGCAGTATGGATGAACTCTAGCTCTCTCCTCTGTGTTTTTTTGGTTTTTGCGCTTTGAAGAGCCAATGAAGGAGGGCAAGTGAATTTATAGGTCCAAAGGTGAGATTCTAGACAAATATCAGGTTCAACTTGAGAATGAGACGAATGGTCCAGACCTAATCATCTCAAAAGAATTGAAAAGAAAAACAAGTATGTGCTGGGAAAAGAACAATCGGATGCTTTTCAACCAATATATGTCCTCCTCTCTTTTTGTGGTTGACCAATACAGCCATCGGTGGCGGAAGACTTATGTCCATGGACGCCCTTTTTCCCTTGTATAGTCACATCATTCGTTTAACTTCTATACGTATGTCCATACACCAATACATTTTTACATAATGGATGTACTATATGATAGAGTAGAATAACACAAGTATAAATTATTTACGACATTACTTTTGCAGATCACTATTATTATATCTCTCGTCGTTACATTAAACCATTTAATTTTCAATAGTAAGAAACGTATTCAAGGGCTTATTTCGTCCTCAAAATTTCACCCAAAAATCTGATGATAAGCCAGTACTTCTTATAAAACAATAACTGCCCAGCATTGGACAAATGGTATTTAATTCAAATCGATGAACGACACATATATGTCATTCCATGAATCTTTCGTGGATATAAAATCTAAAAAACTCCTCCTCTTTTGCAACAGTTCAAATTTATATCCAAAAATAAATGACATTACATTTTTTTATCTTTATTAAAACTTCTCCACTTTTTACATATATACAGATGTGTGGCAATAGATCACCAGATATAATGCACTTCACATAATTCAGTCTTGTGCATTGAATAGCTGACAAGATTAAGTATTGCTCTCCAGACACCTTATCAAAATCTCTTTCTAACGGAAGAGTAGAATTCTCGCGTTTTATGTACTACCTTGCTTAATGTCAAACGACCTTTGTTCTCTATTGTTTACAATCAGCCGATGCTCAAAGGAATTCATGTTATCATTAGTTTCACTCAAAATAGTTGCAAGTATATATGTAAATGATTTGCAAAATGAAAAATCTCAAGAAATTAATATCTTAAGGCAACAAGCATGACGACTAAAGGCAGCCATTGTTGCTCCTGTATATTGTGTTTAATGATATTTTTGTTTATCTCTTTGCAAGAGAATGAATGGGAATAAATACTGGGAAGAGGAGTAGTACTAAGGCTCCAATTATAGTAACAAATTATAGAAGTATACAGAAAATATACAATAATATATATATATATATATAGAAAGAGATTAATCAGGGAGATAATCATGGAGGAAATCTCTGCTGAGCTGTAGCCTTGCTGTCTAACACAAAATAAGTTTAGGAGTGATTTATTGTGATAAAATGACGTGAGATCTTTTGGAGCACTAAAAATTAAGGTCCTCTATGTTTATTATGCCAATTTTACTTTTCAAATATACTTCCTCCAAATGATTGACACGTCAACAACACATATTATAATCATGGAGGAAATCTCTGCTGAGCTGTAGTCGTGCTGTCTAACACAAAATAAGTTTAGGAGTGATATATTGTGATCAAATGACGTGAGATAACCTCTTTTGGAGCACTAAAGATTAAGGTCCTCTATATTTATGATGCAAATTTTACTTTTTAAATCTACTTCCTCCAAATGATTGACACGTCAACAACACATATTATAAAGGGTCAAGATTTAAACAATTCATCTATTCTACTCAAAGGGAAAAGTGTTAAAAAAAAAATTCCTAAACCTCTAACATTAGTCTCAATTTAGCCCTAAATCTTTTCATTTAAAGTCAATTTAATCATTCCGACTAATTTTGGATAGATGTTGCTAAAGTAGATATTAGCCATCCTACATTACAGAATCAGTGTTAACATAGATAATTTTTTATTAATGTTTTAATAAAAAAAATTATTTTTTCATTCTTTTTTCCTCCACTTACCTCCGATGGCCGACACAGCCATGGCTGACAAGTCCCCCTTGCTCAGAAAGAAAAAAAAAAAAAGGAAAAATTTAAAATTATAAAATTTTATTCAAAAATATCAATGTCAACGCCGGTTATGTCACATAAGACATCGACACCAATGTCCTCAATATTCGACCAAAATTAGTAGAAAAAACAAAATTGGCTCTAGATCAAAAGATTTAAGATTAAATTGACACAATTAAAAGGCTTAGGATTAAATTTGAACAAATGCAATAGGTTTAGAACTTTTCTTACACTTCTCCCTCTACTCAAATACTAATCCACTTTGAAGAAAACCATACATACCCAAAAACAACCTTTGAACCCATCATGTGTGAGCATGTGACATCCTCCATTCGAACTCCTATTTAGACCATGAGGGATGGACTAAGAATCGATGCATCGGTAACGAAGATAGGGTGTGATTCAATCTTAGGGATTGTTCCCAAGCTTACTAGTTGATTAGGGACCATGCAATTCCAAAATAGGGTTGTGATAGGCCAAAGCATTTGACCATGAAAGGACCATTCAACCATGAGGATCGTTATGGATGAGCACATGCCATCACGAGTTAGTCGATGAACAGGTATAGACCAATTTAGCTCAGATATATACCGATCATGGGTGACACCGGACGGTCAATGTACTATTCATAAATTACCCTAATCCAATCCCGAATTACTGTGAGTCAGGACAAGTTGATCAATCCTACTCGATTACACAACAACCAAGGATCATTCACGGATCGATCAAGCTCAATTAAAAGTCGCACATAAAACCCTAGACAAGCATCAAACTTAGTTCGAGTCTAGTTGTATGACTCCTGTCAATGCCACCTAAATTCACATAAATCATGTTAAAGCCATTTCCGATCAAAACTTAGTCTCAAGCCTTGGTCCAATAGAGGTTATCGACTATAGATTTTATCAAGGCATTCCTTTCCAATTGAAATATTTTTAATAAGCCCGTTAGTGCATTAATTAAGGAAATGCACTAATTTGAGGATATAAACCTTAACGGACCTAGAAGTGAGGCTAATTTAGCCGATAGAGATTTAGATTGAGGTGAGACAAACTTTGTTAGGCCATGGACACTAAGGTAGGCACCACTGTAGGTATGCATGGGAGGAAAGGATCAAATTCCCCTCTTAGTCTAGCATGGCAAAAAGTAATCCAAGCCATTGATCTTGGATAATGTACATGGCCTAATAAAAAGTCAAGATGTGTTCTTGAATCCCAAGTTTAAAGCAATGATGGAAATAGGACAATAATGAATTGGGCACTTAATGCTTGATGGACAACTTCTTACCCAAGTTCTTTCTTTTTCTTCTTCTTCTTCTTCTTCTTTCTCTCCCCTCATTCCCCCCAACCAACCGACCCCTCCCTTCTCCCTCTCTCTCTCTTTTCTCCCCTATTCCTCACCGCCCGTGCCACTTTGCTTGTTCGTCGTTTGCCTTAGTCACTCGCCGTTGCTCGTCGCTGCCCGTGCCATGCCGTTTGACGAGCTGCCATCCTTGTCTGCTCGTTCGCTTGCCGGTCTACTATGAGATGCTGCTTGCTTGCCGCCTAGATTTGTCGAATGAATTGGAAGGTTTAAAACCATCCGTTTTAGAAAAGATGGAAAATGATAGAATCCGTAAGAGAAATCTCAAGAAGAATCCAAGTGAAAGAAAGTGAATACATAGAGAACAACTCAAGAGCCCAAATCCAATGGTGGGCATTGCATTTTTTTGCACTCACCTTTACGGAAAGGCAAAACAGCACATTTAACGCGATGCTTTCTTTACCATAAAGCAGGGAAAGCTTCCGACGATTGAGCTTTCACTGGTTCAAATTCACTTATAGGTAACTTTACAACCTTAACACGAAATCTTGAATCCATATTCTTCTGCTCATTAGGGCATCTAGGACTTTTTTTTTTTTTTTAACTAAAATATGCGTGAATTCACTTGTAGCCTCTCCTAATGATTGAATTCAAAGGCATAGTGTGAATATAAGCAACAACAGGCGTCTAATGTATTTAACAGAAATAGGTTAGATATGGCCTTTTGTCCTTGTAGCTTTGAAGCGACATTAAAACATAAAAGATCAATCAAAGAGGAGGTTTTATAGCGCTCGTTAATGGGGGAAGAGAGAGAGTGGAAAGCAATTTTATTTTAAGCATGCCAGATATTTTGGTCATTCAAATATGAGAATCTGAACTGCATTCCAACTAAAGAAAGGGTTCCAAGGTGCGAATCTAAAAGAATGAACTAATTTGAACCCTAAGAATCTCACAGAAACTTACCTTTTTCAGATATTCAAGTGGTAGGACAAACAATGATTGAAAAGGACGGGAAAAGGGCAACCCCTCCCAAACATCGCAGGATTGGCTTGGTCTAGTGATTAAGGATCGGACCTGGGGTTGGCTTGCTCCATGAATAAGGATCGGATCTGTGGGATAGAGTCACTTCTCCATGCTACTAAGAGCAAATATTTTATGTGGAGTAATTTATCTGAACCATATAGCAAAAGTCTTTTATAAAATCAAGATTTAGCTGTTTAAATTAAACTTTTTCGTTATAAAAAAAAATCAATTCCAAAGTGGGGAAGCGAATTCAATGAATACCAAAAAAGTGTGGAATGTGGCATTGGAGGATTTAAAACCATCGGTTTTAGAAAAGATGGAACATGACTGAACCCCTAAGAGAATCTCGAAGAAGTATCCAAGAGAACAACTCAAGAGCCCAAATCCAATGGTGGGCATTGCATATTTTTGCATCCGCCTTTACGGAAAGGCAAAACAGACAGACCCCATGTCTATTCTCTCCTCACTTTAGCCTGGCATAATTCTTCCGTGTCTCAACACAACGTCCCACAGAGCGAACAATTCTATTACACTTGAGGAACTCTGGGTGAATTAGAACGACCAAGGACTAGGAAGAATCTCCAAGATGTTTGCTTGATTTAGTAAAACATTTGCAGCTGCCTTCCACAATTTTTCCTTTTTCCAATCGACCAGCGGGCAAAAGCAAATGATGGCTAATGATGATAAGTGGTGAAAAATAATGGGGTTTTCCTCATTTGATATCAAGCTCGAGTAGTGGAAAGAGAGGAGCGAGGCAATCAAAAATCAAACCTCAAATTGCTATTGCATATAATTGTTGTACGGATGATGGGTTGGACAGAAATTCACTGAAACTCGTACTTTTATTTAAGACCTAGGATAGCTTCTGCTTTTCTGAAGTGCGATAAGCTTGGTGGAATAGAATATGCCCTCGTAAAAATCGGACATCAAAGTCCAACAATAATATAGTACGATTCTTTCGTGAATGGGATTAACTAGGACATACAACAATACGCCCATGTCTTTTCATTTATTCTCCTAGAATTTCGCCAGTCTTCAAATCAACCCTTGCCAACCGATTTGCAAACTCCTCTCTTTCCACATGGAATTTCATTCGGGAAGAAAGCGGTGGACAAAGTCATTCATGTTGTAGAAATCATGTTCTATCTATGTTGAGATTCATCTACCTAATAAGTTAGACTCAAATTAATCTATTGTGTTTGACAGGTTTTGCATAATATTAATGTTAGGATTAGAAAAGTCCCACGTCAAAAAATTGGTGTGATGTTGAGCAAATAATATATCTTAGTTCGTCCGTAATTCATTTGCTTAAGGTTTTGAGTGAAAATAAATCCAATTGGATATGTTAACGAGCTCAAACTTGGATTCCCTCTCAGCCCATAACTCATTGGCTTAAAGGTATCAACATCTATTGCGTGCCCCCAACAAATAATATTAGAGCCAATGATTGATTGGTTGCCTACTTCAAACGTGTATCAATGTTTGATTTTTTTTTTTTTTGAGTAACCGAGGACTCTAACACTGGCCCCTTGTGCCCGGACGGCACCGAAGGGCCGGGCTCCTATACCTCGGGAGAGACTAGCACAGGCCCCCACCACCATGGCCCCCACTTAAGACGTGTTAGTAGCTACGGAGTTTCAACCCTGAGACCTCTGCGATGATGTGCCCAAAGCCAAACCAACTCAATTACCCACCGGTGGGTATCAATGTTTAATTATTATATGCAAAAAGATACATAAATTGAAAAGAGCAAAACTAACCCTAGAGCTCACACGTGAGGGGAAGATTGTTAGGATAAATATATGAGTTGTATTAGAAAAATACCACATCGGAAAATATTGGTGTGGTGTTTGAGTTGTTAATATATCTTAATACACATGAAGGGTTTAAACTTTTGAAAGAAAGTGTGTCCAATTGAATATGTTGACAGGCTCAACTTGGGCTTCCTCTTAACTATTTTCCCAAGTATTGAACTTTTATTGCACAATCTAGGTAAAAGATTATTTTGACAAACAGGGAGAAACTCATTAGTCTCTGCTCCCCTTTTCCCAAAAGCCAAGGCTATGCATCTCGGGCATTAAATTACGAATGCACTTCGCTCAATTCAGTTCTGTACATTGAATAGCGCACTCGATTAAGTATTCCTCTCAATACACACTGAGCAACGTCTCTTCAATAGAAGAGTTAAATTCTCATGTTTTATGTGCCAACTTGCTTTAATGTCTTCACCTTTATTTCTCTTCTATTTACAATTAGGTGATGCTTAAAGGGGTTCATTTTCTCATCGGTTTTGTTCAAAATAATGTCTGGAATACAGACAGTTGATTTGCAAAATGAGTTTACGATTGCTATGTTGGGACAAACTGATCCGTGATGCTCATGGGGTGAATTATCTTTTCAAGTTTACTTTCTCCAAACGGTTGATGCATCAGCGACCCACATTAAAGATGGTGAAGATTCAGCCATGTAATCTATTCTACTAAAATACTCCTGCACTTTTAAGAAAACCACACGCACACAAGCAACCCTTGAGCCCAGATCTGTCTTGTGTGTTGCGTCCTTGCATTACTCTCTCACTCATCGCACCGGTGGACAAATTTGACTAAAAACAAACACAAGAAGAATATTTTGCTGCTAGACGAAAGAGAAGTAATGTCAAAGGTGTTGCAGTGATAGCTATCACAAGGCAACAAAAACAATGCAGGCAAGTCGAAGAAAGCTATGAACAAACTACCACTTGAGAGATTGATTTTTATACAAATCTACCATTAGAGGACAGCACTTGTAGTAAGCTACATACATATAGAAGGTACAACAAATAGTCCAGAGACTAAAGAAGATTTTGAACAAACATATACAACTCTCAGTAGAAGCCAATTCGGGAAGCGGCGGCTACGCTAGATCTTCATCACTTGGCGTTCGGATTCCATGACTCGGGTCTCATGGAATTTGGCGATGAAGACCGTGGCTTTCTTGTCGATGCCGGGCTCCGCAACATACCTGCCCTTGTCGTAGTCGCTCGGATATATTTTCTTCGAGCTTGCGGAGTCCCCCTCACAAGCATCATCCCGGCGCGCCCTCCGAGGCTTGAACATGCTCATGAGCGAGAAAGAAGATGAAGATTTCTTCTGCCTGTTGTTGCCTCCCATACTAGTGGCTAAATTACTCCGAAGGCACTAAAGGGCAGTATCAATGAAGGGCAGTATCGATGAACTCTAGCGCTCTCCTCTGTGTTTTTTGGTTTTTGCGCTTTGAAGAGACAATGAAGGAGGTAAGTGAATTTATAGGTCCAAAGGTGAGATTCTAGACAAATATCAGGTCCAACTTGAGAATGAGACGAATGGTCCAGACCTAATCATCTCAAAAGAATTGAAAAGATAATTAAGTATGTGCTGGGAAAAGAACAATCGGATGCTTTTCAACCAATATATGTCCTCCTCTCTTTTTTGAGGTTGACCAATACAGCCATCGGTGGTGGAAGACTTATGTCCATGGACGCCCTTTTTCCCTTCTTCAGTCACATCATTCGTTTAACTTCTATACATATGTCCATACACGAATACATTTTTACATAATCGATGTACTATATGATAGAGAAGAATAACGCAAGTATAAATTATTTAGAACATTATTTTTGCAGAGCACTATTATTATATTTCTCGTCGTTACATTGAACCATTTAATTTTCAATTATTATGAAACGTATTCAAGGGCGTACTTCGTCCTCAAAATTTCACCCAAAAATTTGATGAGAAGCCAGTACTTCTTATAAAACAATAACTACCCAGCATTGGACATGTTAAAATATGTCTCGATTTTAAGCCCAATGCAAAATTACGAATATTCCGAATTGGATATGTTGCGGATGTTCGAAATCGAGCAAAGAAGATCCGAAGATCAACTTCTCAAATTTGAATCTGCGTTGGAGAGTCTGGCTACTAAAATAGGAAAGTTCAACTTTGACTAGGATTTGGGATTTTTGTTTAAATATATAAAGATATGTTTTGGATAGAAAACAAAATCCTATGAGAAGTTGGCAAAAGAATAAGGGTTTTCCTTATATATAGACTTGAGGCCATGGGTGATAGATGTGGATCACAAGTTGTTTTGAAGCGTCACGTGAGTGCTTGGTGTTCCACCGTTGATCGTGAAGAATTGGTCTTGAAGCGCCGCCTCGTTGTTGAGTGCTTGGAAGGGATTTTCTTTGTCGTGAATTACATCCAAGAATGTTTAGTGTTAAAGCCAATTAAATCTTGTGGTAAGATTTGCGTGTAATTCCTTTGTGAGATTGAGAGATTATTTCTTGAGGAATTTCGGGGCTAAACACTGTGTGTGTTATTGGGTGTAATTGGGGCTTGGGAAACACCAAGAGAGTGTTTGAGTGACTCGAGTGTGTAATCTCCTTGTATCGCTTGATCTATAGTGAAATTCGCTGCTGCTCTCCCCGTGGACGTAGGTCTTTACGACTGAACCACGTAAATCTGGTGTCCGATTTATTTTCTTTTTCTGTTTATATTATTGTCCGATCGCTCGCCTTATCTCAACAGGACAAATGGTATTTAATTCAAATCGGTGAACGACACATTTGTGTCATTCCATGAATCTTTCGTGGATATAAAATCTAAAAACTCCTCTTTTGCAACAGTTCAAATTTATATCCAAAAAATAAATCAAATTACATTTTTTTTATCTTTATTAAAACTTCTCCACTTTTTACATATATACAGATGTGTGGCAATAGATCACCAGATATAATGCACTTCACATAATTCAGTCTTGTGCATTGAATAGCTGACAAGATTAAGTATTGCTCTCCAGACACCTTATCAAAATCTCTTTCTAACGGAAGAGTTGAATTCTCACGTTTTATGTACCACCTGGCTTAATGTCAAATGACCTTTGTTTCTCTATTGTTTACAATCAGCCGATGCTCAAAGGAATTCATGTTATCATTAGTTTCACTCAAAATAGTTGCAAGTATATATGTAAATGATTTGCAAAATGAAAAATCTCAAGAAATTAATATCTTAAGTCAACAAGCATGGCGACTAAAGGCAGCCATAGTTGCTCCTATATATTGTGTTTAACCCGATTATTGCAATTGCTCAAGATACCCTTTTTTAGCTTCTAGAATCTATTTCTTATGATATTTTTGTTTATCTCTTTGCAAGAGAATGAATGGGAATAAATACTGGGAAGAGGAGTAGTACTAAGGCTCCAATTATAGTAACAAAATATAGAAATATACAGAAAATATACAAAAATATATATATATAAAGAGATTAATCAGGGAGATAATCATGGAGGAAATCTCTGCTGAGCTGTAGCCTTGCTGTCTAACACAAAATAAGTTTAGGAGTGATTTATTGTGATCAAATGACTTGAGATAACCTGTTTTGGAGCACTAAAGATTAAGGTCCTCTATGTTTATTATGCAAATTTTACTTTTTAAATCTACTTCCTCCAAATGATTGACACGTCAACAACACATATTATAATCATGGTGGAAATCTCTGCTAAGCTGTAGTCGTGCTGTCTAACACAAAATAAGTTTAGGAGTGATATATTGTGATCAAATGACGTGAGATAACCTCTTTTGGAGTACTAAAGATTAAGGTCCTCTATATTTATGATGCAAATTTTACTTTTTAAATCTACTTCCTCCAAATGATTGACACGCCAACAACACATATTATAAAGGGTCAAGATTCAAACAATTCATCTATTCTACTCAAAGGGAAAAGTGTCAAAAAAAAAATTCCTATACCTCTAACATTAGTGTCAATTTAGCCCTAAATCTTTTGATTGAAAGTCAATTTAATCATTCTGGCTAATTCTGGCTAATTTTGGCTAGATGTTGCTAATGTAAACATTACCCGTCCTACATTGCACAATCAATGCTAACATGGATAATTTTTTATTAATGTTTTAATAAAAAATTATTTTTTCATTATTTTTTCCTCCACTTACCTTCGAGTACCTTCGATGGCCGACATAGCCATGGCTGACAAGTCCCCCTTGCTTAGAAAGAAAAAAAGGAAAAAAATTTAAAATTATAAAAAAAAAATTATTCAAAAATATCAATGTCAACGCCGGTTATGCCACATAAGATAGTTGAAACCAATGTTCTCAATATTCGACCAAAATTAGTAGAAAAAACTGAATTGGCTCTAGATCAAAAGATTTAGGACTAAATTGACACAATTAAAAGGCTTAGGATTAAATTTGAACAAATGCAATTGGTTTAGAACTTTTCTTACGCTTCTCCCTCTACTCAAATACTAATCCACTTTGAAGAAAACCATATATACCCAAAAACAACATTTGAACCCATCATGTGTGAGCATGTGACATCCTCCATTTGAACTCCTATTTAGACCATGAGGGATGGACTGAGGATCGGTGTATTGGTAACGAAGATAAGGTGTGATTCAATCTTAGGGATTGTTCACAAGCTTACTAGTTGATTAGGGATTATGCAATTCCAAAATAGGGTTTTGATAGGCCAAAGCATTCGACCATGAAAGGACCATTCAACCATGAGGATCATTATGGATGATCACATGCCACCACGATTCAGTCGATGAATAGGTATAGACCAATTTAGCTCAGATATATACCGATCACGGGTGACGCCGCATGGTTAATGTACTATTCATAAATGACCCTAATCCGATCCCGAATTACTGTGAGTCAGGACAAGCTGGTCGATCCTACTTGATTACACGACAAACGAGGATCATTCACAGATCAATCAAGCTCAATTAAAAGTTGCACATAAAACCTTGGACGAGCATCAAACTTAGTTCGAGTCTAGTCGTATGACTTTTGTCAATGCCACCTAAATTCACGTAAATCATGTGAAAGCCATTTCCGATCGATACTTAGTCTCAAGCCTTGGTCCAATAGAGGGTATCGACTGTAGATTTTATCAAGGCATTCCTTTCCAATTGAAATATTTTTAATAAGCCCGTTAGTGCATTAATTAAGGAAATGCACTAATTTGAGGATATAAACCTTAATGGACCTAGAAGTGAGGCTAATTTAGCCGATAGAGATTTAGATTGAGGTGAGACAAACTTTGTTAGGCCATGGACACTAAGGTAGGCGTCATTGTAGCCTGTAGGTATGCATGGGAGGAAAGGACCAAATTGCCCTCTTAGTCTAGCATGGCAAAAAGTAATCCAAGCCATTGATCTTGGATAAGGTACATGGCCTAATAAAAAGTCAAGATGTGTTCTTGAATCCCAAGCTTGGAGCAATGATGGAAAAAGGACAATAACGAATTGGACACTTAATGCTTTATGGACAACTTCTCACCCAAGTTCTTTCTTTCTTTCTTTCTTTCTTTCTTTCTTCTTCTTTCTCCCCCCTCATTTTCCCCAACCAACCGACCCCACTCTTCTCCCTCTCTCTCTCTTTTCTCCCCTATTCCTCACCGCCCGTGCCACTTTGCTTGTTCGTCGTTTGCCCTGGTCACTCGCCGCCGCTCGTTGCCACTCGTGCCATGTCGTTTGACGAGTTGCCATCCTCGTATGCTCGTTCGCTTGCGGATCTACTATGAGCTGCTACCTGCTTGGCCGCCACCCTCAAGCCACCCCCAAACAAACACCCCCCTTGTCCCCATTGTAAGTAGATTTCCGAAACGTCGGCTAGGCTGTTGTGTTACATGACTCAGATTTAGGACCACACTTAGCACCATAGAACTATCCTAGGTTGAGGATATTATGTGCTTAATTTTGTATTGTTTGTTCATGATATGCTTGAGTTATATGGTTTAGGATTGATTGAGAGATAAGTTTGGGAAGGTTGAGGATTGCTCGGCTTGACGTAGGTTGTGAAATTGATTCACATAAGCTAGATTTATTGTAATTGTTGTTGTGGATCTATGGTTATGGTTATTTATGCTCAATTTCCTTATTTGAATGCCATGGATGATTGTATGAGTATTATATGATGTGATCTTGGCATATAGATGTCCATGGGTGATGGTCAAAGCTTGAGTTCACATCGAGCCATCGAATCTAAAACGGCATTGGTTCTTGGACGTGCGTAGAAGTGCATCGGCTCGAGTCATTCTCTTGGTTCGGCGATATTGAGGCACATCGTTCAATCTAGGTTTGACCTAGGCCGATACACGAGCATCAAGAGTCAAGCCACGTTTCTATTTTTGTGCTCGACATGCTTTAGTGTTTGCATATAGGATAAGGCATGAGTAACACATCACTTGGCACACTCTTGGGACATTCATACTTAGACTAATGAGAAAGATAAAACCAATTACTTGAAAGCTTTATTCGTGTGCTCATACAAGGAATGCTGTCACCAATGGATTTCAGCACGATGCCTCGAAATCAATGGAATGCCTCATTAGTGAGAACAAGATGATGGCCCCATGTCAACGGGATGCCCCATGTCAACAGAATGCCATTCCCCAGAGGTGTTACATATCGGAACGATGCCCAATGGATTTCAAATGCCATGCTCGACAAAGCGAGATGATGTCACAGAGGTTTCCAAAAGAGCCATAGGGTTTTGGCTATATGTGATTAATAACTGAACTCAAGATAGCATAATAGTATGGGATGCCATGTGATTTTTGAGGTGCTAAACCTGTACGAAATGTTTGAGTGCTATCCACATACTTTGAAAGTGATGTTGTGGCTTGCACATAAATAGCATGGATTTATATGAGTTGCAAGAAATATGCATGTGAATTAAATTTCATTTTAGTGACTTATGTGGCATGTGCATGCTTTAATTGACTTTGTCTATGAATTGAGAGACATGTGGATGTCCTGCAAGTCGATGTTTGAGTCTCGAAGGCTGTGATAATGTTGTGAACACTCGTGTTCTGGTTATTATTTGCACTATTTGCGACTCATGTTGATTTATATGCCTTTGAATAGGATGCGAGGGATTTAGGTTGAAGTTAGATCCCATTCATGTTTATAGTTAAGGCAAAGCTTAGACATTGTTATTGATCTGCCATCGACATGTTTAGGTCGAGGAATTATAAGGCTCCGATGCAAGGCATTTGCCTATACGAGATTTAGGATTTTTACTTATTGAGTTTTTAACTCATTGTTGTTGTTTAACCTTTTCAAGACTAGAGGTATGAGCCTACCACCCTCCTGTTTCGCACTTCCTGTGCACATGGAAGTGATGGTCCTAGACGTTGAGGACACTACCACCGACATCCTCTTCTAGTGCCATACCACTATAGTGTGGGTGGATGAAGGTGTGGGATATCTGGTCCCCCATCTGTTCATGGCCTGGTTCGCATGGGTCGATGAGGACTTCTATAGTCCTCTGCATGGGTTTGACAACCCCCAGGGGACGCTGATGAATTGGTGCTTCCCCTACCTAATGGAACAATGGACGACCCCAAGTGTGACTCCAACTACGACCCAGAGCTAGAGCCGTCGCCATGAGGACACCGGCAAAGATGGAAACCATTTTTGGTAGCTGCCTTAGTAGAAAGAACTAGGACTAACCTCCCCTTTCTTTTTATATCTTTTTGTAAAGAGGGATGGCTAATTATCGGAACGGCCCTAAGGTTAGCTTGTAAGTATGTAATTGTTTCGTGCAGATAAATAAAATGGAAAGTTATGTAGTATGTGCGTGAATGTATTTTCTCTCTATCCATCATTCGTTTTGGTGGATTGGGTGATTAGAGATTGCATGCTTCAACATGTGTTTAGTGAAAGATAATAAGGAATGGAAAGGCGACAACAGCTGAGACGTCGCAAATTAATCCCAATAGGGTGGATGTCATGCGCCTGAGTTGAGGGTAGGGCCCGAGGCGTGACAGAGAATGCCCGCACGCGTGAGGTCACAAATGTAGCACAATTCATCAGTATTATGCCACAATGGCGAGCATATGGTGCGGTGGCGGCAAGCATGTGGTAGCGGCAAACGATCAATGGCAGCATAAGGGACGATGGCGTCGCATATCTGTGAGTCTTGTGTATGTGCCCATGCACATGAGGTCATGAATCCAAATTAAAGGTCACTCGAGGGGCGCAACTAGCCGCACAATGATCGTGATAGTAGCGCTTTCACAGAGAAGGAAAGAGAGATACAAAAGCAAGTATGCGCCCATGCACGGGAGGCGGGAGGTCACTTAAGGTGGGCAACTAGCCGCACAATGATCGTGATTGTGGCACTTTGAGGAGAGAGAGAGAGAGAGAGAGAGAGAAGCGAGCTGCAAACCAATAAAAAGACTTTTATACATATTTAGTAGAAGGCACCAATAAACGCAACTGCAAAATTCAGTGGGTCACCAATTGAGAAACTGAATTTATACAAATTTAGAAAATTATTGGATAGCACTTGTGTTGAGCTGCGTGTATATACCATATCCAACAAATTGTCCAAAGAGTTAATGCTACACCACAATCTCTTGGCAATCGGATTACGAGACTCAGTTCTCGTGAATGAAGGTCATGGCTTTTTTTTTGTCGATGCGGGACCTTGTGATATATTGGCCATGATATTTTCCTCGAGCTTACTCTCTCTCTCTCTCTCTCTCTCTCTCTCTCTCTCTCTCTCTCTCTCTCTCTCTCTCTCTCTCTCTCTCTCTCTCGCCAATGAAGTTTCCTCGGAATTTCCTTGGCTTTTGCAGTTTGAAGCGCCAATGAAGGAGAGCAAGTCAATTTCTAAAAGGTTCAAAGAGAAGAGAATCCTGACAAACATGAGGTCCACTTGAAATCGAGACGAAAGGTCCAGACCTAATGACCTAAAAAGGGTTTAAAACAGGCAGGAAAAAAAAGTTTGAGAATTACAAGTAGTAGCATTCCATACAATTACATATGTTGAATAGTATATGCATTCACAAATTGTAAATCAAGAACTAGTCGTGATGTATTGAACTTACATGAATTCCATTTATTATTTTGATAACTTTGTCTTTCTCGGTGCCCCTAAATTTTACTGGATCTTTTATCCTGAAATTTAGTTGCGGTCTTTTATTTTTGGTTTTTGAGTTATCACTTTTTTAAATAAATGCAATGGCTATTCAGCGAACACTTCTTTCCCCTTACTTTTCACATTTTCCAGAAGCATTTTCTTTTCATCTTTCCCTCTTCAATAGGGCATGTTGTAAGAGAAATTCTGTCAATTTCGTGTAAAGTAAGCAAAAGAAAAGTAGAATATGCCACTAAAACGCGGCAATAGCTCCTCTCTTTTGCGTAGCTGCCTAGACAGCCATCGGTGGTGTAAGACTCAACCACTAATTAATGCTGGGGAAAGTGTCCATGCACTTTCTTCATGTCCATGACTCCCTTGATTTGCATTATTCGTTTCACTTCTATATATATGTATGTATGTGTGTATGTGTGTATGTATGTATGTATATGTATGTATGTGTGTATGTATATGTATGTGTATGTATGTATGTATATATGTGTGTTAGAAATTCAGTTAGAAGTTACATAACGTCAAGTATGACAAAATTAAATTATATAAACAGTATACTAAATGATAGAGTAGAATAATATAAGTAAGAATCATTTAGCACAACGATTTTTGCATTTCGCGCTCACTATATCTACCGTCGTCTTTTATGCCTACCCTTCAAGAATAGTCCATCGCCAGAAAAATCTGATTTTCTTTTGTTTCAGACATAAAAAAAAAAAAAAATAAAAAAAAACAGCTATGGGCTTTTATAAAATGAACTCAAAGGCATACTTCCACCTTAAATTTTTCAGTTGAAATTCCATGATAAGCCAATACTTCTATGCAATGAATAATTACCAAACAATGGACAAATGGCAATTACTTTTAAATTGGTTTAAAACAACAAATAAGCGCCCTCCTCATTGGTAAACCCAACTTCAACTTGTACTGCAAAGCAAGGAAGATTACATTCGACGTCCTCGCGTTTCTAAGATGTCTTTCGATTATAAGCCGAAAAGGGGGGAAAATACTTTGGTTTTCTTTCTTCTTTTTGTATGAACTCGCTAAAAAATATGTTGTTGTATTGCTGTAATCACATTCATTGGCTAGATTCGCCCACACTCTCTACTAAGTATTAATCGATTAGGAAGGCGACAGATGAGTGCTGATGTAAGGTTTGCTTCCCAATTTCCGAGTTTGTTTTTTGGAGAGAATTCGGCCAGCTGATCCCATGAGAAGCATTAGAAAGCATGGGAAGCCGACTCAAGTACATAATGTTTTTTTAATAACATATGGTGCTCAAACACATACAAAACTTTTATGCTTATTAAGCAGAACTTACCCACAAACGCAGCTGCAAAATTCAGTGGTTAACTTATTGAGAAATTGACTTTTATACAAATCTATAAATTAAAGGATAGCACTTGCGCTGAGCTACTTACATGTACAACATACAGTAAATTTGTCCAAAGAGCTCGGACGATACTGGACAAACATATGAAACTCTAAACAGAAGCCAATTTGGCACGTGGGCACCCTATGCTAGACCGCGATCACTTGGCGTTCAGGCTCTGAGACTCGGGTCTTGTGGAAGTTGGCAATGAAGACAGTGGCTCTATTGTCGATGCCGGGCTCAGCGACATATCGGCCCTTGTCGTAGTCGCTCGGATATATTTTCTTCGAGATCACAGAGTCCACCTCTGAAGCGTTGTCCCGGCGCCCCCTCTGAGGCTTGAACAAGCTCATGAGAGAGAAGGAAGATGAAGATTTCTTCTGCTTGTTGTTGCCTCCCATGGGACTTCTTTTCAAACTGCTGTTTTTGAGCAACTAGTGAGATTATCGTGAAGGCACTGAACGGCAGTAGAAATTAACTCTCTCTCTCTCTCTCTCTCGCTCCTCTCTCTATGTTTTCTTGGTTTTTGCAGTTCGAAATACCAATGAAGGAGGGCAAGTCAATTTATAGTAGGTTCAAGGAGTAGAGAATCCGGACAAATATCAGGTCCACTTGAAAATGAGGCAATGGTCCAGATCTAATGACCTGAAAAAGGTTTAAAAGACATTACATGTCTAAACTTACAATATAATGTGCAATTATATATGTGGAACGGTGCTTGTCTTCATAAATCGAAAATCAAGAATCAGTCACAATGCACTAAACTCTCATAAATCCAATGAATTTTTTTATAACGTTTTCTTTCTCGGGGTTTATAATATATATCTCTTCCACTACAACGCGCGAAAGGATGCTTTTCAAGAAAGGTGTATCCTCCTCTCTTTTGTGTAGTTGAAGACTTAATCCTGGGGAAGTGTCCCTTGCACTTTCTTCTCATCCATGGAATCCCCCTTTTTCCATTACATTATTCGTTAAACTTCTATATTTTGTAATTTTTTTTTTTTTTTTTGCAAATTCAGTTCTAATTTATTAACCTGCATTATTGTGATTGTGTAAAGTACACAATTTGCGTACTAAATGATTGTGTAGAATAATGCAAGCACGAATCATTTAGTACATCAACCTTTGCAAACTCCCAATATATTACCTTTTACGTTAACACTTCGGAGTAGTCCACTCTCAAAAGAATATGATTTTCTTTTGTTTTAGCTGTATGAGAGAATTAAACTGTTGGTAGAGAGTTTTCCCCAAGCTCACAGCTTCATGTTATAATAATTTGCCAAATATTATATCAATATTTGGAATAAGGAAACCATAAGTGTCATAACTTTCATACAACATTCTCTTAAAGGTCATAATTTTTTTTCAACCACTTGAATAACATGTAAAAAAAAATGCTTGAGTATTATAATTTTCAATCAACCACTTAAATGCCAAAAACGTTTTATAGCATTCACCTAAGCACTGAAAATCTAACATGATACAACACTTGTGATGAACGTGTATAGAAAGTTACGACATTTAAACAATCAATTGAAAGCTTCTATCACACTTAAGTAATCAAAAGAATATATATATTGTATAAAAGTAATGATATTTAGAGTGTCATCTTCCCTCAGTATTCTTACGCAGCTCAAAATTAAAGAAACAAAAGGAGGAAGAAAAGGAGAAAAGATCTATAGAGAAGGTGGTCAGAAAGAAGCACAAGGATTCTCGTGCTTGAACGTAGTGGCTGGCGCACTCATCAATTAATTGAGGGTTCTAATTATTTGGTATTTCATTTTTATTAAACCACGAGAGTTCTAATCATTCCCTAAAAAAGCGGTAAGCCTTTACAGAACAAAAGCTGGTGTAACCCTTTCGCAGTACAGATATTCTACACCGTCCAATATATACTAATAAAAGGTTGTGGGGAGGATACGTCTCACTCGCTCGAGCCCTCCTTTCATTGTTTTTTTTTTTTTTCTTTATTTTTGACAAGTTACTTAAATTGTTTTTTCTTTCGTCTTTTCATTATCGATTAATTTATTATTTTTCCGTCCACATCTTTATTGAATCGTTTACATCCAATAGTACAGAAAATCGAACCCGTATTATGTACCTAATCAATGGATCTCACCTATATATTTCTGTTGGATTTAAAATTACAATAACACCTTCACTACAAGTTAATAAACATTTTTTTTTCTGCAACCAACATGGGGGCACCACTCCTGCGAATCACGGAAGGTATCTGTTGAGTATCAACCAAAAAAGAAAGAACAGCAAAAAGATGTATCATTTTCTGTGGGCACTTGTCTTCTTTTTATGTGAACTTACTAAAAATATGTAGTTGTACTGCTGTAATCACATTTGTTGGCCAGATTCGCCCACACTCTCTACTAAGTATTACTCGATTAGGGGAGGCCACAAATTATTGATGGTGTGAGGTATGCTTCCCGATTTTCGAGTTTGTTTTTTGGAGAGGATTCGGCCAGCTGTACCCATGAGAAGCATTAGAAAGCATGTGCAACTAAGTTAAATATATAATGCTTTTTCTAAGATGCTCGAATTCTCCACTCGACTGATCCCTATTTACCGGTGAATCCGTATTGCCCATCCAAATACGTTTGGACAAGACTTCCAACCACAAGTCGGCGATCATGGACTTTTAAAGTTACTCCAAGTGAGATTTTATAATTCGAATATACTATATCCGAACCAAGCCCTTAATATTATTTAATTAACATGTTGAGGATAAATTGTGTCACGTTTATTTAAAAAAAAAAAAATTGCCCAATCAGTCATAAATCTATCATATAACTGTTAATTCAATTCTTGATTTTCAATTTGGCCAATTTAATCATAAACATTTAGATGATTTTTCAATTTTGAACTTTTAAGCCATGCAATAATGGTGATTTCGGCTCTCCAAAAGCTCTTCATGAAAGTCCACCGCCTCCTGTCTTTTTGTCCGCCAAATTGTCCCACCCTCACTCCTCCCCATCCTCCTTTGCTAAGTAGCACCAGCACCAAAATCGACACGCGACAAGTGACATGATGCAACACGATACGGTGATAGGTCGTTTCTAAAAAAAAATAAAGAATTCCAACATGTTAGAACATATTGTATATTAAATTTATATTTTTATATATACATAATAAATGATCATTTTAATGATTATTTCAATCAAATTAATCTAATTCAAATTCACAAATAAATAAATAATAATAAAAATCTAGAATGAATTTACACTAAAAAATTAATCCACCATTTATTAATATCATTCATTATTTCAATTTGATAAATTCAACTCCATTCCAATAATATATAAAACTTGAAGAAAAAAAAAAAACAATTCATATTATGGACTCGGGTGTCGAATGTGTTGGAAGAAAAGAGGAAAAAAAAACTTGGGAGGTAAATTGTATATCATGAAAAGTGACAATCAGAAAAGACGAGAAGACTAATATTATTTTTATTTTTATTTTTCACATATATATTTTGAGCTCTCATTTATTGAAAATTTTAAAATTGACCTCACATGTCGGAAACTAGCATGTTAGAAACTAGCGTGTTAGAATTATGAAAAGTGTCGGAAAAGTTGATCAAATATTGGAATTTTTTACACGTATTAACCGAGTATCCAAGAGTATTTGAGGGTGTCAAAGAGGACTTACTGTTAAAGTGCCCAATCGTCAAGCTCTTCACTATCAATGTCTATGGCTAAAAGCAAGGTCATTATCCGACACTCTCTTGAAGATACAAAAGCTGACCCGGCGTTGCATAGGCTATAGGAGATATCCATGCTTATGATGTTTTAGCTCCTCCGTTAAAGTGTCCAATCACATCGTCAAGCTCTTCACTATCAATGTCTATGGCTAAAAGCATGAGGTCATTTGCCTCCCCAGTCAAACTCTCTTGAAGGCTCTGACCAACAATGGTCTGATTGACCCGGCGTTGCATAGGCTAGAGGAGATCGATGCCTGCTCGGGGAGTGCGAGGTCAACATCGCACAAGAATGGCTTTTGGGGAAGATGAATAGTAGAAAAAGCAAAACAAAAGGAAAAAATGAAAATAAAAAAATATTTAGGAATTAGCAGATGACGTCATAATATTTAAAACTATCCATGTGAGATGCTAGTCATGCTACATAGGAGAGCTGACAATGATGGACCCCCATGTCAACATTTCCCAGCCTAAATTGGTAAGAAGAACTATATTGAAAAATCATTAAAAAAAACAAATTATGACTAGATTCACCAAATATAGAAAGTTTAGGATCAAATTAGCCACCGTGCAATATGTTAAGGACATAATTAGGCAATACCAATTTGAGCAGGCAATAAGAGACAAAATGTCCAATTTTATTAAAATAAACAAATATTACATATTTTTAGTTGGAGAAAATATTTTATACAGAAACATGTCCTTATGCGTAAAAAGATCAAGGTTGGTTATGAGGACAATACTACGGTAATTTATACAGAAAATTATGTTGAGTCTACAGTGAAACTCATCTACATAATAAGATATACTTTATCTCTCTACACTTAAATTAATCTTTTATTTCAACATTTATCGCAATTACATCTACATATATAAGAAAAATCATTTTGATAGACACTAGGAAGTTCGTTAGCTCTCTCCTTGGCTTTTCCCAAAACTTCAAGGCTTCCCAAGAGCAATGCTTCTGTTGCGTCTTCTTGAGCATCTTACATCACGGAATATAACTCACTTTGCTTAATTTAGTCTCGCACGATGAATGGCTGACACAGTTTTAAAGTATCGGTCTGGAAACACCTGAGCAGCATCTCTTCAACAGAAGAGTTGAATTCTCATGTTTTATGCGATACCTTGCTTAATTTCATCACCTTCCTTCCTCTATGCTTTATGGTTTGGTGATGCGCAAAGGAATTTATTTTTATCATTAGATCCGCTCAAAATAGAGTCTGGTGTATTTACAGTCGATTTACAAAAGTTTACGAGTAATATATTGCGATAAACTCTTTTTGGACTCTAAAGATTAAGGTCCTCTATACTTGGGGTAAATTTTCAGTATAATTTACTTCCAGTAAATGGTTAACGCATCAACAACCAATATATAAACGGTCAAGATTCAAACACATCATCTATTCTACTGACATACTTGTGCATTTTTAAGAAAACCGTACACACACAAGCAATGCTAGAGCCCCTATGTGTGCGCCGCACGGGTACGTGTGCATGAGTTTGTCCGCACATGTGAGCTCGCGAACTCAGATAAGAGGGGCCAACTAGTCGCCCAATGACAACAATGGCGAGCGTGTGGTGTGGCGGCGACGAGCATGTTGTAGTGGCAAGTAGGGGTGGCAAATGGGTGGGTCGGGTCAAAAATAAGTCGATCCATATTTGACATATTTAATCCGTTTTGACCCAAATTTTTGTAGTATAAATCTAGTGACCCATATCCGACCTGACCCGACCCGTACATGACCCAAACCCGACCCAACCCATATTGTTAAAACCTATTAATATTCAAGGAAAACCCACTTATACAATATGTTAATTGAATTAAAACTTCAAATTAAATTAAAAATAGTAAATAAAATAAAATAAAAAGTTTAAAAAACCTATAAATTGAAAATTTATAAAAAAAAAATTAGACTATGCACATGCTTCTCTTATTTAAAGTGAATATACCATTGAATAACTAAAAACTGTAACATGAAAAATTTTAACTAAACCTAAAAAGCTCATTTTTATGATTTTTTTTATAAATAAAAAAAATGTTGTTAAAACATTTTTATGCAATACAAATTTTTTAACAATTTTTATGCAATACAAATTTATTGGAAAATTTTTATAATTATTTTAAAATATTTTTTTAAAAAAAATCGAATTTTAATTTTTTTAAATATAAATTTTAATTATTTTTATTTTTTAAAATATAATTTATAATTTATAATAATTATTTTTTCTTTTTCTCTTTTCTTTTTCTTCTTCTTCGACCAGCCGCCAGCCACGACGACGGCCGGCGACCGACCATTGGTGAGATCGAGCTCATCGTCGTCGGGTGGGGCTCGATCTCATCAATCCGACGAGGTCGAGGCCCCACCCGACGCCGGCAAGCTCGAGTCTCACCCAGATCCGGCGAGGCTCGAGCTTCACCAATCGTCGGCAACCTACTGGCGAGCTCGAGCCTCGCCTAGCCTATCGTCAGCCGACCGTCACCCTACCGGCCGTCGGCTAAGGAAGGAAGAAAAAGAAAGAAAAAGAAAAAAAAATTGAAATATGAAAAATAATTATAATTTCAATTTTTTATTAAAAAAATTATAAAGTTAAAAAATGCCATGGGTTTAAACTTTAAAGTGGGTTTCCTTTCCTAATAACCCATTTAGACTCATTTCTTTTTGTGTTTTACTTTCTCAGACACATTTTTGACCCATATTTAACTTTCACTTGATTTATTTTTGACCCATATTTAATTTTCACTTGACTCATAGATGATCCATTTAACTAAAAATGGGTCATAATATGGGTTTATGACCCATTTTGCCAGCTCTAATGGCAAGCGATCAACGATGGAGCGAGGGACGATGGCAATGCATACTTTGTGCGGGTGCATGTACGCGCCAGCCCCCGTGAGGTCATGAATCCAAATTAGAGGTCACTCAAGGGGCCCAATGAGCTAAACAATGATTCTGATAGTAGCACTTTCCCCGCGAGCATACACTCGCAAGAGTGGGGGAGAGAGAGAGATGAGCCACAAAAGCCAGCTATAAATATATAGAAGACTTCTACACATATTTAGGGAGACATCACAAATGCCATGATACAACACTCACTTGAATATCATAATTTTTTTTCAATCACTTAAATGTCATAATTTCTATAAAAACGTTGACTTGAATGTCATTATTTTCAACGAATCACATCAATGCCATAACTTTTCAATTATTATGAAACGGATATTGATAATATCGGTTAGATCATGCTAGTAGGGAATAGATATCCCCGATCCTACGTTCACTTTCAACACTTACAGCCGTAATAAGGCTGGAATTCACTGGTTTTCTCAAGAGAGTTACAATCAACAAGTGTTGATCCCATCAAATAATAGATGACACCATACAAATGCTGCTTTGACACTTGTACACTCCTTCGTTCCCTAAATTACAGATAGTGGCACCTCATAGAGATTAATATCATAAATGCACTACAACTACCAATAAGAACAGAGCAAAGATGAACACTCAAAGCACTAGATGTTGATTTGCTCCCAACCCGACTACTTCTGTTGGATTGAATTTATAGCCATCCAACCTTAAATTACCATTTCTAACTAAAATCCCTTAACTAGTCGTTGATTCCACCGTTGCCAGTAGTAGAAGGTCTCCTACTACTCTATTAGCATCGAAACACCAATCTAACAATGGCAATTTCGCAAAATGGTTAATCTGCTAACTCATAATTGGCAACACCGCTCCAATTCAACACCAGTGCTCTTCCCCCCAATGTGACATCCTCAATTTGGACTCATATCTTGGGCACAAGAAATGGACTAAAGATCAGTACGTCAACGACGAGAATGGACCATGAGTCGATCCTAGGAATTGTTCATGAGCCAACTAGCTGATTGGGGCCAAGGCAACTCAAGATCAAGGTTACGTTAGACTAAAGTGTTCGACATGAAAATACCGCTCAACTATACGGATCAATGTGAACAATTATGCGTCATCATGAGTCGGTCAATGGACGAGTATGAATCGATTTAGCTCGAGTATACACCAGTCATGGGTGACTCCGCACGGTCACTATATCGTTCATGAATGACTCTAAACCGATTCCATGAAACCGCGAGCCAAGGCAAGTCAATCAATCCTGCATGATTATATGACAACCGAGAGTTATTCATGGATCAACCAGGCTCAACGATGAGTTGGATTCAAACCAACCATAGGTCAAGCATTAAACCCTAGACAGGCACCAAATTCGGTTCGAGTATGGCCGCGTGAGCACAGCCAAAGCCGCCCAATTCGTGTAGGCCACATTAGGGTAACTTCCAATCAAAACTTAGCCACAGACCTCGGTCCGATTATACGTGTCGATCATGAGTGATTGCAAAATATTCCTGTCCAATCAAGACTACATTTAACTAGTCCTCATAATTGTCTTTTGCCTCCTTGAATTTGGATCATTCAAAAGTGAACAATTATTGGAAGCCAAGGAAACCCGACATGCCTAAGATGGGGAGGGAACTTAGGATCAAGTTGGCTGCAAAGTTTAAGCTTATCCTTGGATTTTAGAAGATAGTCCATAAGTGCAATAGTTGAGTCATGTGCTGATTTTAGGGATTTAAGCCATAATTACCCTAAAGGTGAGACTTAAAGGGCTTTTTGAGAACAAGTTGAGGAGAGACTAATGGTTGATAGCTTTGCAAAGGGGGAGGATGCCACTTTTAAAGAGGGAAAGGAGAAGAATAAGGTTGATTAGTGTAACAAAGTTAGTTGCCCTAAGACTAAATAATGATTAACCCCCTTAAAGCTTGGAGGATAAGATTGGCCAAGATTAGTTCTTAAATTGACACTTGGATGGATAGGATTTAATCTCGCAAACCAAGCCAAGGAGAATCATCATTAGACATCATTACTAAATCAATTATTGAACTTATGTTATAAGGGTCAAGAACTATTGTTTCTCTTTCTTCTTCCTCAAGCTCACTCATTTCTCTCTGTCTCTCCCTCCTCCCCTCTCATCCCCCCCCTCTCTCAACTTCCTCTCTACCCGCTCACTGTGAGCCGCCCACCATCCGTCGTTCTCATTTCAATTTCGTAAGTAGATCCCTTAAATCTCGATTAAGCCGTTGTGTTTTATAATTCAAACATAGATTAGGTTCTTGTTGTTGTGGCTGAATAGGGTCATGTCATCCTAGGTAGAGTAGGTTCATATATTAATTTTGTATGATTTACTCATGTTTTGCTTGAGTTATGAGGTTCAAGAATAGGTCAAGATCTTGCCATGTGATTGTTGAGGTTACAAGGATTTGTTGTCATTTAGTGGTTGCAGTTTGTCTATATACTATTGTCTATACTTGAAAGCATGCCCTGAGCTTTCGGAAAGAGATTCACATTGGTCTTAGACATGCATGGAAGCACGCTGGGCCGGATCTCTCTCTTGATCCGATGATATTGAGGCGTATCATTTCTGAACTGGGTTTGGCTTAGGTCGGTGCTCAAACGTAATGAATCAAGCCATGATTATTGTTTCATGCTCGGCATATTGTAACAATGTTGTTTTGGTAAGTCACGACACACACTTCACTCATCGGACTAAAGTAAAGATAAGAATTTGTTGTGTGTTTGTTTGCATATGTGGTCACACGAGGGAAGCAGTCACCGATGAATTTCAAGAAGATGTCATCACCGATGGATTTTGGGACAATATCAATAGATTCCGGATGCCATTTGCAGATAGGATTTCAAAACGAAAGCCAATGGATTTCGGATACCGTCCTCAATGGATTTCGGGATGTTACCATGTCTGATGGGACAAGACGATGCCCGGTGAATTCCAGAAGAGCCCATGGATTTTGGTTACGTGTGTAATAAATGGAAGCCATGTGATGTGTTGTTGATGCTTATGTGCATAAATTATGGAATATTATGTGGCTCTTGATTGTGATTGCATTTTAGGTATTTGAGAGACACGCATATTTTAGAAGCTATTATTTTGGCACGTACATATTTTATATGATATATTTTGGGATTTGAGAGTCACGTAAATATTTTAGAAGCTATTATTTGGCACGTGCAAATTTTATGTGCTATTATTTGGGACTTGAAAATCACTTGAATATTTTAAAAGCTATTATTTGGCATGTGCATATTTTATGTGTTATTAATTAGGACTTAAGAGTCACGTGAATATTTTAGAAGATATTATTTGGTACATGTATAATTTATATACTTTTGGAACATTTTTGTGGATCCTTGATCGTGTGAGCATTTTAAGGACTCGAGAAACTCCTTTCATGTACATAGTTAAGACAAAGCAAAGACTTTGCTATTAATCTACCACCAATTTGTTGGTATCAAGCATTCATACGATTTCAATACGATGGCTCTACCCACTTGTTCACCTTTCCATAATACTTTTAAGCTTTACTGAACATTCTTGTTTGATGTTTGTTCAACAACTATCAAAATCCTTTCAACTATTCATCTAATCTCGGTATGTCAAAGTTATCATGAGTATCTCATTTTTCTCAACTTGTTCATCCTCAATTAAGATCTTTCTAGTTGTTCACCTTATCTTAAGATCCTTCCAACTTGTAGACACTTTGACACCTAAGAGTTCTTCACCCTTGATATGGCGGAGCACTTTTCATATTAGCTCACATAGTTATGACACCATTTATATACTAGTTTGTGCATTTATCACCCTATCTACTTAATTAATACACATATTAAGGGCCCGTTTGGTTCAACTTTGGGGAAATGCCCTTGGGAGAATGCAAATATTTTTGAGATAAAGGGGTTTCCCGAAATGCTACACCGTTTGGTAAATTACAATCTCAAGTAGCTTTGAAAAATAATTTTAGCAAAAACACCGTTTGGCAAAACTTGCATTTCTAATTAGCTTTTGCTATTTTTTTTTTAAAGTCTGAAAATAAAATCCGGTGGCCGGCGAACCGCCGGCGAAGCGCCGGCAAACAGCCAGCCAACTGGCGGTCCGGCGGATCTGGCCGCCGGACCGCCAGATCTGGCGGCCTGAGGTCGCGGAGGCCAGATCTGGCCGTCGGACCGCCAGATCTGGCCTCCCGACGGCCAGATCTGGCCACCGGACCGCCGATCTGGCCTCCCGACGGCCAGATCTGGCAGCTGAGGGCGTGACCTCAGGCGGTATCGCCTGGTCGCGCGACCCAGCGGCGCCGCCGAGGTCGCGCGGACGCAGCGGCGTTGCCTGGTCGCACGACCCGGGCGACGCCGCTGGGTCCGCGCGACCTCACGCGGCGTCGCCTGGTTCGCCCGCGCCAGGCGACGCCGCCTGGGTCGCGGGTCGCGACGCCGCCTAGGTCGCGGTCGCGCCACCCCGGGCGGTGGTCACCGGGGACGCGCGACCCCCACGCGGTGGTGGTGGTTGCCGGAGAAGCCGAACTCTGAGGCGGCGGGGAAGAAGATGAGCCGAGCGGAGAAGAAGAGGAGCCGAACGAAGAAGAAGATGAACAGTAATTACGATGAATAGTGATTTTGCATTTCTGGAATGCCGAATGCCCAATGCCGCCCCTCCCCAACTTTCAGCATTCAGCCTTCGAAATGCTCATATTTGGGCAAAGAGGCTTTCAAATATTTTGCCAAACACTCAAATTTTCCCCCAAGGGGCTTTGGGCTCCCAAAGCCCCTTGGGAATGCCCAACCAAACACCCCTAATAGTCTTTAATTATTTTAGCATCTTCAAAATAACATAGAGAATTTTCCTAACAGTTGTTGCCTCCATAGAACTTCTTTTGAACTGCTATTGCTTGGGCAAAGCTAGTGGGCGGCATTGAACGGTAATAGAAATGAACTCTCTCTCTCTCTCTCTCTCTCTCTCTCTCTCTCTCTCTCTCTCTCTCTCTCTCTACATATAGATGTATATGTATATATATGATTTTTTGGTTTTTGCAATTTGAAGTGACAATGAAGGCAGGTAAGTGAATTTATAGGAGGTTCAAAGGGTACAAAATGTAGACAAATAGGGCATATTTAGTAACACCCTCAGAAACAACCAATTATACTCCTTTATTTCTCGAAAAAAAAAAAAAAAAACAAAAATCCGTTTGGTAAATATTTTTTTCTCGAGAAAAAAATTCGTTTTTTTGTTCCCAGGAATAGATTTGGAATAGAATCAAGAAATAGAAAAAAAAAATCACTTCTTATTCATGAGAACAATTTCTAGAATCAAGTCTAATTTTTCTTCATTTTTTTCTTTTTTTTTCTCCTTCCCTCTTCTTCTTTCTACTCCCAACCAATCACCAGCCACCATTGTCACTGCTGATGATGGCCAATGACTGACTGGACGTGGTCCAACGAGCTTGTCTAAGGCTCGCCAAGCCACCATGAGGCTCGGCCTCACTCACTAGACCTCATCTAGCCGATCACCAGCCACCGCCATGGCCAACAACCGATCACAAAGAAGGAGAAAGACGAAGAGAAAAAGGAAAAAGTAAAAAAAGAAAAATATAATAAAAGTATTAAAAATTAAAAGAAAAAAAAAAATTTATAATCCTCCCAAATGCATTTCTGTTTCGAAAATAGAAATTTTGGATAGTAACCAATCGCTTTCAAAAAATCAGAAATTGATCTTGGGAATTTTCTGAGCAAAAATTATTTCCAGAAATAAAATGATCACCAAACGAGCCCTTAGCAAGTTTACTTGAGAATGTGATAAATGATCCAAACCTTAATTACAAGATCCATTAGCTTCTGCGTTTGTTTCACAACAATTGTCACGCCACAGTAGTTGCTTTTTTTATGGTAAATTAGGTATTTTTTTTTCATTTTTTGTAAGCTATTTTTTAATGTTTCAAATCTCGAATCCAATCAACTGAATTCTTTATAGATTATATTGGATTGAGAAATGTACATATTTTTGCTACATATATGACAATAACTAAATCCAATTTTGTTGAGTGAGGTGGTATTAATTCCGCTCATACTTCTCAGCAAAATTGTACGGTGGAAAGAGGGTTCTTGAAGTCTCATTATTCATGTTCGGCTTCACCTTGCACGGACGTGAATAAACGGCGGGCTTGAATTTAAATATCGCAAAAGCAAACAGCACATTCAACGTGATGCTCTCTTACCATAAAGCAGCGAAAGCTTCGAATGATTGAACTTTCCCTTGTTCAACTCTACTTATTGGTATCGACCAAAAAAAAAGAACTCTACTTATAGGTAACTGTACACTTTAATGCAAGAGCCACCTAGGGTTTTATTCATATTATTCTGCTAATTAGGGCATCTGGGACTCTTTTTTGACAGAAATATGTTGAATTTACTTGTAGAAGCTTCGGATGATTGAACTCAAAGGCATAGTATGAATATAGGCAATAATAGGGCGTTCGATGAATTTGACAGAGATAAGATAGATTTGACTTTTTGACTCTGTAACTTTGAGACAACATTAAAACACAAAAAGATAAATCAAAGAGGAGGTTTTTCGGCGGTCGTTAATGAGGGAAAGATCTGTCCAAAAAAAAAAAATTGGGGGAGAGAGAGGAGTGGAAATTTTGATCATGCCGGATATTTTGGTCGCTAAGATTTAAGAATTTGAACCTTATTCCACCTAAGGAAGCGTTCCACAGTGCGGTGCTAAAAGAATGAACAAATTTTAATTCAAGAATCCCTCAGAAAACTTACCCTTTTTAGATGTTCAAGTGGGAGAAAAGAAAATAATTGAAAAGGAGGAAAAAAGAGCAATTGGTCCAAATCTCATGGGATTGGCTTGGCTTAGCGGTTATAAAATGGACTTGCGGCACAGATTTGCTTCTCCACGCCACGAAGAGCAGACATTTCATGTGGAGTATTTGATCTGATCCATATAATAAAAGTTTATAGTCGAGAATTAGCTGCGTAAACAATTCAAAAAATGATCACTTATATCATTTGAAATAATTAATTAATTGAATTTTTTTATCATCGACATTAATTTATGTCTAAATATATTTATGAACAATGGAAATATTTTTCTTTATTCATTTTTATAAGTGATATAAGATATTAATTTTGAAAAAAAAATTCCAAATCATTTATTTTCCGTGAACAAACGCACCCTAAGTTCTTTCATCATAAAAAATATTGAATCCAACATTGCCTAGTGGATTGAATGTATAAAAAAAGCATGGATTGTGACATTGGAGGGTTTTAAACCATCGGTTTTATAAAGGAGGACATGACTGAACCCTAAAAGAAGCTCGACGAGTATCCACGACAAGAAAAGGTGAATATAAAGAACAGCTCAAGAGCCCAAAGCCAATGGTGGGCATTGCATTGCCTGCCCCCAGCTTTACAAAACGTCAAAACATGCACCAACCCCATGGGTATTCGGTCCTCACTTTTAGCCTGGCATTGTTCTTTGTCTCGACACAATTTGGGTGAAATAAAAAGATCTAGGACTAGGAAGAATCTGCTAGTTGTTTGATTGATTTAGTAAAACATTTGCAGCTGTCTCCCACAATGTTTTCCTTTTCCAATCGACCATTGGGCCAAAGGAAAGGATGGCCAACGATAATGAGTTGGGGAAAACAGTGGGAGTCCTCATCATTTGAAATATCAAGCTAGAGTAGTGGAAAGAGAGGAGTGGGAGAATCAAATGTCAAGAATGGTTTTGCATAACCGTCTCATGCATGATGGGGTAGACAGAAATTTACCAAAATACTATCTAACACATAGGATAGCTTATGCTTTTCTCGAATGTGATTAGGTTGGAGTCTATGTAAAAATCAGACATTAAATCGGGAGTATAATTGGGAGTCTGGTCAAAATTAGCTATCAATAGATCCATCAAATAGGTGGATTGGGTTTGGGTCCGATCATAAATGATCCGACCCAAATAGACCCATTTAACACATTTTAACCCATTTCCACGTAATACAAATCTAATGACACATATCCGATCATAAATGATCCGACCCAAATAGACCCATTTAACACATTTTAACCCATTTCCACGTAATACAAATCTAATGACACATCTAACCCGAACCATACCCATTACATATTCAACCTAACCTATACCGCTAAAACACTTTCATATTTAACCTAATTTATAAAAACTCATAGCTAAACTGAGATAAGAGTATGGCATGAGTGAACACAAAATCAAATGAAGGCTAAAGAGACTAAAAGGGAGTCACAGAAATGAATTGGAGTTAAATAAGTTATAAACTAAATTATAACCTGTTTAACACTCATATTGTATTTAAATCTATTCATTATAACTTATTTATTTTAAACTCATTTAACACCTATATTGAGTTAAGAAACATATTTATGACCCATTTTGACAGATCTAGTTACCAATAGAAAAAGAGAGGAAAGTTTAAGAAAAGAGTAGGAAGAAGCACATATTGAGATTCTTTAGAGCTAAAAGAAGCATATGGTACGATTCTTTCGTGGCTTAAATCAACTAGGACGGACAATAATGAGGTTATGTCCTTTCATTTATTCTCCTAGAATTCCGGTGGTCTTCAAAACAACCCTTACCAACCGATTTGCAAACTTGTCTTTACATGTCCCAATTTCTTCTAAAGAGATACTCACGATTTCTTTTACAGAGATACTCGCATTTCCTTTTAAATCTGTTTTCACATGATAAGAAGAACAATTCTCTTTGCGAAAATCATGTTGAGCCTATAGTGAGACTCGTATACATAATAAGTTTAACTTTATCTCTCTACAATCAAATTGATAGGTTAAGTTCAATATTTATTGCATTACATCGTTGTATAAAAAAATCATTTTGGTAGACATTAGCAAGTTCATTGGCTCTCGAAACACCTAAGCAAAATCTCTTCAACAGGAGAGTTGAATTCTTATGTTTTATGTGCTATCTTGCTTAATGTCACCACTTTTGCTTCGATATTGTTTGCAATCAGGTGACGCTCAAAGGAATATTTGATTGTTAGTTTAGTTCAAAATAGTGTCTAAAAGTTTACGAGTGATATATCTTGACAAACTGATGTGTGGCAAATTCTTTTTGTGCACAAAAGTTTAAGATCCTCTACATTAATGGGGTTAAATTTTCTTTTCAAATTTACTTCCTCTAATTGGAGGGTCAAGATTCAGTAAGGAATGCTCAACTAACGATGAAGTTAAAAAGAAAGAGAGAGAGAGAGAGAGAGAGAGAGAGAGAGCTCTGACATTGAAATGAACTAAATTGATGCCTCATTCATTTAATCATTTAGAGATGGAAAATTTAAAATCTTAAATTTATCCCAAGATCTTAGGTGATTCCGATTCGGATGTAATTCTGTCCACTTATTAATACTGAAATTTTTATTTCGAATAGTATTGGAAATTTTCACATTATTTGTAGGCCAATCTAATTTATACTTAGCATGACTCTCTCAATTGCACCGGTGGACAAAAAAAGGCAAAAAAAAAACACAAGATGTAAATTTGGTGGAAGATGAAAGAGAAGCAATGTAAAACAATTTTGTTTCAAAGATAGCTATCAGAAAGCAAAACTAAAAATGCTGGCAAGTCGGACAGTAAAAGCTATGACCAAACTACAAACAAAAGTATAGATGATCTTGTCCAAATTTAGGGTCTCTCCCAATTATTTTGTGGGGTATGAAAAGCAAATTCAAACCGAGCCAAAGGACGAATTATATAGTCAATTTGCGCATATTTAGGAGAATGTAAACATATACACAACTGCAAAGTACGTCAGTGGGTATACCGAATGAGTAATTGAAATTTATACGAAACTACTAATCGAAGGATAGTACTTGTGTTGAGTTACATTCATGTACAAGACACAATTAATAGTCCATAGAGTGAAAAATTGACACTGAAAAAACACATAGAAATCTAGATAAAAGACAATTCGGCATGGGGGCAGCTTATGCTAGACCGCGATAACTCGGGTCTCGTGGAACTTGGCGATGAAGGCTGAGGCTCTCTTGTCGATGCCGGGCTCCGCAACATACCGGCCCTTGTCGTAGTCGCTCGGCCATATCTTCATTGGCTTCATGGAGTCCATCTCCCGAGCATCGTCCTGACGTGGCCTCCGAGGCTTGAACAAGCTCATGAGAGAGAAGGAAGATGAAGATGAAGTTGAAGATTTCTTCTGCCTGTTATTGTTTCCCATAGGACTTCTTTTAGACTACTGATGTTTGAACAAAGCTAGTAGCTAGATCACTGTGAAGGCACCAAGGAGCGGTGGAAAAGAACTCTCTCTCTCTCTCTCTCTCTCTCTCTCTCTCTCTCTCTCTCTCGTTTTTTTGCAGTTTGAAGTGCCAATGAAGGAGGGCAACTCAATTTATAGGAGGTTCAAACGGCAGAGAATCTATATAAATATCAAGTCCCCTCCCCTTGAGAATCATACGAGTGGTCCATACCTAATGACCTAAAAATGGTTAAATGGTTAAAAAGAGAGGAAAACGAGTCTGGAATCACCCATGCAAACTCAATGTTGTAATATACAATCATATGTGCTGAACATTGCTTGCCTCGACAAATCGCAAATTAAGAATTAGTCGTGATGTATTGAACTCACATGAATCCAATATATTATGTCATAACTTTTTTTTTCCAGGGATACCTAAATCTCACTATGATCTTTTTTTTGGAAACTTAGTCATGACCTTCAAAATTTTGGTTTGAGTTATGGCTTTTTGAATGTGATTCTAGATTATGCTTATTTTGTTAGCCCTTTTCTTCACATGCTTTTCACAATTTTAGGCAGAGGCTTTTTTTCCCCCATTTTAACACTGCAATGGGGCATATAATGTGACTAATTCTGTCAATTACAGGTAAAACAACCCAGAGAGAGAGAGAGAGAGAGAGAGAGAGAGAGAGAGAGAGAGAAGAGGAAAACTGCTATGCGTCGTATAAAAAGAACGATAGGATGCTGGAGAATTGTCCACCTCTCGTTTGTGAAGTTGGATCAAAACAGTCATCGGCGGCGGAAGACTTAATGCGCAATCCACGGACCTTCATCATAGCCATGGACTCGCTCGGGTCACATCATTCGTTTGTGCAGCGGAGAATTGAAGGAACGAAAAGAAGAAAGGACAGAGAAACGGCATATAGAGAAGGTAGTCAAAAGGAACCACTAGGGTTCACGTCTTTGAACGTATTAGCTGGTGCACTCGCTAATTAATAGAGGATTCTTATTATTCCGTCTTTCTTTTTAAGTCCAAATACTACCCAAAAAAAAAAAAAAATCTTCAAATTATGCCCACTACGATACAAATATCCCAATTTTTTTTTGTGTTGCTAAAAATTCTAAATTTGGCTACTATAACACACAGCAAGCTACAAATATATACAAGACTTATATATATTTAGGAGAATGTACTGATGAACGAAACTGTAAAATTCAGTGGGTAACCGATTGAAAATTTGACTTTTATACAACTCTAGTAATCAAAGGATAGCACTTCTGTCGAGCTACATACATATACAAGATACAAAAATATAGTCCAAAGAGTTAATAGAAGACACTAGACTGGAACTCTAAAAAGAAGCTAATTTGGCACAAGGGCGGCCTATACTAGACCGCAATCACTTCGGGTTTCAAGGTTCGGGTTTGGTGGAACTTGGCGACGAAAACTGTGGCTTTCTTGTCGATGCCGAGCTCTGCGATGTACTGGCCCTTATCGTTGTCACTTGGATATATCTTCCTCGAGCTTAGAATCCACCTCTAAGCATCGTCCCGGCACGGCCTTCGATGCTTGAACAAGCTTGTGAAAGAGAAGGAAAATGAAGATTTCTTTTGCCTGTCGTTGCCTCCCTTAGGACTTCTTTTAAATTGTTGTTGTATGGGCAAAGTTAACGGTCCAGAGCTCAAGACCTGAAAAAGGTTTGAAAGAGTCGGAAAAAAAAAGTTGAGAATTTACCTCTCTAAACTTAACAAATCGAATATCAAGAATGAGTCATGATGCACTAAACTCACGTGAATTCAATGTGTCGTTTAATAACTTTTTCCTTCCCGGGGTTCCTAAATTTACTGTAATCATTTTTCCATTGTTTAGTCACAATCTTTAATTTTTGGGTTGAGTTATGACTTTCTCAAATTTGATTTTGGAAGATGCAAGCTCTCCAATTATGGTTATTTTGTGAACCTTTTTTCCCCTTACTTTTCACAATTTACAGAGGCATTTTTTTTTCTCATTCCACTTAAGTAGGGCGTGTGATGTAAGGAATTCTGTTAATTACATGTGAACCGAGCAAAGATTAAATATATTCCACTACAACACGCAAAAGGATGCTTTTCAAGAATGATGTCTTCTCCTCTCTTTTGTGAAGTTGAAGACTAAATGACCAATTAATCCTGGGGAAGTGTCCCGTGCACTTTCTAATTTTATACTTAGCATGACTCTCTCAAATGCAACGGTGGACAAATAAGGCAAAAACAAAAAAAAAAAAAAAAACAAAAAGAAAAAAACAAATACAAGATGAAAATTGTGGTGGAAGATGAAAGAGAAGTAATGTAAAACAATTTTGTTTCAAAGATAGGTATTAGAAAGCAGCACTAATAATGCTGGCAAGTCGGAGAGTAAAAGCTATGTCTAAACTACAAACAAAAGTATAACTGATTTTGGTCCAAATTTAGGGTCTCTCACGATTATTTTGTGGGATATGATAGAAAGAATAGATTCTCAAGCAAAGGATGAGACCATTCGTATCTCTGAGAGCAAATTCAGATCGAGCCAAAGGAAGAGTTATAGGGTACATTCGCACATACTTAGGAGAATATCCATATATTCACAACTGCAAAGTACATCAGTGGGTATACTAACTGAGTAATTGACTTTTATACAAAACTACTAATCGAAGGATAGCACTTGTGTTGAGTTACATACATGTACGAGACACAATAAACAGTCCAAAGAGTAAAAAATTGACACTGAACAAACATATAGAAATCTAAATAGTAACCAATTCAGCATGGAGACCTCCTATATTAGTCCGCGATCACTCGGGTCTCGTGGAACTTGGCTATGTAGTCCGAGGCTTTCTTGTCGATGTCGTGATCCGCAATGTACCAGCCCTTGTTGTAGTCACTAGGCCATATCTTTATTGGCTTCATGGAGTCCATCACCCGAGCATCGTCCCGACACGGCCTCTAAGGTTTGAACAAGTTCATGAAACAGAAGGAAGATGAAGATGAAGATGAAGATTTCTTCTGCCCGTCGTTGCCTCCCATAGGACTTCTTTTAGACTACTGATGTTTGAACAAAGCTAGTAGCTAAATTACCGTGAAGGCACCGAAAAGCGGTAGAAATGAACTCTCTGGGTTTTGCTCCTTGAAGCGCCAATGAAGGAGGTCAACTCAATTTATTTAAACGGCAGAGAATCTAGAAAAATACCCTTGAGAATCTAACGAGTGGTTCATACCTAATGACCTGAAAAGGATTAAAAAGAGAAAGGAAAACAGGTTTAGAATTATCCATGTAAACTCAATGTTGTAATATACGATTATATGTGCTGAACATTGCATGTCCCAACAAATCTCAAATCGGGAATCAATTGCAATGTATTGAACTCACACGAATTTAATAAATCATGTGATAATTTTCTAATGTGATTCAGATTATGGTTATTTTGCTAGCCCTTTTTTGTCATATTTTCACATTTTGCAGAGACATTTTTTTTTTCATTTTTTGACACTGCAATAGGGCATGTAATATGACTAATTCCGTCAATTACAGCTAAAAGAACCCGAGAGAGAGAGAGAGAAGAGAAAAACAAGTATGCGCCGTATAAAAAGAACAATAGGATGCTGGAGAAGTGTCCTCCTCTCGTTCGTGAAGTTGACCAAGACAATCATCGGCGGTGGAAGACTTCATGAGCAATCTACGCACCTTCTTCATGGCCCTGGACTCGTTCGGGTCACATCATTCGTTTATGCAGCTGAGAATTGAAGGAACGAACAGAAGAAAGGAAAGAGAAAAGATCCGTGGAGAAGGTGGTGAAAAGGAACCGCAAGGGTTATCGTCTTTGAACGTATTAGCTGGTGCACTCACTAATTAATTGAGGGTTCTAATAATTCCGTCCTTCATTTAATTACGAGAGTTCTAATTATTCCTTAAAAAAGCAGCACGTTTTGCCTTTATAGAATAAGAGTTTGGTGTAACCCGATACTGTACACCTTAAAAAGATATTCTAGAGAAAGGTTTTGGGGAGGAGGACACGTGTCACCCCTCAAGCCCTCCTTTCAGTATATTTATTTTTTTGACCAGTTACCTAAATTGTTTTTTCTTTTCTATTTTTCCAATTTCGCTTGACAGGTTAGATTTTTTATTTTTCCTACCCCATCTGTATTTCGATTCATTACTCTCATAATTTTAAGTTTCCTATATCGTCAAACATGTGTCATACCCCTCATATACTCTCAAAATTTTAGATACAGTAAGCCTATGCTACGAATTATTAGGGGAGTGCCCCAGATGTGTATTATACCCGAATGTGGATAGTCATATTTAGAGGGATCGTTATGGAACACTCACCATGTTCAGTAGTTTGGATGCATTTTAGTATATATGGTTAGTATAGCACACTCACCAAATAATTTATCTAAAGCTAAAGGTCACTTCCATGCTATTATTTTACAAAATTAAATATCTCAAAACGAGTCTTTAAGTACTTTTACCGATGTGTATGGAAGTGTTATGCTCTATGGTTTTGACTTATTAAATCTGTAGCAGCACCGTTTTCTAGTCTAATTTTTCAATTTCTTATTGAAGTAGTCTCTCTGAGGAAAAAAAAAAACCCGTAATCAAGACAATATCAGCTTAGTAAAAAAAAAAAAAAAACTTATGTGTGTGCGATTGGGAGCACGTACAAGTTCGATTCTCAATTAAAATAATACCAAGACAAGCAATCTCAAAGTTGGATTACCGATATGTGGTTTAGTTAACACGTCATCTATTTCAATGGCTAGCAGCTAATTGGTTAGTGGTCTGGTATTTATCTAGGTAATATTGGATTTGGGAAAATTGTCCAAAAAATTCTAAGTCTATTTTACAACGATCAATTTAGTCCTAAATTTTCTAATTTTACTAATTTATTCCTAAACCTTTTGACGATTTTTCATTCTAATTTATCTGACCAATTTAGATAGAAAATCACTAATGTGGCAATCTACGTGTTAGATTGGTGGAAGTCTCTAGCCACAGGCGACGGCCATGGACATCGTCGAGACCGCGGTGAAAATAGGCAAAACAAGAGAAAAGGGAGGCATGTTTTTGTTAACCCTCTTTAACCTTACTTTTCACATTTTGTAGAGGTATTTTAAAAAAAAAAAAAAATCCACCCATATAGCATATGTGACGTGGGTAATTCTAGCAAGTACATATGAAACAAGCAAAAAAAAAAAAAAAACCAGGTATGTGTTGGTAAAAAGAATAATAAGATGCTTCTCAAAGTAGTATCCATGCACTCCTATTTCCATTCATGGGTCACATCATTCGTTTATCATCCAACATGATGTTCGTACGTAATCAATGTACTAAATGCTTGAATAGAATAAAACAAGTATGAATCTTAGTACATCAATTTTTGCGGATCACCCTTGTTATATTTCCCGTTGTTATGGAAAACCCATCAAAATTTTCAACTGTTAAAAAACGAACTCAAACGTGTAATTACATAAATCTTTCATGGATGTAAAATCTAGAAAAATCCTCTTTTGCAACAATTTTAACTTATTTACTAAAATAAATCAAATTACATTTTTTTCTCTCTTCATTAATACTTCTTCACTTTTTACATAAATGCATAGTAGTGGCACTAGATTACGGGATATATGCCCTTTGCACAATTCAGCCTTTGCACACTGAATCTCTTTTGACAGAAGAGTTGAATTCCCCATGTTTTATGTGCTGTTTTGCTTAGTGTCATCACCTTTGTTTCTCTATTGTTTACAATTAGGCGATGCTCAAAGGAATTCAGTCTATCGTTAGTTTCACTCAAAATAGTGTTCAGTATATCTGTAGTTGATTTGCAACATAAGTTTAGGAGTGAAATCTTATGACAAAATGATTTATGATAAACTCTTTGGATTTGCTAAAGATTGAGGTCCTCCATGTTTATGACGGAAACACGTCAAAACCCAAAAACAATTGTTATGGGGTGAAAGGGTGTGTATGGATGTCGCACATGTGAGGTTAGGAACGTAGATTAGAGAGTCATTTGGGTGTGCATTCGAGGTCACGAATCCAAATTAGAGGTCGCTTGAGGGGCACAATTAACCATGCCAATGATCATTGCAGCACTTTCCATGAATGACGTGAGGTACATATATTTAGGAAAATGCACCCATGGATGAAACTGCAAAATTCACTGGGTAACCAATTGAAAAATTGACTTGTATTCAATTCTAATAATTAAAGGATGGTACTTCTGTTGAGCTACATACATATACAAGATACAATAAATAGGCCAAAGTGTAAAGGAAGACAGTAGACAAACATCAGGAACTCTAGATAGAAGCCAATTCGGCGCTGGGGCGGCCTATGCTGGACCTCCAATCACTTGGCGTTCAGAATCCGAGGCTCGGGTCTGGTGGAACTTGGCGATGAAAACCGTGGCTTTCTTGTCGATGTTGGGCTCCGCGACGTACTGGCCCTTGTCGTAGTCGCTCGGGTATATTTTCCTCGAGCCTACAGAGTCCACCTCCCCAGCATCGTCCCGGCGCGGCCTCCGAGGCTTGAACAAGCTCATGAAAGAGAAAGAAGATGAAGATTTCTTCGGCCTGTTGTTGCCTCCCATGGGACTTGCTTTGAAGCTGCTGTTGTTTGGGCAAAGCTAATGACTTGTAGAAATAAACTCTCTCTCTCTCTCTCTCTCTCTGTGTTTTCTTGGCTTTTGCAGTTTGAAGTGCCATTGAAGGAGGGCAAGTCAATTTATAATAGGTTCAAAGGTTAGAGAATCCAGACAAATATCTGGTCCACTTGAGAACGAGACGAATGGTCCAGAGCTAATGACCTGAAAAAAGGTTTGAAAGAAACGGGGAAAGAAAGTTGAGAATTTACCTTTGTAAACTCAAGAATATTACATGTAATAATTTATACTCAACAAAGCTTGCCTTTTGAAACAAACCCACCCCAAAAAAAAAAAAAAAAAAAAAAACAGGGCATGCCTTCGCAAATCGAAAATCAAGAATTGGTCACAATGCACTAAACTGATCCAACGAATCGTTTCTAACTTTTTCCTTCTCGTGGTCCTAAATATTTTGGTTTGAGTTATGACTATTTCAAATGTGATTTTTGGAAGGTGCAAGCGTTCCTTTTATATAGTTATTTTGTGAACCCTTTTTCCCCTTACTTTTCACATTGTGCAGAGCCCTTAGGCAGGGCATGTGATCTGAGAAATTCTGTCAAGTACGTGTGAAACAAGCAAAAAGATTTTAAAAAAAAAGTCTTCCACTGCAACGCGGCAAAAGGACGCTTTTCAAGAAAGGTGTATCCTCCTCTCTTTTGTGTAGCTGAAGTCTTAATGACCAACTAATCCTGGGGAGGTGTCCCTTGCACTTTTCTTCTCCCCTAAGGACTTTCTTGAGTCACATTATTCGTTTCACTTCCACACAAACACACATATTATAAATTCAGTTTTCACATTACATAATGTTAAGTATGGTAAAGTTGAATTACATAAACAGTCTACTAAATGATGAAGTCAAATAGTTCGAGTACGAATCATTTGTATATAAATTTTTTGCAAGGCCGCCCTTAGTATATCTTCCATTATTCTTTAGCTTAAACCCTTCAGTAGAAATTTAAAAAAGAAGAATAAATTAACGGAATACTATAAAATGAACTCAAAGTCACTCAAAATTCCATGAGAAGTTAATACATTCCATAAAGTAAGTGGTTACCAAGCAATGGGGAAATGGTAATCAATTTAAATGGGCGGACAACGCAAGCATTTCATTCCATGAATCTTGGATGGATTCAAAATCTAAATTTAATCATCCTCATTTGCAACAATATAAACTAATTTCCCAAATTTACTCAAGTCACATTTCCACTCTCTCTCCCTCTCTCTACAAAAACTTCTTTAATTTTTAAACATATTGCTAGGACGTGCCATAGAATTTCGATACATTCACCTAGGAGAATCACCGGGAGGGGCTTCAAGTCTAATTATCAAATATGAGATTTTTTTAACACAATTTAAATATATATTTTAATAGTTCCCTCCTCACATGATTTACAGATTGTGAGTAATGAAGTATACTGAAAGGCGAGACCCAACTGGACCTTAGCATATGCTGTCATACATACTTCAAATTATATTAATTTGCAGATTATTAAATTAACATTTTTATGAAACGAAAAAGAGAAAAAAGAGGAGAACAATAACATAAATAAGGTGGTCAAAAAGCTCGTCCTTGAACGTATTAGTCCGTGCACTCACCAATAAATTGGCGGGCACAGACCCCAAAATAAAATAAAATTGAGGGTTATAATTATTGCGTTTTTTTTTTTTAATTACTGGAGTTTTAATTGTCCCTGTAAAGGCAGTAAGCTTTGCCTTTACAGGACAAGAGTTGGTGGAACCCTTTTTCAGTACAGATACTGTACGCCATAGAAACATATACCAAAGAAAGGTCTTGGGGATGACACGTGTCGCTCCATGCAGCCCTCCTTTCATTTTGTTTTTTTACATCAAGAAGTTGCTTTATTTTTTTCTTCATTTTCAATTGACAGGTTGAGATTTCAATTTATTTTTCCCTACCTTTATTTATATTTCATAATTTTTATTATTTTAAGTTTCATATTTCTTTCAACATGTCATATCCTATGTACATGGCATTGGATACAGCGCGCCTATGCTATGAATGTGGACCATCATATTCGGTGGGACTCACCATTTTCAATAACTTAGGTACGTTTTAGTATGTTTATAGTATAGCACACTCAGTCAATAATTTCTCTTATGCTAAAGGTTCCTTTCATGCTAAAATTTTACAAAATGAAATATCTTAAAACAAGCTGGTAAATACTTTTATCAATATGTATATGAAAGCATTTAGATTATGCTTTTTAACTCATTGAATTGAATGTCTTATCAAAGCGGACTATCTAAGGAAAAAAAAAAACTCAACAATATTATATTAGCTTAGGAAGAAAAAATAAATTTGTGTGCAGTTAGGCGCACATACAAGGTGGACTCTCAATGAAAATAATACCCCATACAAGCAATCTGAAATTTGGATTATAAATTAGTGTTTTAGTTAACCTGTCATCTATTTCAATAATTAGCAGCTAATTGATTATGAGTCGATATTTGCCTACGTAATATGGATTCTTGACATACCAAAAACTGAAAAAAGGAAAAATTCCTCAATTTGGTAATCATTTGCTGTAGTCACTTGATAATAATTTGCTTTTCTTTTTTGGATGAACTTTGTAATACTGTATAGTTATCTTGCTGGAAATCACATCCACTGGCTAGATTCCCCCACACTCTCTACGGCAACAAATGAGTGCCGATGAAGGTTTGCTTCCCCTTTTCAGTATGTGTTGAAGAGAATTTGGCCAGCTGTGTCCACGAAAAGCATTAGAAAGCAGGGGAAGCACACTCGAACTTTCAACTCGGCTGAGACCTACTAAAAAATGCATGCAAATCGCCCATCGAAATACGTCAAGTAAGACTTCCAGCCACAAGTTCCAGTCATAGTTTTTGAAGTCGCTCTGAGTGAGAGACACTGTGATTCGAGTCCACTACATCCGAACCAAGCCCTTAATCGCTTAGTGAATCTCTTGAAGATAATATTTTCCATGTCTATTTTCTTAGCTCTAAAAAACTCAGCTACATATTATAAGTCATATCCTAAAATCCTACGTTTTAATTATTGTTTCCATGTTTGAAGCATCAAGTGGATTGGGGAGGGTGAGAATTGCTAGGGTTCTATTCTACCTAGGATAGGCCTAAAGAACCAGACACAAACATACGTTGCTTTTTCAAGAGGCAGCGATGTGACATGTACCTTTCTTTCCCTTAAAAACTCACATTACAATATGTCATCTGTCCATACTGGTTAGTGCAAGTGATTGGTTAGCTGGCGTGCAATACATCAAGATAGCATGGCCAGTAACCTAATCAGCTAACACTCCACAAGAGAAACAAGGGGCTTCCACAATTGATGTTAAACAACGCATGCTACAAGTTCATTCCATGATCAACCATAGAAGCTACTAGTCTACAAACACTTCCATACATAAAGCAACATATATTATGTAATACTAATATGATATCGTCAATCTAATATGTACTTCTAAATTGTATGATGTTGTTTTTTATTAGTGAGCATTCAAAATTTCAATATATGAGTACATTGGTGATACAGTGTTGACAAGACATGTAATGATAGCACTATGTGATAGAGAGAATTAAACAGAGAGAATCAAACGGATTGTTAAGTGGATTTGAGTAAAAAACATAATTATGATAAGTATATAAATCTCTAACAAATAAAGTAAGCAATCAATGATTGCAAAGAAAGGGTGAAAACACATGTACTTTGCACCTTTCATTTATTCTCCAAATATCCCGCTATCTTCAAAACAACCCTCGCCAGTCGATTGGCATTTTCGTATGGGATTTCCTGTGGGGCGAGATTCTCACATTTTGCTTTTGTTAGAGATAGTAATCTTATTCCAATTGATTCTATTTGATTTTATTTGATATTGTAATATTTTATTATTTTAGATAGCTGTCTAGAACAACCTATACATGCTCTCTTGTATCGTCGGTAATATACACATAGAAATACACAAAGATTCTCTTTTCCGCTTATATTAACATGGTATCAGAGCCAAGTTTTGTCTGAAGAAGGGGCCGTGATATTACAACGTCCTAGCTACACTAGTATCCATTAACCACGTCATGGGTCCTCCAATGACGTCGTCTGTAAGTGAATTTTTTGACGTCATTACTTGGACTTTTCCCACATAAAATACAAGAAACAGGTTCTCCATTATTCACCGAGTCCAAAACAACAATGAACATCTCTGGAAAACGACTCACACACCACCGAGGTATTCTACGAGTGAGAACCACTTGTCGTGTGCCTTGCACGTGATTTATCGTGTCCATGAGCAAGTGACGCCATCCTCCACGTCAGTGCCACATAGCATGCAACATTAGCTTACCACAGTGATTGTTGACCACGCTGACCAGCCATTGACCGACATTGACTTTCGGTTGACTGCCGTTGACCGACATTGACCGCCATTGACCAAATCAGTTCTTGGAGTTTTCTAACTAGTTCGACCCATTTCTAACCGGTTCTTGGGGTTTTCTGACCGGTTTGACCTGTTTCTGACCTATTCTAGACGTTTTCTGACCAGATAGACCCTTTTCCAAACAGTTCTTGGGGTTTTCTAATCGATTTAGCCCGTTTTCGACAGATTCTCAGCGTTTTCTCACTAGTTCGACCCATTTTTTTATTGGTTCTTGGTGTTTTCAGATTGGTTTGATCCATTTCTGACTTTTTTTGGGTATTTCCAAACTGGGTCCGAAGGTATTTCGACGTATTCAATCTATTTACTGCCTTATTTTCTCTATATCAGCAAGCATCAATTTTCTTCATTATAGAATTTGCTGAGGTTTCATATATTGCATATTATGGAAAAATTAGTAGTCTCGATGCACATTCAAACAATCCTAAATGGATCAAACTATATTTTATAGGCTCAAGAAATATCAAGTTTTCTAAGGGGACGTAAGCTTTGGCTTTATGGGCCCGTTTGGTTCAACTTTGGGGAAATGGAAGCCATTTCCCCAAGTATCTTTAAAGGAATGGGCATTTGATGAAGGCAAAAGTGTTTGGATACTCTCATTTTGGTGTGTTTTGCAAAGTAACTTTGAGGTGAAAAGAAAAAGGAAAAAAAGAAAAGGAAAAAGGAGGAGGAGATCTTTGAAGGAAATCGGGAACAATCGGGAGGTGGTGGGGGAGGCGGCTGGTGGTTGGTGGTGGGGAGGCGGCTGGTGGTAGTGGTGGTGGGGAGGCGGCGGGTCCCGCGACCCACGCACCACTGTTGCTTGAGGCCGCGACCCAGGTGACGGCGGTGCGTGGGGTCGATGCTCAAGGTTGCTTGACCTCAGGCGACCCTTCTCGGCGACCAGATCTAGCCGGCTGAGCTTCGTCGGTTGAGCTTCACTGGTGGAGCAACAAGACCAAGGAGGAAGACAGTGAACAACAATTTTTTAGGGTAAAAGAGGAAAACGCAATTATCAGTGAGGGCAATATTGGAAAATAAAATCATTAAACCCCTATTTAGCATTTCAAAGGTAAGCATTTGGCCAAGGAGACCTCCAAATGCTAAACCAAACACCAAAAAAATTTCTCAAGGGGTTTTGGGGGCTCAAAGCCCCTTGGGAATGCTGAACCAACCGGGGCCTATGTCACTAGAAATATTAACGAGCCTACTGATGAAATTTGCCAAACGTTTAGAGGAGTAGGAGAGCAAGAATCATCAAATACTCACATGGTTCCAAAACACTTCAATTCCATCTATCAAACTTCAGTTCGAACGCCTAAATACAACAAAGGAAGCCTGGGATCTTTTTGCTATTTATTATTCCACATCAATCATTGCTCATCAATATTAACTATTAGGAAACTTACATCACATGCATTAGGAGATAGGTTAGTTTGTTAATGATTTTCTCTCTTCCACGCATGCTATATGGGATTAGCTAGCTTTATCTAAACCAAAATGGGATTTGACTACTAATACTCATAAATTTGCTAAATATCGTAATCATATGCATGTTATGCAATTTTTGATAGCTTTTAATGATGAGTTTGAACCTATGTGAGCCTTACTTCTACATCGGGATCCTTTACCTCATCTTGAGGCAATAATCTTAGAATTATTGACTAAGAAAACTCGACTTGCGACTTTAAAGGCACAACCTTCCACTCATTTAGCCTTCGCTCCTATAAAAAAAAATGTAGTGCATGCCACTTATGGTTTCTCCCCATGGCACAAGCCTTACTATATGCACTATCGTCGACTTGGTCATCATGCATCAAACTGCTATAAGCTATAATCTAAGCAACCTACAAGAACGAATAACTTATCTTGGTTCAGAGGTCCATCTACATGCCACCACCCACTACTACTGCCGCCATAAAGAATTCCTTTAACAATTCTTTTGTCACACTATCATTAGATGATCTTCGGTCCACAGTTCATTCTAGTATTCAAGAAATTATTACTTCTAGGTACTCCTAATTTATGGTTCTTTGATTCATGTTGTAATCACATGACCTCCAATTCCAATATATTCAACTCGAAATCAAAAACCTCACAAATACTTGTTATTGTGATGCTTTCAGCAAGTCACAACTAATGTGATTACTATTACTTTTCACTTTTTAAGCACATTAAAGCGTATATGGATAGAAAATGACCCAAGACAAATAAAACCCAAGGAACACAAGTGAAAATACGAAACCAGGCAATTTCATGTCTTTCTTATTTATAGAATTTTGGTGACCTAAGTCAAGTACACTCGGATCAGCCAAAAATGCTCCTACTCCAAACTATACCAAAATTTCACCAACCGTACCACTCCAACCACAATATCGTCTATCTACAAGGTCATCTACATGTCCCAACCCTACTGCCTAGTCTTTCCAAAATGCTATCCTCGTCCTACTTCAACCCCGTTGTCTTCATCATCATCACCGTTCAAGAGTGGGAGTGGTCCCACCAAACGCCCGCCAATCCGGGCATAGACGGCGACGAACCCAATCAACATTGAGCCAGATTGGAGGCCAACATCAATTGTTAGGATCGCGATGATTCGAATGAAGGTGACATCAAGAAAGTCAAGGTCATACAGCCTAGTCTAGTGCCACATGAAATCTATTGAAGCACCATAAAGTGTCATGGGGGATGCAGGTAGTAGAAGCATGTCTATTGATCTAAAAAATAATAATTCATCAAAAATAAGTATAAAACTCAGCAAGTAACTACCATCCAATCTACACTACATATGTCAATGATAGCACATGCGAGGGAGTTTAGATGTAAAATATCAACTTACTTGAGAACCCTTTTCAAAATCAGAATAGCAAGTGCAAAACATTTCCTCTAAAACTGGTAAACTAATAAAGTTCAATTGAAATCTAAAAATGCCAATGGTCATATTTGTTGTGAATTAGTTGCCACCATCTTCCAAAGAACCCCATTATCTCCCAGGTATCTCGCACTAATTTGGCATCACGAAGACATCTAAGGAAACCGTGTTATGCCCTCCAGGTATATGGAGGAACCCAGTTATCCCTCCAGGTATCTCTACTATCACTCGAGGCATTCATTTTCCCAAGGACCGATGGCATTTCCAAGTCACACACTCATCCTATGGTGCAGCAATTCAATAATTCAATTCAAGCATGCCATTCACTGAGTTAATGTATGGGAGCAGCTCAATATCCACCATCGACTATCCTTTGTAAAACCAAATAAGTGATACAAACCTTTAGTCAGCAATGCTAGTTCAAAAGACGGGTTGCAAAACAAGAGTTTATCCAGAAATGATAGAAAAAGAGCAGCTCGCCTGTCTATAGAAATCAAGAGTATTTGCCAACTAAATCAGCTCTATTACGAAACAGTAACATGACACGTTCGAGACTCCAAGAACCTCTTTTTATGAAGAACTCAAAACCTGGTTCAGCTTGTATAGGTTCCAATAATTTTATATATTTTGTGCCAAAATAAGGTAAATTTCCATGATAAAACAAATTCAAAATTGGGTGTGTTTCGAAAGCCTAAATGAGTTTCAAAATCATGGAAAAATTACACGTTATAGTTTAAAGTGTGATCTAAAACTTTCCTAAAGGACACTAGTCCATATCTTGTGTCGAAAATTCTATAGAAAATAGAAACCAAATAAAGGTCCAGTAATTGTTCATGAAGACAGATTCAGAGCCACGTAGTTTTTCAAATATATTTTGCATGTATGAAGTCCCAAAAATCCGAATTTTAAGTATGTCGTAAAACAAGGTATAATGCACAATTTTCATGAAGAAAGTCTCTCCAAATTCATACCACAAAACCAACATAAAATTGGCAAATTCCATATCTAGAGTAAATCAATCCAAAAATAGTCGAAACCTCGGATTCATCCACAACTCATGTCATTTAAACTCAACCCAATGCACATTTCAACATCCAACATTCCAATAGCACATCCTTAGACTCAATGAGCCAAAATTTCAACAGTATTTGCAATACACCTTTTTTCGATATTGTCGACGAACATAACTAGGCACGAAATCAATCGAGATGATTAAAACTCGAGGAAATCAACCTATGTAGGATAAACAGGAAGCTGTTTACTTGCCTCGAGTCCAAAGCAGCTGTCAGGTGGCTCGAAGGAGTCTCAGAGGTGCCGACCAGCGACTGGCTTCCGACGAGATGCGATGGCTGAGAGAGTATGGCCACAGCACAGGTAGCTGAGCTAAGGCATTCTTGCTGGTTGAGTTGGGCCGCTAAAACTACAATGGTAATGGCGTAAAACAAAGAAAGTGAAAGAGAAAAGCTTCGGCGTGATGGAGGAGATGCAGAGGCAAAGTTCTCAAGGGAGAATGAATGGAGGGAGAAGCTAATTTTTCTTTTATAATTTGGTCTCCTCCCTTTTGTTGCTTGCGATGGTCATTGGAGTGATGCAATGCGGTCACTGTTGACCTGTCCTCTGCCCCTCACCCCAATCAGAGATGTATGTTCTATGCTGGATAGACTACGTGATCAAGAGTGAGCTGGTCGTGGTGCTAGCGTGGGTGTGGCCAAAGTGAGCTGGCGCTTTGTCACGCGCGTGGCGAGGAACAATGGCATCGCAGTGATGCAGCGAAAATGATGAACGAGGGTGGTGGCGGTAGTTGGCTTGGCGTGATGAGGTAGCTCGGCCAAAGTGTCGAGGTGATAACGGGAACGAGCTGAGGTGGCAAATCCTTGTGGTGGTCCAAATGGTGCAGTCCAATGACGAGCTCGATGATGTGGCGTGAACTGTTAAGCATTTGAGGTTGTTATTCCGTTGAGCGAGAATTCAGATGTTATAGTTATTCACATAGCTAATAACTCTCTGGTGATAATTAGTCATACAGGGAATGTTTCAACGTTCAAATTGTCCTTACCCAATACATTTATGGTTACCAAACTCTCATTAAACTTGATATATGTGGGTCAATTATGTGAGCTTGGTTTTGATATTCATTTCTCTTTGAATAGTTGTTGTGTACAAGACCTCAGATGGGACAAAAAATTAGGACAAGCTCTAAACTACGACAATTATTTGAGCTTGTTTCATCAAAACGAGTCAACTCCTTCAATGGTTGTGCTGCCACAATATCATCTAAAACTTGGTATTCTCGTTTGGGTCATCATTCCTTTTCTAGATTAAGTCATTTATTTTCAAGTGGTCATCTGGGTTCCATTAAAAATAAAACTTTTGATTGTCTGCCTTGTAAGTTGAGAAAACATTATGCTATATTGTTCAATATTAGTGAATTTGTCTGTTATGCTCTCTTTGATCTAATTCATTCAAATATTTGGAGACCATCTCCTACTCCCACTATAGGAGGATCTCGTTATTTTGTGATTTTCATGGATAACTCATATCTATGGTAATTTTGTTGCCATAATTAAAAAACAATTTTCTCAAGATATCAAGGTTTTTCATTCTAATAATACCATGAAATATAAGGACAAAGAGTTCTTTAGAATTTTTTTCTCAAAATAGTACTATCATTCATTGTTCTTATCCGGAAACTTCCCAACGAAATGATCAAGCAAAGCATAAAAACATGCATATCTTAGATATTGTATGCACTCTTCTAATCCCAACATCTTATCCAGAGTAGTTTTGGGAAGAGGCCTTTCATACTGCTATATATACTATCAATCGTACTTTGTCACCTACTATAGGTAACATTTCTCCTTGCGAGTGCTTGTATGACAGCGTTTCTAATAACAATCTACTTTGAGTCTTTGGTAGTGCATATTTTGTGCCTCTTCTACCAAATGAATGCACAAAGTTAGCACCTCGTGCTCGTCTATGTTGCTTCCTTGGATATGGCATTGAGCATACAAGGTATAGATGTTGGGATCTTGTCTCCAATCGACTTCAGGTGTCTTGTCATGTTTTCTTATGGGAACATAAGATGTTCTCATCTCTACGCCATTTTGCATCTTCTCCCACTATTTCAACTATTTGTTTCTTCATCAATCCTTCTTTCAATGTGTTTCTTGAAGATGACACCATTGCATCTTCCTCTTTGGAATTATCCTCCCCTAATATTGATGCAGTCATCTCTAGAAATCCCACTTCGCCAACTCCTAACATGTCTATGCCATTTTCAAATTCATCACCCTTCAATGTTCCCTCTTCTCTAGTTCATCATTCCACCCATGTAAGTCAACCTTCTATCCAACTTCATGATTTTTGTTGTTATTCTACAATTGCCTCTTTTCACGAGCCTCACACATATAGAGAAGCTTGTACTAATCCTCTTAGGCAACAAGTGAAGGCGAATGAGTTGCAAGCATTAGCAAAAATTGGCTATTGGTTATAAATGGCTATACAAGATCAAAACTAAGGCATATGATACAATGGAAAGCTACAAAGCTACACTAATAGCAAGAGGCTTTACTCGAGAGTATAGCATTGATTATGATGAGATGTTTGCTCCAATTGTCATCTTACTTTTGTTCATAGCCTCCTTACTATTGTTGTTATAAATGATGGCCTTTGTCCCAATGGATGTCAAAAATGCATTCCTTAATGGAGATCTCATTGAAGAAGTGTGTGTGGAATTACTTTCTGGATACACTCATACTCTTAGTAAAGTGCATTGACTACACCAAGCATTATATGAATTGAAGTAGACTCCTCATGTATGGTATTCCAAATTTAGTTCAACCATGTAATGCCTTGGACTTTTGTTCAGTCCCTATGTTAATGTTCTCTTTGTTCAACGAATATCTCACGAGAGTATTCAACTACTGTTATATGTGGATGACACGGTCATTACTAGTGGACAAAATTACAAAACTACAGTAGTATTTGAGTCAACAATTCGAAATGAAAGATCTTAGACGACTCAATCATTTTTTAGGATTGGAGGTTGCTTCAAATTCCTTTGGTTATTATCTTTCTCAAGCGAAATACGTCACCGATCTTCTTTCTCGAGCCAAACTTACTAATAACAAGACTGCTACAACTCCCATTGAAAATAATGCCAAATTGATGGCAAAGATGGGACTCCTCTACCAAACCCTACACTTTATCGATATTTGGTTAGCAGCCCAGTATACCTCATTGTTACCTACCCCAACTTCACTTATGCTGTTCATATTGTAAGTCAATTCACAACCATACCACAAACGATGCACTTTGCCACTGTTCTTCAAATTCTTAACTATGTCAAGGGTACCTTATTTCATAATCTTCACTTTTCTTCGAATTCAACCTTAGAGTTATGGCTCATTCTAATGCCGATTGGGCTAGTGATCCTCTTGATTGTCACTCTACTAGAGGTTACTACTTCTTCTTAGGAAAGTCCCTTATTTCTTAGCAAAGCAAGAAACAGACTAATGCCGCTCAATCAAGTACAGAAGCGGAATATTGTACTCTTGCTGATACAACTTTAGAATTACTATAGTTGCGGTGGTTATTAGAAGACATGGGAGTCCCTCATGATGGCAGAGCAATCATTCATTACGATAACCAGAATGCTATCCAAATTGCCCATGATGATGTTTTCCATTAGCATACCAAGCATAATGAAATAGACTGTCATTTCTTACGCTCTCATGTGCTTTGTGATGTTGTTCGTCTTGCTCCCTTCTCATCAATTGATTAGGAAGCCGATGTTTTAACTAAAACACATCCACCCGAGCATTTTAAATATCTTTTCTCCAAAATATAGTTGACTTCTTCTATGTCACCTTAAGTTTGAGGGGGATGTTAGAGATAGTGATCTTCCCTTATTGGTTCTAATTGATTTTATTTGATAATGAAATATTTTATTACTTTAGATAGTTGTCTAAAACAACTTATAAATGGGCTCTTGTATCATTGGTATTATACATACTGAAATATACAGATGTTCTCTTTTCTAGTGTATTCTAACAGTTTCATCCCTATACTAGTGTAACAACAGAACCATCATGTTGGGCCTATATCGAGGCTCATGTACATGATAAGTTTTCCTTAGTCTCTCCACACTCGTATTGATATGTTATGTTCAACATGTATCGCATTACATCTTAGTTATAATAGAAAAGAACCATTTTGATGGACATAGGCAAGTTTATTACCACTCTCCTCCCCTTTTCCCGAAATCTCGAGGCTCACCAAAAGCAATGCTTGTGACGCATTTCCGGCATTAGATCACCGGATATGATGCCCTTTGCAGAATCCCGCATGGCTGACACGTTTGAGTAATTGCTCTTGAAATCCCTGTGCAAAATCTCTCGAAAACAAGAAAATTGCCATGCTGTATGTGTTAGCTTGCTTAATGTCATCCCCTTTGCTTCTCTATGGTTTGCGGTTAGATGATACTCAAAGGAACTCATTTTAACTTTAGTTTGCTCAAAGTGACTGGTATATTTACAATTAATTTGCAAAATTAAGTATACGAGTGATATATCGTGAGAAACTCTTTAATACTCCTGCACTTTGAAACTACACAAACACAAACGATCCTTGAGCCCATATCCTCTCTCTCTCTCTCTCTCTCTCTCTCTCTCTCTCTCATGCCCCCACATGAGGTCACTGCCTAGATTAAAGGACACTTGAGTGTCGCAACTTGTCGAGCAATGATTGGTGGAAAAATATTAGAATACATAAAAATAATAATAATTGTTAATACATTGCAAATAATTATAAAATAAAAAATGTCCGAGGCATGCAAGCATTATCCTTAAGGATAATTCCACCCCTCGAAATATGAAACTCGGTATGTAAGACTTTAGTAGCTATTTTCTAAGATACAACAAACATTCTTCTATACTACATACTAAATATTAGAAAGAAACAAAACAATTTATGTGTATAACCCAAAGAAAAGAAAAAGAAAGATATGAGAACATAACATATCTACGAAGATTGTGATTTGAAGTTTAATTTATATTCAAATAAGAGAAAGAGAGAGCCAATATAAAATCGTTATAAATCAATTGATAATTAAAATGATGACTGTAGAAAGCCATTATATGGCTAGAAAGCCGTTACAAAAATGATGACCTTAATAACGGTCATAATATCCAACAATGATCACTATTGTAGAAGTATTCATGAAAGAGGTGAGAGGGTGGGAGTGGTTGAGCCACAACAACAAGCGTGTACTGTGCTGGCGTAGAAGCACAAAGGACGGTGGCCGCGCATGTTTGTACTTGTGCATGCATGTGTCCGCAGAGACAAGATCATGACTCCAGAATTTAAAGTCACTTAAGGGGCGCCACTAGCCAAAAAACCATCATGATTGTAGCACTTTTTATGTTTGCATTCGTGCTTGAGAGAGAGGGAGCCACAACAAGGAGCAACAGGGAGCATGCGGTGTGGTGGTGCGGCAGCCTCACGGCACGAAAAATAGAGAGAGAGAGAGAGGGAGGGATGGAGGGAGGGAGGGTGGGGGTGGTAGTCGTCGAGAGGCCAGCGCGACAGAGCTAGGATTTGGCCCAGGGGGAATACCAACTTTGATTACAAGCCCCCAGCAATTTATCATTATCCCATTTTACGTTTGGGGTTGACTCCGATAAATGGGACAGTTTAAGGACCTCTCCAGATCCTACATGCGGTGTGGTGGTGCGGCAGCCTCACGGCACAAAAAATAGAGAGAGAGAGAGAGGGAGGGAGGGAGGGAGGGAGGGAGGTGGTGGTAGTGGCTAGACGCGCTCTTTCGAGCTGTTGAGGACAGCGATAATGAGGATGCACGACGAGCAATGGTATGCATGGAGGAGGAACAAGATGAAAGAAAAGCGAGGAGAGAAGGGAAAAAAAAAGAAGAAAGAAGAAACTAGAGCTCAAACATTGATGAGAAAATTGTTTAAAAATCTTTAAAACTACTGTACAATGGTCATTTCAGTTTTGAACTTTTTTATTTTGTTAATTTTATCTTAAACATTTTAATGATTATTCAATATAATATTTCTAGCCGATTTTGGTCAAAAACCATTTACGTGGCGTAATGGCCCAGTTGGTGTTAGCCCATTTTATGTGTTATTGCCGGTGTTGACATGAATAATTTTTGTAATGTTTAAATTTTATGAATTTTATCATTTTTTTCCTTTTCTATTTTCCTTTTTTTCTTTTTCTTTTTTTTTTCCCTTTGTAAATTGTCATGGCCTTGGCAATGGCCCGTGACCTCCGCCAACCACAAGCAGGGCTGACACTTTTGCCAAATTTGGGCAAGGAAGGGCGTCGCAAACCTCTCTAGCCATCACCAAGGCCCCAATGACCAAGGAAGGGAAATAAGAAAAACAAGAAAAAGGAAAGTACAAAAAAATGAACAAATTCAGAAAATTTTAAGAAAAATTACAAAATCATCTATGTCAACAATTTATGGCCAAAATTGACATGAATGACTATATTAAAAAATTGTCAAAATATTTAGGAATAAATTGATTTATTTGGACAATTTTCCCTTGAAATGAACTGAATTGATGAGTCAACCATTAAATCATTCAAATATGATCAATTTATACTTTTAATTTATTCCCAAATTTAAAAGATTCCAAGCCGGATGTAATCCTGTCTACTTTATCAAATGCTGACTTGCAATTTCGCACATTATTTGTAAACCAATCTAATTTATGCACAGCAAAAGTCTCTCACCCATTGCACCGGTGGACAATTATGACAAAAAAAAAGGGACTTAGGATGAAAAAACGGTGGAAGATGAAAGAGAAGTAAATTAAGCGAGTTTGTTTCAAAGATAACGATTGGAAAGCAGCAATATTAATTTTGGCAAGTCGAAGAGTAAAAGCTATGAACAAACTACAGACAAAAGTGCATGCGGAGGTAAGAAAGAACGAATACTTAACGATAAGACAAGAAAATTAATAATTCAGATACAGTGGCCATATAATGTTAAATTTGATGAGTAAATTGTTGTGGTTGAGAGCAAATTCAAAGTTCATTTGCACAAATATGGGAGAATGTACACATGTATGCAACTGCAGAACACGTCAGCAGGTAATTAATTTAGAAATTGACTCTAATGCAAATTTACTAATTAAAGGATAGCACTTTTGTTGAGTTACATACATATTCAAGATTAAATAAATAGTTCAAAGAGTAAAAAAAGACTTTGAACCAATGTATACATCTCTAAATAGAAGCTGATTCGGCCGGTGTAGCCTATGCAAGTCCATGATCCCTTCGGGCTTGTGGTATTTGCCAAGGCTTTCTTGTCGATGTCGAGCTCGATGACGTATCGTCCCTTGTCATAGTCGCTCAGCCATATCTTCGTTGGCTTCATGGAGTCTGCCTCCCAACCGTCGTCCTGGTGCAGCCTCATAAGCTTGAATAAGGTCATGAGGGAGAAGGAAGATGAAGATTCTTTTTGCCTGTTGTTGCCTCCCATCCGAGACTTCTTCTAGACTACTTTAAAGGCATTGAAGAGCAGTAGAAACTAAGTGCTTGTTTGGTAAAATTTTTGTTCTCAGAAATAGATTTGGAACTGAATTAAGAAGTATAAAAAAATAACTTATTGTTCCTAGGAACAATTCCTAGAATTAGTTCCTATTCTTTTCTTTTCTTTTCTTTTCTTTTCTTTCTCTTCTTCTCTTCCCCTTTCTTCTTCTTCCCTTTGGCCGGTCGCCGGCCTCGGCTATGGCTAGCGACCGGCAAGATGAGGGCCGGCGACACTGAGCCTCAACAAAGCTCGGCCTTTCCAGCCAACCTCATGCTGCCTAGGCGAGGCCAAGGCTCACCTTGGCCTGACAAGGCTCCGACATGCTCACCGGACCTCCCCCAGCCGGTCGCCAGCCATAACGATGGCCGGTGACTAGCTACAAAGAAGAAGGAGGAAGAAGAGAAAAAGAAAAAGAAAAAAAGAAAAATATAATAAAATTATTTAAAAATTAAAAGAAACAAAAGAATTTAAGTATTTTACCAAACACATTTCTATTCCCGGAATAGAAATTTTGGATAATTATCAAATACGTTCTTTTGCTCAGAAATTATTCCCATAAACAAAATCAAAAAAAAAAATCATTTCTAATAAAAAAAATTATTCATCGGAATAGAATGGTTACGAAACGCACCCTAAGAGTGTGCAAAAGAACCGAGAACCACTCAAGCCACCTAGAACCAGAAGGAATTAGCCCAAAACTAGCGGTTTCCACGAGAATCGGTCTTGTTCGCGATTCCAATATACTGAAACTAGTGAGTACCAATTTGGTTCCCGCTTCCAAATGTGAAACCGCCTACTTGTCCACCCAAAATAAAACAACATATAGATATTTTTTTTTTTAAATTGTTTTAACTTTTCAAATCAAAACTTCAGTTTCCTCTTCGTCTCTCACGTCATTCATTTTGTGGCCTCACCTCCCTCTCTTGCTCTTGGTTGCCTTCAATAAAGTCGATCCTTCTCTTACTCTTACTTTAGGTCACCTCCAGTCTCGTCATTCCCTCTATCACTCTCGCTCTTGAATGCCTCCAACCTTGTCACTCGCTCTCAAGTCTCAAGCTGCTTCCAAAGTTGGGACATTTTGAATGGGGATAAGTACACTAATGGTGCCATAAGTTATGTACGGTGCTCACTTTGGTGCCAAAAGTTTCCGCCGGATCACTTAAGTGCCAAAAATTTTGAAAAACGCTCACTTTGGTGCCAACTCCGATCTGGTAGGCCGGAAATCCGACATGGCATTTTTTATTAATATTTGAAGCCGACATGGATCGCCGGAGAATACAATCAGCATGCAAACATCAAAATGACGCCATTTAGCATCTTTTCCCCCAAATAAGAAACCCTAAATTCCCAAATTCGAGTAGAATCGGAAATTGAAAACCCTAAATCCCCAATTCGACCAATTCGAATGCATACTTCGATTTTCTCTCAAAGTTATCAGCTCGCTCTTGCGAATGGAGAGCAGAAGCTTCAGCAGCGGCTCACATTCTTATAAAAAAAAAGCGAATTAGATGGTGGGTGTTACTGTTATTGTGGTTTACCGAGTCCGAGAAGAACATCTTGGACTCAGTTGAATCCCGGGAGAAGATTCCATGGGTGCGGCAGATATAGAGAAGGCTCGAAGTGCAAATATTTCAAATGGGTTGATAGGAAATTCTCTGATCGAACGACAGAGGTGATCTTGGAGTTACTTGAAGGCCGAAATCAACCTCCAACTACGTTAATGGACGAGTTGGAGGATATCGACTCAATACAAGCTCAAATAAAGGGTTTAACATCTTTGGTCGACCATTTGAAGAGGGAGGTTTCAAGGCTAAAAATTGAAAGAAACTTTTATCGAGCGCTAATTGTGTTCTTATTCTCTTGTATAGTTTATTCAAATATGAAGTTAAGTAATGAGAAGAAGTTTGTATGTCTACCATAGTCGAAGTTTGTATGTCTACCATTTTTGTATAAAGCAGAAGGTTTTGTTGTAATCCATGGTAGAAATGCAAGGTTGGAGTTGAAATGCATTAATTATAAGCACTTCAGAAATGCAATGTTTGCTTGCTGCATTTTTTATTTGCCCTCCTAATTTGTGTTAAGAGAACTATACAAAGTACTAGTGATGTCAATAACAGAGCAAGGAAAGAAAGTGTCGAGAACAGAGCAAGGAAAGAAAGTGTCGAGAACAGAGGAAGGAAAGAAGCTAACGAAAATGAAGAAAGCAACAATAGAGATTATAGCACGTGTAGCATGTTTACATTGAAGAATCAGTATTCAGTTTAAGTGTGTAAAGTCAAACTTTCTGTTTTCGTCTTCAGTTAGTTAGTTGGTTTTCATTTTGTTGTTATCCTCCAGATCGATATAAAAACTAATGAGCCAAGAGAAAATAAGTAGAAAAGTTCTTTGATGCAAGCAAGCTCTCATTGAATAATAATACACTTTTTCTCTCTGCATCGTTTTTCATTTTTCTCCCTCTCATTTCCATTTTCTGTTTTGTTCATCAAATCTCTTCAAGCTGGTTTGTTGGTTGGCTACAACCGCAAAGTATGCCGAAATGGAAGGTTAGAGTTGGAATGCATTAGTTCTAAGCACTTTTTATTGTTTAGTTGTGTATTGACAATGTTTGTTTTGGTTAGTTTTTGCTTCAAATAGAATGATTGCTGCATTTTTATCGTTGTAATGGTTTTATTGGTTTGCTGGTTTGCTGCAACTGCAAACCATGGCAAAATTAAGGGATTGTGGCAAATTAACGATTGACCATTTCAGTGCCAAAAGTTGTAAAAGTGATCGCTTGAGTGCTAAGTTTTTATAAAAGTGATCATTTAAGTGCCAGTCACGATTACAAAGTGATCACTTCTATTACACAAGTTGTAAATATTGATCGCTTAAGTGCCAATTTCAAACTTGTACCAGTCGTGGTGCATCCTGCATCTTGTTCTTACACTAGTTGGCTTGCTGGTGCATCTTCTGCAACACAATAGCCCTGCAACAAGATGCACCAGCACCCAAAACTACATCTTATTCCAGCATATACAACCAGAACCCCACAGATAGCATCAACGCATCAATTGCATCCTATTCCAGCACTATTGAATGAAACCGACAGATAGCATCAACGCATCAACGATTTCAACCAGCAACACTATGTGGACACATTCAAATCTAAAAATAATATAAACCTCATAAGAACATTGCACCAACAGCAAAATATACAAAAACAGCTATTGTCATTGATATTGATTGATTGTTTACAAAAAAAAAAAGAAAAACATAAACTTCACTCCCCAATCACTGAAGGTTCAGCACCCTCTTAAAAAAAAAATAATGGCAATATGGAGGCAGCAACTACCATTAGTGATATAACATCCAACACCCTCCTAAAAAAAGAAAACATAAAAAGATGCGACCATGTCCAGCACCACATAAAAATAAATATAAACTATGTCCAGCACCCTCCCATCAGCAACAATACATAAAAAGAGACCAAGTCCAACACCCTCCCATCAGTCAATATGGACAACACCCTGATCTCATTTTCGTCTTGGGGCTTTGAATTGATTCATAATCCGAGCACTCTTTCGAACTGGATGTGCAGGTTCTTTAACTAGGCGTTCTGTCACCTCTTTTTCCTTGTTTTTTACGGTGGTTATTCTTGTTCTAGCACATGTCATGTGTTGGTCCATATCATCACTATCTCGCCCAATCGTTGGTTGAGATGGAACTGGTGCTGGGTTCTGTTTAGATGGCTGTTTTGCAGCTATTCTCACTATCTTCTTCTTTAGAACACTCTTCTTTGGCTGCGCCATTGATTCTTGAATTGGCCCACCTTAAGAGAGAAATACCTCCGAAGTTCTCCCAAGCTACAAGAACATAGCGATATTGTCAACCAAATGAATTGAAGTACAACAAATTAAATGCATGAGGCCTACAAATCTTACATTCAAAATAGTCATTCCAGTTCGTTCATATGTGTAAATCCCATAACCATATTGCCTTAATCTTTTTCCAATAGCCCATTTTGTTCGCTATAGTGCATCATTTTCAGCAGCAACAAATGGGGGAGCAGCCTCTGCAACTTATGCAATTGCTCGTCTTTTTCAAAGTGAGGTCCCACCACCCATTTTTCAATTCAATCACATTCGGTCCCCATGTTTCCCTCCCAAAAGCAATCCAATTAATTAAATATATTCGGTCCCACCACTGTTTCCCCCCGAGTCGAGCTCCATTTTCCCCTCCGCGCCCTATTTTTCTATTCGGTCCCCACAAAAGAAAGGGAACGAACGACGAAACCTTCAAATTTTCTATTTGGTCCCCACGACTTTCCCCACGACTTTCCCCCCGAGCCGAGCCCTCAATTTTCCCTTCACGCCCTAACTTGCCCATTGGAACCTTAAATTTTTCAATAAATTGACAAACCTGAGTGAGCGACAGTTGAGGACGCAGCCAGTGAACGATCGTGAACAATGACGCAACTACAGCGGTGGCCGAGCGACGGCGGCCGAGTGACAGCAAGCGAGTGAATGACGGTGGGTCAGCGAGCTACAACCGGCGGCATTGAGCGAGAACCCTATACGAACACCCTTTTTGGCCCACATCGTTTTTTACAGTATTGAATCCACTATACAACAATCGTTTTGTAGGTAATCCACATGGAATGGTAAAACAACGTCATTTCTTATGAAGAAAAGGAAACGGCGTCGTTTTATGCCATCCACTGTGGACAATATTAAGAGTTGTTGAATTTTTTTTAAAATATAAATGCCACGTAATTATTTTGGCCGGAATTTCTTGCCGGTGGCACCAAAGTGAGCGTTTTTTCTCCGATTTGGCACTTAAGTGATCCGACGGAAACTTTTGGCATCAAAGTGAGCGTCATACATAACTTATGTCACCATTAGTGTACTTATCCCTTTTGAATGGTTTCATAGACCCACTCAAAAACTGGTCCAATTTTCAGGTGAATCCATAGAATCAACAAGGGATTTTTCAACCACCCGTGGTGGTGGTGTAGGTGGTTGAGCAAGGGAACTTTTCACGAGAGGTCCCAAGTTCGATCCACGGCGTCGTCGTTGCTTCAGTGCTAGCCGCGCCTTAATCGGGGCACGTGGGTGGTGGTTTCCCACGTGACTCCCCAAGGTTTACTTCCGCCGCGAAGCGGCGACCGGAGGTTCCCTGGATCATAAAAAAAAAAAAAAACAAGGGATTTTTCAATTTCAATTTTTCATAATCAATCCTTAGTGGGTGTAATTTCAAGGTGAGAATCGCCCACCCTAGAACCAATCACTTGTAGTAAAACTCGATCCTTAATGGGTGTAATTTCAGGGTGAGAACACCCACCCTAAATTCAAGCACCCCCGGTAGAACTCTCTCTCTCTCTCTCTCTCTCTCTAAACCTACATGTACAAATTAATTTTACATTTGTGAGAAACCTACATGTAAAGATTTCATTCCTTGATTAATAAGTCAACGCTTGAGTTAATGTTAATCAATAGAATTCACGTAGATATTTCTTTTTTATTAAAATTAAAATAATGTCGTCATTATTTTTGTCCGTGCTAGCCTATCTCAGATGTATCTTTTTATGTATAAGCTAAAATGGCAAAGAAAAAAAGATGTATCATTTGTTGTAGGCACTAATAAATATTTTGCTTTATTTTCATGAACTTACTAAAATATATATTTATCTTGCTGTAATTACATTCGTTGGTTCCCCCACTTTCCAATTCTGGAGAGAAATTTGGCCAGTGGTACCCAATACCCATGAGAGGCAATAAGAAAGCATGTGATGCTAACTCAAAGTAAAACGACAGTGAGAGGAGGAGTACCACTTATTTATCTACCTTCCTTTTTCTAACCGCCCAAAAAAAAAAAAAACTCTTTAATTATATTACTCGAAATTAATTATCGAGTAAACACGCCATGCCACATCATCATCGTCGTCATTAAGAGATATGGACAAGTGGAGTTCTTAAATTATTCGATTCATATTCATGTCATAAAGATCTCATGTCTCGTTCAATATCTCCAACGGTACTTTAATAAATCTCGATCGGGGATGCATTGCTTTCAAAGTTCACAATCATTTATCTTTCAACGAATTAAGAATTCCGGTGAGCAAGACAAGGAGCAAAAATTCCCGGCAACTAAGATAGCAAATCTCAATATCGATAAGCAAGTTTCTTTTGGTAATGTTATATATAAATATATAGAAATATATATATAAATATATATATATATATATATATATATATATATATACACACACACATGAGGTAATAATTTTACTTCCATCTAATTGACAAATTAGATGGACATGGTCATTCCATTGGAACAACAGTTGTTGCCTTGAAACGAGAAATAGAGCCGGCAAGACACGCCAGAGAAGAGGGGGGTCCTTCTTCCCCTTCCTCCAGCTTCTAGGGTTTCGATTCGGGTTCCCTTCCAATCTCTCTCCTGCTCGATCGACCCCACCTCCTTCCCCTCCGCCGCCGTCCTTCCCCGCCGCGAGGGCGCCGCCCGCCTCCGGCCGGCCGCCCAGATCGCCGGCGACCCGACCCTCGATGCGGAACTCGCTTCCGAGATCGCGAGCCGCGGGATAAGCGAGCGATTCAGGTAACCGCGTTGCTCATTGCACTAGACGTGCCAGGACCGGCTAGAAATTTGTGGGTTTTGATGTGGACTGGAAATGTGGCGTACCCTTTTCATGGAGCGGAAGGGGTGCGCTGTGTGATGCTTTTTTCTGTCTTCTTCGATCCTTGCTCAGCTTAGTTCCTTTGGTTTGTGGAAGGGACGGTGATGTTTTTCGTGATTTCAATGGCTAAATACGAAGGTTTTACGATGTAATTTGATCAGGCGATGAGAGTTATAGGTAGCACAGGTAGTGTCTCAGTAGTCCAAATAGGTATGGCTCCGGGAATTGGAATTTGGCGAATGTTCGAAGGGAAAGAAAATTGCGTGGTGGAAAGTTTTCTTCTTTGGTGATAGATGCGAATACGCGGGAGGAGAGAGAAAAAGGTAGGACTTGAGAGACGAAATGGAGTACCTGATTTTCTGTAACAAACCAATCTGCCCTTTTAGCGAATCCAAAAGAAGGGTATTTATCTGCTTCTTTACTGCGAGTTTTACAAGGACTTTGCAGGAAGACCGCTTTATGACAAGCATTGCAATGCTGGAGGGTTTGGATAAAACTCTTCATATCCTTTGCTTCTTGGCGTGTACTTGTAAGATATGAATCAAAGTAAAGATGAAGGGAGAAAGAGAGTGCCAAGTGAGGGAGACAGAGAGATAGGGGAGAAGCAGTTGTTCATTGCATCTTGGTCCTTCAAAATGAAGGAATGTGTATTTAGACATTTGCAGTGTGGATTTATACGCTCCTTGTCGATAGTGTCATTGCTTTTTCTTTATTTGCGTAAGCGGCTGAACCAAAAGTCTCATATTCTAGCCTGTGACTGCTGTTTTTCTTTATGAATTTTCATAAAGAATGTTGCTGGATTTCATATATGTGTTTTGGCCGTGACAGAGTCATAAAAAAAAAGTCGGCTTATGGATTGATTTGCAAGCAATTGTTTTGCAGAAGCAGGCCATGGCAGGAACGAGAATAATAGCTATTTGTCAGTCGGGTGGTGGATTTGAGACTGATGAGGATGGTTCTCTATCATATCGAGGTGGTGAAGCTCATGCTATAGACATTGATGACCAAGTGAAGTTTGATGATTTCAAGAATGAAGTTGCGGAAATGTTTAATTGCAACATCAATTCTATGTCCATCAAGTACTTCCTACCAGGTAATAGGAAGACACTGATAACCATCTCAAATGACAAGGACTTGAGGAGAATGGTAAAGTTCCATGGGGATTCTGCTACTGCAGATATGTACATCATAATGGAAGAAGTTGTTGCCCAAGAAGTGTCAAACATGCCTGGCAGTAGGTAAAATATCTCCTAGTCTTTAAGAATGAACTTGTCTAAATTTTTGGACTTTTGCTTGAAACTTCTTGTTCCTTATTTGTAGATCCAGCAGGACAACTTTGTCAGAAGCAGCAGTTTCAGTCGACGCTCCTCTTGATGTTGTGGATGATATTGTGGTTGACACAACACATCCTGACATTCCACTCATTGCGCCCCTTAATGTGATCACTGATATCAACCATATCGAACCCCATGTTGATATGCAAAGCGATGTTTCTCCTATTTTGCCTCTCATTTGTTTTGATAGTGAGAAGCATGCCAAAGGTGCTCAGCAGTGGCAGAATGCTATTACTGGTGAGGGCCAAAGATTCAGCAGTGTCCATGAGTTTCGTGAAGCTTTGAGGAAATATGCCATTGCCCATCAGTTTGCATTTAAGTATAAGAAGAATGACAGTCACCGCGTCACTGTCAAATGTAAAGCGGAAGGCTGTCCTTGGAGGATTCATGCATCTAGGTTGTCAACCACTCAGTTGATATGCATTAAGAAAATGAATCCAACGCACACTTGTGAAGGGGCTGTAGTAACAACAGGACATCAGGCTACAAGGAGTTGGGTTGCTAGTATAATTAAGGAAAAGTTGAGGGTTTTCCCGGATTACAAACCCAAAGACATTGTGAATGATATCAAGCAGGAGTTTGGAATCCAATTAAACTATTTTCAGGCATGGCGTGGAAAAGAAATCGCAAAGGAGCAGCTCCAGGGTTCTTATAAAGAGGCATATAGCCAATTACCTTATTTTTGCAAACAGATTATGGAGACTAATCCAGGTAGTCTGGCAACTTTTACTACCAAAGAGGACTCAAGCTTCCATCGCCTTTTTGTGTCATTTCATGCCTCGTTGTTTGGTTTTCAGCAAGGTTGCCGGCCACTTCTTTTCCTTGATAGCCTTCCCATAAAATCAAAATATCAAGGCACACTGCTGTCTGCGACAGCTGCTGATGGCAATGATGCTGCTTTTCCTGTTGCTTTTGCTGTTGTAGATGTAGAAAGTAACGACAACTGGCACTGGTTTTTACTACAACTTAAGTCTGCACTCTCGACATCTATTCCCCTAACATTTATTGCAGACCGGCAGAAGGGATTAAGAGAGTCCATTTCTGAGGTATTCGAAGGCTCATACCATGGTTTTTGCCTGAGATATTTGGCTGAGGAACTCATCAAAGACTTGAAGGGGCTTTTTTCTCATGAAGTGAAACGTCTCATGGTGGAGGATCTTTATACTGCTGCTTATGCAGCCAGGCCTGAAAATTTTGAGCAGTGCATTGATAGCATCAAAAGCATATCTCCAGAAGCTTATAATTGGATTATCCAAAGTGAACCACAGAACTGGGCTAATGCCTATTTTCAGGGTGCACGATATAACCACATGACCTCAAACTTTGGTGAGCACTTCTACAGTTGTGTATCGGATACACAAGAATTGCCAATTACACAGCTGGTTGATGTGATCCGTGGCAAAATGGTGGAGTTAATTTGTACCCAACGGGCAGAGTCAAGCCGGTGGTTGTCCAAACTTACCCCGTCAATGGAGGAGAAGCTCAAAAAGGAAAGCGTTAAAGTGCATAGTCTGCAAGTGCTAGTGCCAGCTGGTAGAACTTTTGAGGTCCGTGGAGAATCTGTTGAAATTGTTGACATCGATCGTTGGGATTGTAGCTGCAAAGGGTGGCAGCTGACTGGTTTACCATGCTCTCATGCAATTGCTGTTATTGGCTGCATCGGTCAAAGCCCTTATGATTACTGTCCAAGATATTTCACTACTGAGAGCTATACATTGACATATTCAGAATCTGTGCATCCAATCCCTTCTTCAGAGATACCAGTAGAGAAGGATGTTTGTCCTGCTACAGTTACTGTGACCCCTCCCTTTAATCGCCGTCCGCCTGGTCGGCCCACTACCAAAAAGGTCGGGTCCCAAGACATGGTCAAACGCCAACTGCAGTGCAGTAGATGCAAGGGCCTTGGGCACAATAAGTCCACTTGCAAGGAGGTTTTGTAACTTGTTAGAAATGTAAGTACGCACCTTTTTGTTTCCGCACCATTTCTAGCATTTGCACATAGGGTTTCGTCCCTTGGGGCCATTCTTTGCACTAGCATTTAGGTGAATGTACATATTGATTCTTTCATTGAACTAGCTTGCAAATGTCCCTTCCCATTAGGGCTATTCATAGTCTCTCAGCACACAGAGAGATCCCCTCTCTTCTTTTCCCCCTTCTCTTGTCTTCTACATTGCTTATGCCATTCAAACTGGTCCATACCCTTTTGTTCTCTATGGGCAGGAATAATCTTAAAGGGAGGTCATCAAGAACCATTGATCTAACATTGCTCTGAACAGCATAGATTGATACTAAAACCTGTCTTGTTTCATAAATAAGCTGCGTCCTCCTTTTCTCTTTGCTCTCTTGGCTCAGTTGTATTTTAACTCTCTTTAGTGATAATAAGGAATGTAATCTTGGGATATATGTACGTGCTTTCTTAGTTGCAGTCAACTAACTCTTTGGGAGGTAAAATATTTCTTTCGCTGGTGTTTTATTGCAGAACAAAAATGGCTTGAGAGGCCATTCATAAGAGGAACGATATGTTTAATCCCTTTGGATGATGTTGACTGCGGGACAATGACATTAAGGGCTTCCAATAAGTACCGAAAATTGATATATTCGACACTAAGCACGCTTGGTGAACGAATAGGTTTTGATTTAAAAGATTCAACATAGTCAAGAAATCACTGAAGTCTCTGTGCAAGATGAGCTTACTCAATTCATTCAATAGTTAAGCCATTTAATGGGGAATAAAATTTTGTGTTTTACATTGCTCAAAGCCTTAGAATTTACCAATAAACCACCACTATTCTATATTCGCTAGGGAAGAAGTATTATTCAATAATAGTCAATATTTTGTTTCATTTTTCAGCAATCACAATGATCGACACAAAATGCAATTTTTGAATTTTCAGTTATACCAAACAGAGACCCTGTGTTACACTACAGACTAGTGTTAAATATTGAAAAGACTAATTGACTTAAGAGAGCAAGTTTTTGCTCGAATGGTCAAAACCTATAATCCTCGGAACACTAGAACGCCACCTGAAGACCAGTGAAATTAAAAAAACGTTTGATCTGGCTCCCTAGAGGTGCAGATGTCTTGTAGTATCATGGTGTACTTCGCTATCCTAGTGTGGGGTCATTCCTTCTTGGCAATTGCGTGAACCCAAAAACATTGGGCAGCCTACCGAACCTGAAATCCACTTTCCTGATACCCTGGATGAAGGAATTCTTTTAGTACGTGATCCAAAGACAAGGGAACGGGTAGGGACCAACAACAGTTGCTGAATCTGCTGGTTGCATTACGACGATTATGGCTGTCCGCTCCCTACCACGTTAGGTCGGGAAAATAGTTAAAGCTCTTGCACTTTGGAACACATTGGCTTCCTAATTCCATTGAGCCAAAAAGCACCAGGCATTTTAACCCTTTAGGGCATGAAACACGGCAGGACCGAGCACAAATGTGTTATATATGCCGCAGAATCCTGGCGAGAGTCGAACAATTTAAGGGATGGCTAGTCTTTTGGTCTTTCCTTTGTTGCATTTATTCGGGTCAATGATACCCGTATCACGCCTACAATACGTCACTGATCATGACCATCACGCTGTTAAAAAGTTCTTTCCTCCTCCGAGGGAATGTAGCGTGCATGGCATGGAGCCATCTATGTTCTGAAAAGTTGCAGCAATGAAAGTCTATGTTTTCTTTAATAGACCAGAAATAGAACCATGGGGAGAAGCATGATATTTGAAAAAATTTCTTCAATCATGTTATTAAGAGATCTGCACTTACCACCCACCGACCCACCCACCCCCTCCCACTCACACACACAGAGGAAGCTTTACTGGCGTAGAATCTTGTCTTAATAACACTCCTTAAATAAGGATTAATAGCCCGTGAAGAATTTTGCTGTGTCAAATGTGATGATCGATCCTCATTCAACAAAGGGATGATTCTCTACGTAATGCGAAGAGTTTTGCCGGGTTTGATTTACCTCGTGCAGGAGGGCTATACAATAGATTGCTACTTGAATCCAGCTCTTTGCCAAACCAAAAGATGCTTCAACAATCTGTTGCGGTTGGATTGGGTGATTAGATAAGATGAATCTCATGCGGTTGACCAGCAAATTCTCACCCATCATAGAATATATATCGGGCTATCAAATCCCTGAAACACAAACAGAGCTTAACAGCAAGAAACTTCATATGTGCGGTGGAAGACAAGCCCTATTGCAAGTACGCAAGGGAAGAGAAATGGTCCAACCAGAGTGAACTCTACCACAAGTTTGAGTGGAAGTGAACAAATTGGATTTTTCAAGTCATTTCCTGAAGATTAACCAGCCATCAACATGGCCATAAGAACCTATCTTTCCTTTGCAGCATGCTTGGTTAACCACCAGCTAATGTTTCAAAAGAGCTTCGATGCCTATGAGGATTCAGATATTTGCTTGGGGAAGCATTACTGCAGAGGAGGCTAGAGATGAATGGATTATGGAATCAATCATCACCCAAGCTCTCAGAAAGTATATCACTGACGCTGTCTCGAATGGTTGAATAATCAGACGCCAGGTTTCTACAGTCTACTTCCTCTACAGCCTTGGATCCTATTACCAATCCGTGGGTTTTAGCATCTGGTACCCAACCCTTTTCCAACATCAAGTCTAACAACTGTTGAGCTTTGCTCTTGTTACCCTCTTTCCAAAAGCCATTAATCAGTAAGCTGTATGTATCTGAATCTAGAATTTCATAATTGAAGACAACTATATCAATCGCATCAGAGATCATATTTAACCGAGAAAAATTGGCAAAATGAGACACTAACTCAGATAAGACATCTGTTTCAGGTAAGGAACCTTCACTAATCATCAGATTGAACAGAGATGCAGCATCTTTCATCCGATTCTGCAAGATCATGGTGTTTATGAGGATGCAATAAGCTTCCACACCAATTATGCATCCCTCTACCAGCATGAGTGAGTACATGGCCAGAACATATTTAGCACTGCCTTTCCTAGCCAACCCGTCCAATATGATGGTGTATGCATCACTTGTACACATGGTACCACATTTCATGGCCAATTTTCTAACATTTAATGCCTCGTCAACACCTTTTGTGTCATAGACACCTTTAACCAGCTTACTAAATGAGCAAGATTCAAGAGGAACTCCACTCTCAGCCATGTAATTAAACACTTCAGCAGCCTCTAGAGTCTTCCTCTCCTGGCAAAGACCTTCAACTAGCTTAGAGTAAGAGAGAGAGTCCAAAATATAACACTTGGCACAAACGTGATTGAATATCTCAAATGCATTATCGTACTTTCCTAATTTACAACAGCCAACAACAAGAGCTGATAATGTGAGGGAATTAGGAATAAAACCGCTAACAGACATCCTGCCGAGAAATCCAAGAGCTTCTCTAAACCTGGAGTGCTCGCAAAGCCATCTGATCAAAATATTCCAGGTATAGCAATCAACTATATTCCTATGAGACATTTTCTCAAACAGTTCTTTTGCCAATAAAACTTTTCCAGCACTGCAACAACCTTCCAGCAATCTATTGTAAGCAGAGGTTGCAGAAACTTGTTTGTCTTCCAAAAACTCTATCGCCTCGTCTAATTGCCTAGACATACACAAAGCATTCACGATATCCTCAAATGCGTCATCTGAGGGCGCAACACCACAATCTATCATACTGTCAAGAATGTCCTTCGCCTCTTCAACCAAAGAGTTGTTGCACAAATGATGGATAACACTATTGTAAATCACTGGTTCAGGGGGAAAATTAGAAGCTTTCATCTTCTTGAACAAGCACATTCCTACCTCCAGCTTATTTTCACTTAAAACAACAGGAATGACATGGGAATAAAAACCTAAATCCAGCTCAGTCCCCAGTTCAAGCATCTCGTGCAACACCGTACATGATTCATCCACTCGGTTTTTGGCAAGGAGATTCTTAACAAGTATCTCAAAGGTTCTGCTATTTGGAGTACACCCCTTCTTGTCCATTCTTCTATATTGATCCAAAGCAGAATCAACCAAATCAGCCTCAAGCAGAGCCTCTAACAAATAATTCAAAGTCTCAACCGTCGGTACTCTCCCTGCTTTGACCATTTCTTTATACACAAACATAACATCCATCAATTTCCTCTTCTCCCCCACGAGAGCACCCAGCACAGCATTGAACACATCTATAGCGGGTCTATAATCACCCCGGTTCATGTTCGCGAGAACCCGCATCGCCTCATCGAGCTTACCATGCCTCACGAACTGATCAACCAGCGAAAGCAGCGAGGCGAGAGCAGCCTCAGCTTCAACCCCCACGCATCCATCCGTCATCATGCGCTGACAAAACCCATCCATTTCTTGAACTTGCCCGGCCATACCGAGCCTGAGAATCATCGCGGAGTACGTATCGGCGGTGTGGCGAAACGCCTTCTGGAGGGAGACCCATTTGAACACCTTCACCGCGGATTCCACGTCGCCGGCGCTGTCGAGAACCCGGATCAAGCTCTCCGGGGCGAGCCTGTCCCGCAAGAGCTTGAGATTAGCCTCGAAGTCCGGCGCTTTCGGGGGTTGCGGTCGCTTTCCGGGTGGATTTCGACGCCGGCCGCCGCGCACGGGACCGACGAAAAGCGCGCGGCGAGATTGACCCACGTGGGGATTCTTCCCGGAGATGCTAAAGCCGAAAGCTTTACGGACATTGAAGGGATTCATGAGACCTGGGTCAGTTCATGGAGGACGGAACGCTCGGGAAGATTCGAACACTCGCCTCGAAGAAGAAGAAGCAGCGGTTTAGCAGATGCGCGGATCGGCGAAATACTGAGTTTTTCGATGTCGTTTGTCTTGCCGGGAAGGTTACTGTGTCTTTTTGATAGGTTACCGCCCCCCTTTAGTTTTGGGGCAGAATTTTCTTGTGACCACTTCTACTTATAATTTTTTTTTTTTTTCAATTCTAAAATAAAGTGAAGGTACTTATAATCACTGTTTGTTTCATGAAAAATATTATATTTGAGGAAAATGTTTCTGGTGTTCGATTGAAATTTGAAAAGAATTTGAAAATATTTTCCATCATTTAAAAACAAAAGTCTTATTTGATTTCCCTAAGTACCTCGCACGGGCTCCGAGATCTCGAGTTCAGCCTCAATGGTCATCAACTCAAGCACGGGGACCTTGATCCGAGCAAGAGAACAGGCACTAGTCTTGAGTTCACGGATATCGAGATGGAGAACTCAATGCACGAGCTCAAGTCCATTGAAGCTAAGCCCGAGATGCCAGTTTCTTTGTCACTTAAGTGTGACATTCGAAAATTTCATTATGGTTGATATTATTATAGATATTGAGTTAGTGAAAGTTAGTGAAGGAATATAACTAGTATAATAAATATCAACGGGGATCAAATGTGCTCCTACATACGTATTAAATAATTTCCAAACGTGAAAATTTTATTGGGTTTAGGTGTCCCTATTGATTTATACCTTTTGTTAATAATTTTAGTGGTTTCAAAATAATTTTCTAATTTACTAATGTTTCGAACGAATATCAATTTCCTTATTTATTTACGATATAAAATATCTAATTAGTATCTCAGTCTTTTCACTCAAACTATGTCATTTGTCACCCCTTTAGCTTGAACACATCTTAATTCTCACCTAATTATTGCTTACAAGGAAAATTATCCCAAAAATCATAAATTTGTTATGTCCTTACTAATTCAATTCTAAACTTTTAATTTAGTCAATTCAATTATAAATCTTTTTGATAATTTATTAATTAAGTCTATCCGGCCAATTTACCTTTGAAAATGCATAAATGAATATCCAATCAGCGGGCCTACATGGCTAACGTGGATGTCGGACATCAAAACGACAATTTTTTTTTTTTTCCGTTTTCATTTTGTTGTGTTGCATTTCAGTGCAACGGGCCTTCTTGTGCATCTTAGATTAGAGCCCTTCTTGCCCCAAATCAAAAAGATCAAAAACTCCCAACTCCAAAAGTTAACATCATAACCCCAAATCGATCAATCACATTCAAGATTCAGCAATCTCTTGTAATGGGATTTCTGGGGATTTTTGCAAGCAACTTGAGAGGGGCCTCAACAAACTCGGGGTCAAGCACAGTGATCCAAGCAAGGGCAACAGGTCTCCAGTCTAACTTCAATTGACTCGAGCTCAACCTTTGTGATTTGGGGTCTTGGACCTCAACCTCGATGGACCCAAGCTTAGGCCTAAGGGACCCGAGCCTAAGCCCTAGTGCAGGGACCCAAGCATGGCCTTTGTGAACCCCAGCCTAAGTCTCAAGGATCTGGACATAGGTATTGGGGTTTCACACTCAGCCTTTATGGACCCAAGCCAAGTGACAGGGCAATAGGCACAAAAATTAAAGCCTTTAGCCCAACCTCGATGGACCGGGTCACTGATACCAGGGTCCCAAGCTTAGCCTAGATGGACTTCATTGTGAGCACAGGGACTTGGGCACGAACACCGAGATCCACACCTAAGCACCGACGCCAAGGACCTAAACATAGGCACCAAGGTCTATAGCTCGGCCTTGATGGACTCAGGCTTGAGCACCGAGGATCCAAGAACAAGCGTTAGGGTTCCTATATCAAAGCACAGAGTTTTTTATCCAAACGCCCATACCTAACCACATTTTGAAAAATGATTTTCAATTTTTTAAAGAGAATTATTTTCGGGAATTTAAGCACAAGTTCTTTGTTCACTTGAAAATATTTTCCGTTGACTCATTTTCTTTAATAATCAAAACACTAAAAGTTAAGGAAAATGTTTTTCGCAAAATAAAAGAAACCTTAGTAAAAAAAAAATGGCAATATACGAAAGTACTCGTCAATATTAGAATGTTTCAAAAAGATATATAGTATTTTTTATATAATAAAGTTAAAATGTGAGCAGGGCGAATCTGGAAATACATCCCTGGTAAAAAGCAAAAATCCTCCCAAACGGCTTACTGGCTTCGGGACAAGTAAACATTAGACCGGCAGTATTAAACATGACGGGCTTACATGATACTAATATTTACATGAAGCAAAGTATTAAATATAGATGGAACGATTATGCTAAGCTATTAGGGGGTGTATGACAAATTGACAACCACCTGTTTTTGTTCCAAAAACAATTTTTCTATTCCAAACTTGTTTTTGAAATAGAAATCCGTTTGATAAATTTATTTTATTTTTCTATTTCTAAAATAGAGTTTTGTTCCAGAAATAGGTTTGGAATAGAAATAGAAAATTCTACTTCTCTATTTAGAACAAAAATGAGAAATAATTTTTTTTTCATCGTTCATCAACCGGTCCTTCATCCGTCGCTGCCAACTACCATCCATCGGTCGCCGGCCACCTCGGCCGGTCACTGCTGCCCGCCACTGGTCACCACCCCTGCCACCGCCGGCCGTCGATCACCGCCGCCATCCGTCGCCGCCAATCATCGGTCCACCGCCATCCGCCGGTCCACCATTGCCCAAAATGAAGAAATTTTGTGTCGTTATCAAACTAATTTTTATTTTTGGAGTAGAATTTTTATGTCATTATCAAACGGTTATTTTTACTTAGAAACTCATCTAAAAGTAGAAATAGAAAAATCTATTTCTCTTTCATAAATCAATTTCTAGCCAGAATGGTTATCATTCGCGCCCTAGCTTGCCGTAGAAATGAACGCATTTTCATAATGAGTCACTCGTCTAGCTTATTAAATTAACACAGATTACAAACCCCCAATCGTTGTATTTGGTGTGTTGATTACACAGTGTTGTGATGTAATTCATTCCAAGCAATTGTGCATTTGAAGTGTAAAAATCCCTCCTGATGTGATTGCTGCATAATAGGTCTTCTCCCATTGTTATTCCCGCATGATGTGATCATTATATCCTTCTGCTCCGCCATGTTTCTCTAACAAGGAGTTCCGAGGGAAAGCAAAATAATTCGGATGAATTTCTCATAATTCATACATGTCGAATTATTGTGGAATTATGGGTCAAAGCCAGAAATAGGCAACATTCCGGAGAAACGTTCGCATTTCTTTGCCCCTTCCTTTTCTAAACTTCAGCGCCAAATTCCATACACAGCAGTAGCAGGCAAAAAGCATCACTCTCATGCAGAAACCTCTGCTTTGAGGAACATGTTCCTAGAGAAGATCAAACCGGCCAAGGGTATCTGTCCCTTCTAACAATTGCCAAAACCACCAAACTCATGCAAACATTCCAACTCACCCTTACCATGAATTGCACAGGCATTCTTCTTGCCAAAACTTAAAGACATAGTCAATAATAGGAAGAGAAATTGACGACAGAATATCTAACAGGATGATTGGTAACAGATAATAGGCTTATCAAGATATCCCACAATTACATCACCCCTTTCAGTTTAGATCTGCTCGACAGGAACTATAAGCAAGATCCGGAAATGGAACAAACACAGAGCAAAGTAAAGTCCAAGAACTTACAAGCTTCACCAAGTATTGTTTACCTTATTAATACAGGAATTACATTGCATTATACATAAAGCTTAATGGCTTCGCTCGAACTTTAGAGAGCTAATTTATGGCACACATCTCTGTGCTTAAAACTTCTCTCCTCTTCCTTTTGTCGATATCGTGTGAGATTTTATGTGAATGAAGCGACATGATAACGGGACACAAATTGGCGTCGGCTTGTAATCCATTATGTAAAGCTTTGGAAAAACTGATCATGTAGAGTTTCATTGCTGCATAGTTTTGGAGGATCCACAAGTCCATAGCCACAGAATAAAGTCCCAGCAGCATCTCAAAGAAGACCCATTTTCCAACAAACTAGTAGCATCTCTTGCTCGACTTTTTTCGACTGTCTACGCATCAGATCAATCAAGCAAGGAGCCTTTTTGCAAAAACGTCCGACTTGCTCCATAAGAAAAGACCAACAGTAAATTCCACTGTAATACGGTTGCTTGATTAGTTAAATCCCTAGAATGATTCCACACGTCTCGATCCTAAAAGGTCCCAGCGAAAGTTGTAAAGATATCATCATCATATGCCTTCAATCGAAACACCTAAGCCTAATATGTTAAGCACGTGGCAGAGCAATCTATATCCAACAACTTGCGAACCTCAAAGCTTCATGTTCGAAGGGTTTACCTACTCCTTCAGTACATTATACCAGGATACGGCCGTTGGTCTTCTCAGATGCCAGTCATCCAAATGATTGTAACTTACCATATCTTCACCAAATACAACCCACCTTCACATTTGGTGTATGGTACAGTACCATGCAAGACGACGTCCTAGGTTATGGCAGATACAGGATCTAGGACTAGGAAAGGTGAGTTATAATTTCCAAAGTAGAAAAAAAAAAAATTCTGATGGGCAAATATCAAAAAGTCAAGAATCCTAGGTGGAGATGGGGTAATAGGGGCTCACCTCCTCAAGCTCCCCCCAGGTCTATCAACACTCCTTGCCTATTCCCAACCAGTCCCCCATCCATCATCACTGGATACAGAGTTGGTGTTGGACTCCGCGAGAGTAATCTTAAGAGGCTGCCATCCTGATTGGTGGTGCACTATCCATCTTTTCACTGTAAGTATTATGTTTAGAATTCGTAGAACATCACCTAAAGCAAGTTGTTTCAAGCACATGTGCTTCATAGTAGTACCTGCTTCATACCTAGATGGCAAACGAGACAACATGTAAGTGAATCTTTCTCAATGTGAAAACTGTTGAAATAACATGAATGAATTCTTTATAAGAGGACCAACCTGCACTGAGAAGCCAGAATTGCAGCCCGTCCTACAGACGATGTCAGGAAATTCTGAATCTCATTCCATGTTGCTTTAGGATAATCCTTTGCATTCCCGCCCAGAGGGTTCACACAATTCCATAGTTTTTCATTCTTACCAACATACAATTGGATGGTGCCTAAATTTTGCTTCACTATCATTTGATGCTCTATGGCACTCTCTAGGCCCTGTTTCACGTCAGTGTTGCGATGCTTCGGATCTCCATATCGAATGCAATCAATTATATTGGCTTCAGTTGGCAAAATCTTTTCGTTCTTTAGGTTGTCCAAGGCGAGTAGGATAACTCCTATAAGACCTTGTATGTACTCGGAAGGTTTTGGATATCCAGGAGTTCCCCAAGTACCATTACTTGGAAAATCAGGAGTAGACGGGGCAGAGGAAGTTGAGGATGGATACTCGGGGCGTCGAGGAAACCTATTGTTCATGGTGTCATGATAGGTTGATGGTTTGTTCTTGACATGGTTAGGGATCTGCTTTAGCTCTCCATTCTGCTGATGAAAAGCAGGAGGATTCTGAACATTGCTTGGGTGAACCGAAATATTTAACTTACTGATGTCTGGAGGACCCTGTGAACTGCTAGGCCTAGGAGGCACCATAGGATTGCTACCAAAAGGAGCACTGTAGGGCGGATACAAATTTGCTTGTGGGGGTGCAGGTTGCACAGGAAAGTCTGGCCTTGGAGGAGGAGGAGGATAATGAATCCCATAATTGCCATGCCCGTTGCTATGGCTCCAAGAAGGATCATGATTGCCAGGGATAGCAGATCCACCAATGGGACCCCGGTAGGTAGGGTAATAGCTCGAATTGTTTTGATCGTCTACAGACCTCGAATTCTTTGAACCAGAATGAAACGAATTTCTCCGGTTCACTTTTCCTTTATTATGTTTGGGGTCATTACCTTTTCCCATATTGGGAAACTTCTGGTTCCCTATATGAGAACTTTCGTAATGGACATCCACAGGTTGCTTCATCGGAAAAGAATTAGAAACTGGGACTGGTAATGTATCCGAACTAGAAGAAACGAAAGCATAGTTACCAAACTGTTGTGACCCGATGCTCGTCAAAGGAGGCCCACCAGCCACAAGACTGGTCCACAACCACACGGTCTTTGCAGCAGCCTGTAAGGGTGCCGATGCCTTCTGAGGCTGCGCTAAGAGAATGTTGTACCTTCTCATGCGCAGCTGATGAAGAGCATTAGAAAAGTCCCGATCGCCAGAGATCAAAAGATAATTAGCCGGCGCAGGATTGTCCACCGCCCAGAACAGCATGTCCACCAGTATCTTCTTATCGCTCGCGTCTTTAACACCTGCGAAATGTTAAACCCACTTAGCTTATGTTTCCATCCCGAAAGCGACGGAAGACAGCAGTAGCTCCACGGTCGAGCATACCCATTTGCAGATAAACAAATTTGAGCTAAATTCAGGTCCAAAGATGCCATACCGACCGAGCAGATCTAAACACGCCTCTTAAACTAGAAACCCGACAACTGCAGAGGTCCAATGACCACTCAGTACAGATCCCTTTTGAAGCTCAAGCAAATTAGAGCCAGAGACAACCACAGGCATCCCCAGCCCAGATCAAGTTCACACTTAATTCAGCTAAAGCAACTAAATTAACCGGAGAGACGAAATCAACGGTCGATCAGAACACACACAGAGGCAAAAAAAAATCGATTCTTTCATCGAACGACCGCGAAGAAGGAACAAGACGAAGCGACCCATCGATCAGCACCCACGAACGGAGACGAAGAAGGAGGGCGTCCTTACCGGCGGGGACGTGGTTGAGGGCGATGCCGGTGCTGGAGAGCGCCTGCTGGACCGCGGCGGGGATGCCGGTGGTGTCGCCGTACGAGGAGATGGAGACGGGCCCACTGTAGTTGAGCTTGGCCAGGGCGGAGCTGATGTTCTGGGCGATCGCGTGGGGGTCGCACCCCTTGGGCACCTGGCAGTTCTCGATGTCCCACCACACCGACGTCTTCGCCTTCACGTACTGCGCCTCCGCCAGGCCCCGCCGCCCCCGCCGCCGCCCCCGTCGCCGCCGCCGCCGCCGCCGCCCATGGTTTCGCCCGAGAAACTCGCCGGAGAGAAGGTCGCGACGGCCGGGAACTGATCACATGCGCGCCACAACAGAGGAACTGGGTCGAGCCCGAGCGAGCGAGCGGTGTTCTTGTAGACTAGAGATAGAGAGAGAAAGGAGGAGAGAGAAAGAGGTAAGAGGTAGGTGCGGACTTGGTGAAGATGACGACGTTTTCAAAGGTGTTTTGCCTTTGCTTACTTTGAATCTTGTCCGAAGTCCGTCCTTGGTATACTATGATATTAATGATGCTTTAATTTTTTTTTATCATCTTTTTTTTTTTTCAAATGTCCTGATTAAGAGCTCGTTGTAATAAAAGAAACTAATTTATAAATGGAGGAATTAGGGATGTGCAGGGTAGGCGGTCGCTATTTCGATATGATTCATGCACCATGCGAAAAGGCTAATTGAATCAGTCATAATTTGTAATCGAGTCGAGCCGGCATTTTGGTCCGGTGCTCGATTTGGTTTTTGATTTGATCGAACTATTTCGTTCCGTCGTTCTTGTCAATTTTTTTTTGTTAATTGACGGGTTCATACAAACTTAATAAAAGCAAGTTACTTCATTTCTCTATGTTGTAAAAATTATTTGGATGGGAATAACACTAGAATTTCATGAAAAACTCAATATATTTTGCGGAGAAATTGCTAGTTGAGATTCTCAACGTAATCTTTTCATGTGATCCTATAGATCTTCGACTTGCCAAATTTGAATTCAAATCATTCTCTTCCTACCATAGTTAGAATAAATTTCCTTATATGATTTGATTTATTGAAAACTGTGCTTTACATATTTAGGACATTTTCAATTTCCTCTTTGAATGTGCGTATACTCTTCTTTCTTTCTTTTTTTTCTCTTTGGAGTGAACACATTAATAATAGGGCACATAGTTGCAACTTCGTAAACTCACAACAAAAATGAAAGCTAATGCAACTTAAATTTATTTTTTTTATAAAAAGAAGTCACTTCGAATCTAAATGATGGAGATCAAAAGATAATATAACTTCAAAAAAAGAGACCCTTTTTATTTATTATTTTGAACCGTCTTTTTTAAGGCCATTTCAAATCGAATCAACTCGCATTTGATAATCCCTTTGTACAAGCTGAATTCCAAAGTCCAAATATAAACTGTATGTCATTTATTTTTTCTTTCGCAAACCCGGAATTTGATTTTTAATCCAATCTATCATGCTCCCTTAAAGCGACGAAACAGCAATACCTTCTTTTTCTTTTCTTTTTTTATCTTAAAAATTCTTTAAAAGAAGGAATTATTTCACAACTACACCTAAAAACTTGGACTGGATGTGATGTGAAGGAAGTCCACAATGTGAAAGTAGAAATGCGAAGGAGTTCCAATCGTGGAATTTAATGGCGAGGAGACGGTGCCGCGACGAGTGCAAATTGGTTTGAGTTGATGTCATTGGGTCCTCTCAAGGTTCAACGAGAAAACTATTTAATAGTCAAAGATGTTAAGTGCCATAGTAACTAGGGGTGTCCATGATTTGGGTGAGCAATTCCCAATCTAAAATCGAAAACTACCCACTAAGAACTGGTTCTAAAAAATTAGAATCAAGATTCACTCAAGAACCGGACTTGTCTCACTAATAATAATATTATTTTCTAAAATATGCTGTAAGTACTCTTCATATCGAGTAATATACTAAAAACCAAAAGGTACTAGAAATCAAAACATAATGTTGAAAGTGAAAGAAGGTAAAACTAATTATAAGTCAAAAGCCACAAGTTGCTGCTGTCGAGGACGACAGCAATTTTTTGGAGATGGCCAAATAGAGAAAGGGACGGATGGACGGAACCTGTTGCTGTCGAGGGTTTCCTCACAAACCCTAGCCCAAGGGGTTCTTGGGTTTCTCGAAAGTTCCAATCTTGACGCAAAACAACTTTGGTTTTTGACCGAAATTGATGGTTCTTCACCTAACCTATTCTTCTTCTCCTTCTCCTGCTTCTTCGCGTGTTTGCTTTTTGCCCACTAATTGGTCGGCATTTTGTCAAGGTGTGTGCTTTGGACTTTTGAGCTTCAGAATCAGGACCTATCCATTTGGTTTGACTGGCATGATACTAAAATACCCACTTTAATTAATTTTTTTTATTATTTGATTTAATTTGGGTTTGTTAATTAGTAATTTTAATTATTTTAATATTAAAAATTAATATATTATTATAATATAATCGATATGATCCGAGTGGACGGGGGAACGGATCCGCTTATGAAAACCGAGAACCAGGATAAGTCCACCTGGTTCCCATAAATGGAAGAAAATCGGATCGGTTCCTTCAAAAACCATCGGTTCCAAGCGATTCCATTAAGTTGACGGTCAGGCGGGTCCGGTTCTTTTTTGCACACCCCTAACAATAACCATAGTAATATATATAATTTAAATAATGCATACCACAAATCTAAAATGATAATACTTTCATATAACTTACGAAGTATATTTAACATTTACGAATAGTTTATGAATAAGTTTGAACACACTAAAAGTGTTTAGGTTAAAAGGGCTACATCGCAAAAATTAAAAGTTTTAAAAACGATTTGCATATTAAACTAATATTCAGATATCACATTAAACAAATTAAAAGTTCAAAAATAACATTACACATATTAAATCAAAGTCGATGGACTATTTGTAGCTCTTTTCATAAATAGCTCTACAATCTATTCTTTTATAATTTAGGAGCTCGGTCATAATTAGCCTGCTATCCTAATAGGAATTAGCACAGTGACCTGCCATCATAACTCTCAATTTAAATCGTAATTTTCAAAGATAGGAACCAAACCTACAACCATCGATTTCCGGGCTGGAAGCACGGGAGCGCCCCATGCCAATGAACCAATTGTCTAGGATGGTTTAAGCACGGAATATAATCGCATTATGCTTGGCGAAGGAGTGGGGGATGCTTTTGGTGACGCCCATGATTTGCTCACCTTTTGTAGCTTTTGTGCGTGTCTTTATCTTGAACCACCTCATCTTGTCTTTCAAAATTAGATTAGTGGGCCTTACAAAAAAAAAAAAAAAAAAAAAGATTTTGTATACTGATCCCAATTATTTAACGCATGTTGGACGTGTCAAGCTTTAAAAGCTTGAAAGTGGACGTGACTCACGGACAGTGGCCTTAGGAGAACGTAATTGCACAGTCTATTTCCTCGTTAGAAACCTAGGAAAATTACTCGGTCAATTTTAAATCTACAATTATAATGTTAATTCAAGTTCTAAACTTTCTAATTTTACCAATCGAGTCATTAACCTTTGTTTGAAATTCCAATATAACTATTTTGACCAATTTTCATCAAAAATCACTCATGAAATAGTGACTAAACGGCAATATTAGCTATTTCCGATGAATAGAAGAGCTGCATCAGAATATCGTGCAGAGGCTCACGACTCAATTGCTAAAATTAAAAATTTTAAAATTGAAATAACATCCATATAATTTTTAGAAACGATCAGGTAATTTTTTCCATTGATTTCAAATTTATTTTTCCATTTGTTCCGTTTTATCGAATTCCATCACCTATATAAACGGGGCAATTGTGGGAGTAATCAGTCCGAGCCGTCCAAAGTGCTACAACAATTTCTTTCAACTCATATGCACCGCCTTAAATTAGGTTTCGTGATAAATTAGTGGGAATGAAGAGGCGGCTGTTCTTCCTTTCTTCTTTGACGTGGGGGGCGGCAGCTTGACTCTGACTCCACGTCCAAGTCACAGCTAAAGCAAATTATGCAGCACCCCGAAAAGGGTCCACTTGACTTTAACCCCTTCAATTAGGAATTAGCAAAAAATGATAACAATAATAATAATTAGGAATTGGCCTTTCGGAATTTGATGCGACCCGTCTCGTGGGTCACTCCCAATATTCTTTGTTTCCACAAGTTGGTCGAGTTTCTAGATCGCCAATGTCCCCCATCTTTCCAATGTCCGCACGGCTCCGAGGTCGGCCAAACACGTACCCTCCATTGGTGGTCAAGTCTACATGCGCAACGTTGGAGATACGAGTGCGAGCAGAGAAAAGGGGGAGAAGCGTTCGTTTCATGACATGAAACTTTAGGAAAAGAGTGGTGATGATGATGATCGTGCGCGGGACAAGAAAGGACTCGTCGAGTGGTCCCGACGGTCGTTTAGAGTTGCTTAACACGAGGGAGAAGATGTGGGAGGAAGGGTTTCGTGCACATGGAAGGTCTCCTAATCATAAGAAAAGCTAAAAAGAAGGGCTCCTCTCGTTATCATTTGGGTTGTATTAGGGTTTAAAGCGCAGCTTATCACTTTTATCTGATAAAAATTTAGTGAATAAGGCGCATTCAATGTGGGAGGGAAATTACAGTTGGTGTAGGGCCTTAGATGCGGCTCAATAAATATGTGAAAACTACAGCTGGAAATTCAAGAAAGTTGGACTTTTTTTAATCGTGAAGGTTCCCTTTAATCTATGGAGGTAAAGAAGAAGTACGGTTTTTTGTCTTTTTGCTTGGGTAACATTACCTCTTGGACCACTGGTGTCTGGTTACAATATAACCTCATTTTTAATTCACGATTGCTTCACCTACTTGATAACCTAAATAAGCTGATAGGAATATATTCTTTATTTTAATATGCCGATGCTTGCATGCCTAAGCTCCCAACCCAATTCCCTCTCTATGTTTTTCTTGCAAAGAGGGAAATCACATATGGGTCAATCAATATTTGAATAATAGACTTGAAAATTTTAAGAAAGTTGGATTTCTCTTAACCATGAAGGGTTCCTTTAACCTATGGAGGAAAAGAAGAAGTACGATTTTTTGTCTTTTTGCAAGGGCAATATTATCTCTTGAATCATTGGTATCTGGCTATAGTGTAACATTACCGGGCTGGAAGGAACTACCTCTTGAGTCAGAGCCGCTCTGCTTGCCTAGTGACTTTGGTGAGCTAATAGGAACATGTTGTTTATTTTAACGTACCGATATCTACACGCCTTAATCCTCCACCCAAATTTCGCCTCTATCTTTTCTTCTTGAGAGGGACAATTGATGTAGGGCTTGAGATATGGCTCAATAAAGATTTGAATACTATGGCTAGATAGTTTGAGAAAGTTGGATTTTTCTTAATTATGAAGAATTCCCTTTAACCTATGGAGGGAAAGAAGAATAAGTATGAATTTTTTTTTTTCATCTTTTTACTAGGGCAACATTACCTTTTGGATCATTTGTGTTTGGTTACAATATAACCTCACAAAGTTGCAGGGAGCTGCCTCTGAAAGTGCATGTCGCCCCGTCTGCTTATGGTGCGTTTGGTACCATTTTGTTCTTAAGAACAATTTCTGCTTAAAAATGATTATTTTTTAATTTATTCATTGTACAAGATTTTAAGCATTTGAAGGCGTTTGGTAAATGGTATTTGATAACATTTATGTTCCGAGAAACAATTTCTTTTTAGAAATAATTTTTTTCTATTTCTATTTCCTAAAACAATTTTTGAGCAAAAGAATGCATTTGGTTACTACATGAAATTTTTATTTTTGGAATAGAAAAAAGATAGGAATATGTATGATACGATCCACAAATTTTTTTGTAACGTAGAATTTCTTTCAATTTTTTAATAATTTTTTGAGATTTTTCTTTTGTCTTCTTTTCTTCTTCTTGTTCCTCCTTTAGCCCGCGGTTGACAGTAGTGGTGGCCAAAGGTGGCCAACTACCGGTAGTGGCGGATGGCGGGGGGTGAGGGACAGCGAGAAATAAGAAGAAAAGAAAGAAAATGACTTAATTTCTAGAAATTGTTCATGAGAATAAGAAGTTGCTTTTTTTTTTTTTTTTTTTGATTCCAAATCTATTTTCCGGCTACTTTTTTATTCCGGAGAGTAGAAAAATTAGTTGACGCTACAAAAGGGATTTTTGTCCTTTTTTTCATTCCAGAGAATAAAAGAAAGAAAAATAAAGAAATACGAACATTAACAAATAGACTCTATCTAAAATTTCTATTCTCGGGATAGAAATGTATTTAGTAACATTTCAATTTTTTTTTTTTTTTTGTGAATTAGAATTTCTTTTAATTTTTGAATACTTTTATGATATTTTTCTCTTTTTTCTTTTCCTTTTTTCTCTATTTTTCTTTTTCTTTTTTCATCCTTCTTCTTCTTCCCTAGCCAATTGTCAACCACTGCCGTGGTCGGTGATCGGTTCGGCAAGGCCTGATGACCTCACTGGAGCCTCCCTCGTCGGCCATCGCTATGGTTAGCAACTGGCATTAAGAAAGAAAAAGAGAAAAGAAAAGAAAAAGAAGAAAATAAGAGAGAAAAAGGGAGAGAGAGAGAGAGAGAGAGAAGAAAATTTGGCTTGATTATGGAATTGTTCCTAAGAAAAATATTAATTTTTCTACTTATTGATTCTGTTTCAAGTCTATTCTAAAGAATAAAATTGTTCTTGGGAATTAAAAAAAAATTACCAAATAGATTTTTGTTCTTTTTTTGTTCTAGGGAACAAAAGAATAGAATTAGTTACTGTTTGGTTAGTCAACAAGTAGACTCTCGGTAACCTAGGTAGATTGACATGACTGTGTTTTTTTTATTTTAACGTGGCGATGCCCGCATGGCGCACACCTAACCTCTCCCCTCTATGTTTTTCTTCCTAAAAGAGAAGAAATATGGGAGGTGACATTGCAGAGTCTCTCACCTTAGGATGGTTCTCCCATGACTCTTGCATGTGTCTTCTCATTTGAGCCTTTTAAGGGTCTAATCAGGTCCCTAACATTATCTCTTGAATATCTTGATTTTATGTAAATATTAGAAAAAAGGAAAAATTATATAAATGATCTTCAAATTTTGGCTCAATGTATAATGTCATTTCCGAACTTCTAATTTATTTATTCTGGTCCATGAACTTTAATCTAATGTGTAATATGGTCCTTGAACTTTTAGTTCGTTTATGTAATCATTGAACTTTGAATATATATTCAAACTTGTCTTTAAAATATATGAAAATATTCAGTGTTATCATTGAACTTAAATCAATAGAAAGATAATGTTGAATATTTTTATATAGTTCATGGACTAGTTTGAATATTTACCAAAAGTTCAAAAGTTACATTGAACAAATTAAAAATTCAAGGATCACATTGTACTTTAAATCAAAGTTTGGATTTTGTGTCATTATACCCTAAATAAATGAATTAGAGAAGAAAGTGAGTAGCTTTTCTTTTTTGTTTTAATTTTGTTAAAAGTGACTAGGTGGGAAAATTGCCCCAAAAAAGGTAAGTACGACAATTGACTTCATTTAAACTTTTTAATATTGTCAATTTAGAAGAAAAACAAAAATAATTACACACATGATGATAAAATAATTACGCGAGTAATCTTGACGATTAGATAAAATGCTCAACATGAGGGAGAAGATATGAGAGGAAGGCTTTTATGCGCATGAAAGATCTCCAATTAACAAGCAAAGCAAAATAGAAGAGCTCCTCTCATCATCATTTGGGTTGTATTAGAGGGTCTAAGCGCAATTCATCACACGTATCTGATAAAAAATAGAGAATAGGGAGTATTCAATGAGGGAGGGAAATTTCAGTTGATGTAGGGCTTGATATATGGCTTAATCGAGATGTGAATACTACAGCTGGAAATTTGAGAAAGTTGGATTTTTCTTAATCACGAAGGGTTCCCTTTTAACATGTGGAGGAAAAGGAGGAGGACGATTTGTCCTTTTTGCTGGGGCGATGTAAACACTTGAATATCTTAATTTTATATAAACGTCACTAGACCATAAGTCAGAGGAGGAAGAGAGCCAGGCTGGGCGAGGTGGGATTAGGTGAAAAAATTGTCCAAAAAGACAAACTTATTATATCATGATCAATTGAGCCTTAATTTTTTTATTTTTTTTATTTTCTAACTACATATATCTTAGTTGTAGACATGCGCCATACACGAGTTTATCTTGAGGTGAGTTACAGATAGTAGATACCTTGTCATTATAGTGAGTCGGGTTGGTTCTTTCTAAATCTCAAAGTTCACGAAGAGGTTCGAGCCTTCTTGTTTGTGAAGCCAAGTTACGTGCCTACAAGATTATGATTAGCTGATGTCTTCTCGAAGGCATTGGGAAATGACACTTCTGAAAATATTGCTAACGAGTTAGGGCATACGAATTATAGAAACCAACTTGAGGAGGAGAATGTGAAATTAAAAAAATGATTGGCAATCAGCATAAGTCTAATTAAGAAGATTGTGAGGTTGTATAAGATGGGATGCGTGATGTCTTTGACTTCTACTTATAAAATGCGACACATGCTTAATTAGATTTTGACTGGTTTATTCTTAATTATGGTAAGATACTGTGAGAAAATTGTCTAGTCTTAAACTTATTATATCGATGTCAATTTTTCTAAATATTCTAATTTTGTCAATTATTTTTTTTAAACTTATTATATCAATGTTAATTTTCTAAATATTCTAATTTTGTCAATTAAGTTTAAATTTTTGTCAATTAAGTTCAAAAATTTTGTGCGAAATTCGATGTAATCTTTCTTATGAGAAAGATATTGTCCCACGGAGATTGATAATTAATAAAGTAATTAAATATTAAATGCGAAATTCAATTTAATCTTCCAGATTCTTCATTTCCTTGTTTTTGCCATGTTTTCCTTATTTTCTCCAGTCTCATTGTGCTGCATGAACAAGGAGATTTTGAGTAAATAAAACAAAATCCAAATATTTTTCTCACAAATATTGCATTATTTATTCTCTAAAATAGGTAAATTAACTCTATTTTTATAGAGTTATCATTTTTCGATTAATTTTTGCTAAAAACTAGTGACGTAATGGTGCGTCACTTAGAACAACTGGTTATAATTGAATCGCCACGTCGGTGATTTTTGGTAAAAATTAATTAAAAGGACTACGTTAAGTTTCACACTAAAGTTTGTGATTAAATTGACTCCGTTTTCTAGCTTTATAACTGATATATAGATGCACACGTGTGAGGAGACACTATAGGAAGTGTAGCTTTCTTTCATTTGTTGCAAAATTTATATGACAGTTGTTCTTCTTTTCTGTAAATGATTATTTAAACAGAAATTAACATGGCACTTGCTCATATATACAAAGAGTGAGCATTCTAAAAAAATGACAAGTGGTTGCAAGTTCTAAATCAGCAATTTGAAACCTACGTACTTACTCCTTTTGTTTTGGACTGCCAAAAGGAGTGAAACCTATCCACCAGCAACAACTTGCTAATGGTTTCCCTTTTCTTTTTCTTTTTTTTTTTTTTTTTTTCTTCCTGTTGGTGCAATGTAAACCCTTGAATATCTTAATCTTATGTAAAAGTTATTGTGCAAGGGACTAGAGATGGAAGTGAGTCGGGTTTAATTAGGTTCACGACTCGTCCTGACCCTAATAGGTCTGAAACGTGTTTTGAATTTCTCTTTGCGGGATTGGTTGCAATTTCCATTTACAAGACTTCCGAAGGTTGGGACAAGTTTGGGATCTACCAAACGGATAAATCAACATCCAAGCCCCATATGAGGCGTTTAAATCACCCTTGCTCCTTTTAAAATCCTAAGTTTACAAGTAATTTTGTAAACCCTCAAACACATTGATCATATAATGACATTTTTTGAACTAGCCAATGTTTCAAATCTAACTTCCCATTTTATGATTATTTAACTTTAGATTCTTTCTAAGACTATTTAATGTTTAACTGTTACGGGCTTATATTTTACGACTATGGATCTCCTAGTTGTAGAGATGCACAATACATGATTTTTTTTTTTGGGTGTGAAAAAAAGGTAAACAAAGAAATTTAATGTTGAGTTTCGGGCTAGGTTGAAGGTATGCCCAAAGGATTCCACTACTATCCCTATTTCATTACCTAATGAAAATGTAACAACTTTCGATGAGGTAGCAAAAAGAACCCAATGTCCAAACGCTTATTGATTTCAATATTAGCAAGCTAGTTAGCGAGACTACTTTTGCCGCTCCACTCTTTCATTTTAAGAATGAGTGATTGCCCTTATTCAACCCTTACTGTCACATGGGATTCCACATGCCCCATGCTACTTAGGTTAGAGCATTTATGTAAAAGTAGAAATGTTTCCCATTACTTGGCTGCTTTTCAACCTTCTATTCTATGGACCTTGATTCTCTTATGAGATTTTAAAGATACTATAGAAGTAAGATATAGAATAGGAAGAAATGCTCCTTGATTTATTTTGTGCTTTGAAGTCAAAAGCAAGAGCAAACATCTTAAGCAAAGCACGACCAACTTTATCAATCATAAAATTTTGGACTAATAAGATTAGTGATGACTTTAAAGTCAATCTTAAAGATGATCTTGTGAAAACCATGTTTTGTTGTGCAATACACTAGTTTCAAATATATGGGCGTGGTTGCAAGTTTAAAGTTATTTTCACGTGTTCCATGTCGGATAAGTTTGTTACTCAAATTTTCTTTTGTAGGGAAACAGATTCCTAAAAAATGAACCGATACTCAAACGAAACAAAAGCAAAAACGTGCTCGGGAAACATGTAACAATAAGATCACCAAAGTCACCAAACATGAATAATTTCAAATAAGGTTTCAGAATGAAAAGATCACTATGTTTCCAATCATCATCTAAAAATCATAACTTGAAATTATCATTGATATAATCGTTTATGCAAAAATAAGATCACCAAAGTCACTAAAACTTTCTTGAACTTCCCACAAAAAATATAAATTAACATACTAATTTACAATGATAGATAACATTGAACTTTCAATAAGCAAACATGTCATTTACACTAAGTTATATATTCAGAGGAAATATATCAACATAGAAAGAAATATTTACATCTAAAACATCTCAAATCAATATAAGAAAAATAAATAATTAAACTCAAATATACTCATTTATCTCATAAATTGGGAAAGTCTCTTCTAATCTTCTAGTAAAATCCCTTGAGAATTCGAAGGCACATTGGTCAATCACAAGTAGACCTTCAAAGAGCCCTTATGACTCCTCCAAGGCGCATTCATTCTGCGCCATATGACACTTAACTCGAGAGTTGAAGTTTTGGTTGCCTCAATTCTATAGTACTTTCTTACTAAAGCTATTGCAAACCTTCTATAATCCGGGACCACGTTGACCTCTTATAGGCAATCTAACACTACTTGCCATTCTAGTGGAAGAGTGTTTATTAGGGCCGGCACTTTCTGAAAATCCGGCATAAGATAACCATTCCAAATGATTTCTTGTATCATCTGATCAATCATATGTGATACTACATCACAGTCATTCCACCATAATTAGCTAATTCTGTTTTTAACCCTTCAAGTTTCGCTTTTTGTTCGTCCATTCTCGGAAATATAGGCATGCATACAAAATACATCATTGTTCCTACAACAAATGCAGAACAAAATTGATTACATATAATCCACAACGAACAAAATCGGAAAAACATATTTTTCCTTCTTTTTTTTTGGGTGTCAGTCAATGAAGGTCAATGATGGTCAACTATGGTCAACGACCGGTCAATTATGGTCAACGGTGGTCAACTCCAGTCAACGGTCAACAAATGATTGGGTTGGGTCAATGGGTCAGCTAAGGGCAAAAAAGTAATAACATCGAATAATAGGGGCATAATCTTAAAAACAATTGCCAATGGCAAAAACGTAATATTTTAAAGAAAATAGGGGCAAATTCGTAAAATCATGCAAGCGCGTGCCACACACGCGTCAACGGTTGCTGCGCATGCATTGTGCACACAGGTGTAGTTATCGCATGCGTGCAGCGCATGCCCCTACGGTTTACAGCTTGCACGCGTGCCACACACACGCCGATGACCTTGGACCTTCCTGCCCCGCGTGGCAGCACGTCCAGTGGTCCCCGGCGGCAATCCACTCGTCGATTTTCTCATCTCGATGAGAACTACGACCTTGTACTATCAAAAATAAATTTTGATTCACGGAAAAAAAAATGGGGGCGAACAGTACAAGCGTGTTAGAATTTCCGTCTCCAAACGTATGACGGCGATGTTTCTCAAAGTCTCAGCCAAAAACAATTTATAAACATCAACGATGATCGGGAAACATGAATAGCATTGCTCTGATACCAATGTAGAGAAACAGATTTCTAAAAATTGAACATTGCTATCACGGAGATGGACATACCTTGATTATCACAGATTAAGTACCATTGCAGTCTTAGAGGAATTGTTTGAAGCCTTGGAGTTCCGTTTTTCAAGAGGGAGTATATTGTTTCAAGGGGAAGAAAAATGGAAAAGTGTATTTTCTCTTTGAAACGCTACAGGTAATATTATCCCATTTACTTTTTATTTTATATATTGTAGTTATTTTCACTTAAGAAAATAATTGCCATTTCCTCTTATGGGTCCTTCACATACGAGCCGGGTTTTGGCCCAATATGGACGAACATGCTTAATTTGGCCCATCAAATAAAAAACCCATTAGCTTTAGAGTTGACCTCCGGTCATGTTGGGTTGTATTAGAGGGTTTATGCGCATGGAAGATCTCCCATCATCATTAGGGTTGTATTAGAGGGTTCAAGCGCAAATCATCACATGTATATGGTAAAAAGCTAGTGAATAAGGAGTATTCAATGAGGGAGGGAAATTTCAGTTGATGAAGGGCTTGATATGTGGCTCAATCAAGATGTAAAAACTGCAGCTAGAAATTCGAGAAAGCTGGATTTTTCTTAATCATGAAGGGTTCCCTTTGACATATGGAGGAAAAGAAGAAGAACGATTGAGCTGGGGCAACGTAAACACTTCAATATCTTGATTTTATGGAAACGTCGCTAGACAAATAAGTCAGAGAAAGGAAGTGAGTCCTAAAAGACTAAAACTTATTTTATCGTGACCAATTCAATCATAAATTTTTCTTTTTTTTATTACACATATCTCAGTTGTAGACATGCTCTGTATACAGGTTGTAAAAATAATTATGTCTCTTGCAAATTTGAGGTGAATTATAGATACCTTGCTATTATAGTGAGTCGGGCTGGGTCTTTCTGTTTCAAAGTTCACGAAGAGGTTCAAGCCATCTTGCTTGTGAAGCCACGTTCCGTGCCTAGAAGATTATAATTAGCTGATATCTTCACGAAGGCATCGGGAAATGATACTTTTGAAAATATTAGTAACAAGTTGGGCTGAAAGAATTATAGATACCAACCTGAGGCGCATAATGTGAAATTAAAAAATGATTGGCAATGAACGTTAATCGAATTAAGAAGATTATGGGGCTGAATGAGATGGGATACGTGATGTCCCGACTTCTACTTATAAATTGCGACACATGTTCAGTTAGAATTATGAATTTTTTATTCTTATTTGTGGCAAGATATTATGGGAGAATGTTGAGTTCTAAATCTACTATACTGATGTCAATTCTCCTAAACTTTTTAATTTACTAATTAAGTCGTAAACATTTATGTGAAATTCCAATGTACACTTTTTAATCAATTTTTGCTTGAGATTGCCGATGTGATGATGTGTCATGTAAGATAGTTAGTGATGGCTGGACCACTGCATCAATGATTTTCGGCAAGAATTGACCAAAAGGACCATGTTAAATATCGTATAAAGGTTTATTATTAAATTGATAAAATTAAAAATGTTTAGAATTGATTGCATAATTTTCTATAGATACTATCAAATCTATTCATTATAGGAAGTACAACTTTCACATTGAAATGTTCAGTTGCTGCAAAGTTTATATGACAATTGTTCTTCTTTTCTATGAATGATTATTCAAACAGAAATTAACACGACAATCGCTCATCTGTACAAAGAGTAAGCATTCTAAAAAAATGACAATGCTTGTAAGTTTTAAATCAGCAATTTGAAACCTGCATACTTATTTTTTGTTTTGTTTTGGATTGCCAAAAGGAGTGTGAAGCCTATCCACCCGCAATAACTTGCTAATGTAAACCCTTGTATATCTTAATCTTATGTAAAACTCATTAGATAAATGGGAGAGATGGAAGTGAGTTGGGTTTAATTAGGTTCATCACCCGTCTAGATCCTAATAAATCTGAAACTTATTTTGAATTTCTCTTTGTGGGATAGGTTGCAATTTTCATTTACAAGACTTCTGAGATTTGGGATGGATCTGCGATTTACCTCACGGATAAATCAACATCCAAGCCTGATATGAGCCATTTAAATCACCCTTGTCCCTTAAAAAAACCTAAGTTTACAAGTAATTCTGTAAACCCTCAAACACACATTGATTACATAATGACATTTTTTGAACTAGCCAATGTTCCAAATCTAACATCTCATTCTACGATTATTTAACTTTAGATTCTTTTTTATAACTGTTTAATATTTAATTGTTACGGTCTTATATTTTACGACTATAGATCTTCTGGTTGTAGAAATGCACAATACTTGATTTTTTTTTTTTTTTGGGTATGAAAAAGGTCAGAGTTGAATATAGAAAATTAATGTTGAGTTTTAGGCTAGGTTCAAGGTATGCCCAAAGGATGCACCTACCATCCCTATTTCATTACCAAATAAAAAATGTGACAACTCTTGATGAGGTAACGAAAAAAACCAAATGTCCGAATGCTTGTTGATTTCGAGATTAGCACGCTAGTCGACTAGATAATTTTCTTCTCAAAAGTTATGTTGCGCTCTGAAGTCAAAAGCAAGATCGGACATCTTTAAGCAAAACATGACCAACATCATCAACTATAAACTATGGACTAAGAAGACAAGTAATGACTTAAGGTCAATCTCAAAGATGATCTTGTGAAAACCAAGTTTTGATGTGCAATACACTAGTTTCAAATATATGGGCGTGGTCGCAAGTTTAAGGTGATTTTCACGCGTTTCGTGTAAGATAAGTTTGTTGCTCAAATTTGCTTTAGAGTTGACCTTTAGCTAGATTATGCTCTAAGCATATGCTGCTTCGTGTGAAGAGATTTCCCTACTTCTAGCAAGCTGGACCGGCTATAGTGATAGATCTGTACACCCTATGGTTGAATTGAGTAACTATGCCTTGAATGGACACATATCGGATGCGATCGGATGCGAGACCTTTAAGGCAACGTTGGGAAGTAGCTACACCGGTCTCACCTTCCCCCATCCTTTTCTGGGCGTATCCCATCCCCGACATGCTTCCAATTCCATCTCTAGCAAAGACGAGATTGGCCTGATTTTGGACAAGAAAGGAAAACAGGGCCAAGCAATCGTATCCTTTGGGCCCAACCGCGCCCGACGAGACAAGACGGGTGCAAAATTCTGAATTCCATTGCTTCCTCGCATCCGACGGCCGAGATCCCTCCACGCGTCGCCGCAGGAGCTCGATCCAATCCAAAGTTTTGGATTTGCCGCGCTCCGCTCCACCCGACCACCGGACCAAAGGGAGCCTCCCCAGCTTCGGAATTTGTCGCGCCCGGACGAGCCCGAGGCTCGGACACGTGCCGAACCAACGCCGCCGCCGGCTCGAGCCTTCGAATCCGAACCTACCACGGCCCTCTCTCTCTCTCTCTCTCTCTCTCTCTCTCTCTCCTCTTATCTTGTCTTGCTCGGTTCGAGTGTGGACAAGACACGTTCCTTAAACGCTGAAAACTCTCCCCGAAAAAATCACCTTTTTTTTCATTTTTCATGACTCTCACGCTGCTTCTTCTTTTTCGTCTTCCGCCAATTGAAAAAAGATTGATTTTTTCGGCCGGAAAAAAGGGAAGAAAAGATTAAATTTTTTCCTGTTTCGCTTTGACTTTCCTTGCCGACCCTCCGATGATGCCGGCACTGGATCGACGCCCTCGGAACGTATGACCCAGATTTGCATGAAATCATGTGCCACGTCGAGTCTTGCTGAAGAAAAAAAGCCCGAAAAAGTATTAAAAAAAGACTGCGTTTTTTTTTATACGTTTTTGCATACAGGGAGGCTTACGGTTGCAGTTCCTTCTGGGGCTCTCTCTGACCGGAGTTTCTCTCTCTCTGCCCCAGCTTGGCAGCTACTGTTCAGGTGGGTTCCTTGGTTTTTCGTTTCTGGGTCAGCTTTTGTCGTGGGAGAAGGCGTGTCTTGCTGTGATCCGTCGATCTTGTTCGAGCTTCGGAGGTTCTGGTTTGATTCAGATCGGAACTTCGAGGCCGGCCTTGGGGATGTGCTTTGAATCCCCGCGCCTTTTTTGGGGAAGAAGAGTTTTCTTTTAGTTCATCGGCGACGGTCGCTGCGCTGCATGTGTGTGCCGGAGTTTAGGAAGGAGTGATTTCTTGTGGGGGGAGAAAATGGGCGGGATTGGACTCGTTTTTGTTTTCCCGAGAAAATTTTGAAACTGGGTCGCTGAGCTGCTTCAGTCAGCTTTAAATTTTGAAACGGGGTCTCTCTCTCTCTCTCTCTCTTCCTCTCGCTCTCTAGCCATTCTTGTGGGTTTAGGAAGAGCAGCGTGTACAATCACTTGCCAGGAGAAGAAGGGTAAATTTTTCTTGGACCAGATTTTCCTGGGAAATTGTTAAACAGAGTAGAAGATTCGTTCTTCGCACTTTTTACTGCTTATTTCGTTTTTTCGGCGAAAAAAAAGAAAAAAGAAGAAAAATTCAAGGTCAGTGGAACGAATAGAATTTAATGCGCGCAACGACTCTATCATTTTGCAGGGAGAGGGTATGTCCAAGTGTTACGCAATAAAAAGGTCTGGCCTTTTTGCGTAGTCAAACTGGGTTTCGCTTGGCTTCGATCCGTTGCAAAGAGCTTCTGCGCTTTCGTGTTGGGGAGGAGTTTTCTGTAGATTTCGGCCGTTGTGAAATGTCTGAGAAGACGGTGGCCTCGATTGATCCGTTGTTGAGAGATTTGAACGAGAAGAAGCAGAGCTTCCGGCGGAACGTCGTGTCGCTGGCGGCGGAGCTCAAGGACGTCCGGAGTCGGCTCGCATCCAAGGAGCAATCTTTTGCTAAAGAAACCCTCACAAGGCAGGCACGTGATGGTCATTGTGGAAAAATTTGTCCTTCTTTTTGGTTTGCTTTTTGTCTTTTGCTCTGGGTCGATGGGTTCGCTTTTGAATCTTCAAGTTCATGCGAATGTGAATTCTCTCTCTCACTCTCTCTGGGTTTTGCGAGCTGCTTTTGGTGGTGGGGTCAGCTTTGTTGTATGCGTTTGGAAATGGATCTGAGTTCTCTTTTTCTTTTTTGGGTTTGCCTATTGTTTTCAGGAGGCGGAGACCAAGGCGAAAAACTTGGAAGAGGAGATCCACAAATTGGAGGAGAAATTGGAGGAAAGTAATGGACAGCTTCAGGCTTCAGCTGGCAGTGCTGAGAAGGTCTGATTTTTTTCCTCCTTTTTTGTCCCTGTTTATGAGTCGATGGTGTTTTTCTTGTGTTGATCGTGATTAGAAGACTTTTCTGACCTCCCCTTTTGTTCAAATGGCTTGGTCGCTGTGGTCCTTTGTCTGTTCTATTAAACAATCCGACCATGGCAATGATGATGCCTTTTGGCCTTTTAGCTTTGTTTTCTTATTGGGACAAGTCAAAGGAAAGCGGGTACTTTTGTTTTGTGGTATATTTCAAATTCCAGTTCAATTGAATGATTTATTCAAGAAACAATATTAATGGAAAGGACAACATGAAGTTGATGAACGATGGTAGGAAATGAATAAGTCTGACAATTGGGACATATGTACGGTGGCTGTACACCAGGTTCTTATCTAGTTTGTTGCTCTCAATGTGAATAGTAATTCTTGTAGACCATTAGAATGCAAATACTTTTGTGATGCATTTCTTTTAATTTGTTTTTATGGACGTTTTCTTGACTCCAAGTATCTGATCTTGAATCTCTGGATGCTTGCTGAGATGACTTGATTATGCGACATTATTGCTGCCTTTTTTGCTGCAAATCTAGTTATGAAATGTGTCCAGCCGTAGCTACAGGTTTTAAGCATTTCCTTTCCCTGGATCTTGTGCCAAGTTTTTCCTTCTGAATAGACCCCTTAGCTCCAAATATTTACAACTCTCATGTTATACTACTGTAGATATTTGGGAACTCAAAAGCATTTTCCTCAGGAAGAAAACGTTGAAAAAGGAGTAGATTCTGGTGTTTTCTGAAAAACTTTGAAAGGTGCATTGTGTCACTTTAAGCATTAGATTTTGTTCTAGAAGTCCTTTTAACACATTTCTTGAGTGCAAGAAAATCTGTAGTCCAAGAGGCAAATGATACCATTATCAATCCCCGAATATATGTTGTCTGAATATCCTGATGTAAGCTCTGAACGTTTAGGTGGGTCATGTCCCTGCTAATTTTTTTGGTGGCATATCCTGCACCTGTAATTCTAGTTTCCTGGCTACTTTGATTTAGTTATTATTCACATCGAATTAACATGCTTAAAAATGGTTTAACTACTTGCATGCCTTTATCAGATGATAGTTGGTAGTTATTGAAAGACTTAAGGAACAATAGTGGTTGGGCCTGACTGTTATTGAATTTTGTGCCCCTCAACCAGATTTGCAAATTTGGCAAACAAAATCCATAGCAGGGCACATCTCTTTAGAATTTCCACAAATATCATTCTTTAATCTGCTTTTTACCAAAGTCATCACTTTAAGCTTCTGTGGTGTAGAATCATGTGTAACTACAATCATGTCACTATAAATTGCTTGAGAAAACTACCAACTTCTTAAAACTGCCGCTGAAGCTTATAATTTAGATCTTACAACTACCTTGTGAAGTTCTTTTTACTAGTATAGCCACTTTGGTTAAGGATTTATGAAATATAGGAGTAGACTTTACTGAACATGGCTTTTTATCCATTTATACTTCATCGTGAATGTAATGCGTTCGCTTTTTAACTTGAATCTTTGAAAAATTCTTGTCTGTTACTTGTAAATGGCTTTGCATTAATGATTTGATCGAGGATGCTTATGTTCTTCCATCCTGTGTGCCTTTTGTTTTCCATTCCATTTCTGGGCATATGCACGTTCAAGTTGCTTTAGTGAGCTTATTTCTTTTTTTCTCTTTTTGTCAGAAAATGTTGTAGTGCTTTGAAACAATCAAATTGATGCTTGCAGAAATGATCTTGCATACTGTTCTTTTGCTTTTTGTGTGCTATTTCTGATCATAAATGTGTAATGCAGCAGTATCTCAAGGAATTAGATGATCTAAGATCACAGCTCGCAACCACACAGGTCACTGCAGAGGCTAGTGCTGTGTCAGCTGAATCAGCACAACATCAGTGCTTGGCACTCTTGAAGGAATTAGATGAGAAGAATAGTTCTATAATGGAGCATGAGCATCGTGTAAATGTGCTAGCTGAGCAGTTAGATAACTTGCAGAAGGATCTTCAAGCAAGGGAATCTTCTCAAAAGCAATTAAAAGATGAAGTCTTGAGAGTCGAACATGACATTATGCAAGCTCTTGCCAAATCTGGAGTCGGCAAAGACTGTGAGTTGAGGAAAATACTAGATGAGGTTTCTCCAAAGAATATTGACAAGATCAATAAGCTTTTGGTTGTTAAGGATGAAGAGATAGTGAGATTGAGAGATGAAATCAAGATAATGTCTGCTCACTGGAAGATAAAGACCAAAGAATTGGAATCACAGGTAATACCTCTTTTAGTGCTACCAGGGTTACTTTTAAGATTGATACTTTTAGTGCTCTAATACTAGGAATTGTCTGAATTGTTTAATGCTGTTTTTCACTAAACGTGTTTTCTGGAACAGTTGGAAAAGCAGCGTCGAGCTGATCAGGAATTGAAGAAACGGGTGTTGAAATTGGAATTCTGTCTCCAAGAATCTCGTGCTCAAACACGAAAACTTCAACGGGTATGTTTCTTTATCATTGCTTGAGTGCATATTGGCTATTGAATTTATTAGTCCACGTTCAGGTAGGATTAGCTGGAATATTTTGGAACTTGTGTCTCATTAAAGGTGGAGCAGGATCCCTATTAATTTTATGGTCCACTTAGCAACTTTGGGAATCATATAGAGTTTGTTTGAATGGATTTTATGCTCACACGTCACTCTTGGCCTAGTTTGACCCAATTGAGAAGTTGGTACATGAAATTCTCGGAAGGATGTGGAATTTGTCAATTTCGGGTCAATTTATTGAGATTGCTTTCCATTGAAAGTGCGTTTCCTCAACTATTGTACATCTTTGTGATGAAATAGATGGGAGAACGAAGGGATAGAGCTATCAAGGATCTTAGAGACCAGTTAGCAGCAAAACAGCAACAGGAGGAGGGACATGCAATCAACGATAAACAGAACTTCTGGGAGTCCTCTGGCTTCAAAATCATGGTTTCCATGTCGATGTTGATCTTGGTGGTGTTCTCCAAGCGATGAATGGTATAGTTTCTAGTTTCTAGTGATATATAAAAAGAAGTTGTTGCTGTATAGTTCAGTCGCGTAGTTTAGGACCTTTAGGTAGTTATCATTTTGTTAGTACAACTGCAATCCTCGTGGGCTCTCTTTTGATCCCATTGCGGCTGCCGCTCAGAGCTCGAGCTTAGAATACCTTCAAACTATGTAATGCGTATTTTAGCAGTATTATCGTCCGGTATATACTCTTCCTGTGCAGACATATATCCCTTTGCATTAGGCAATAGACACCAAATATGAACCTCGACCAAAATTCATGGAAATAATTGTGCTAGATATTGTTCAACAATGTGAAATATCTGTGGTTTTTGCTGCATGGATTGCATTTTTTGTCATTATTAGTTAGGAGTGTGCAAAAGGGACTGCTTGAATTGGATCAAAACAGCCGGTTTGGTCCGGTTTTTTGGTCTGGTTTTTTTTAAAAATAGAGCCAGTGTTCAGGCGATACAGTTCAGGTTCTTGGTTCCAATAAGAAACTGGACTAGATTGAGTACATGTACTTTTCTTAAAAATTTCTTTGAAAAATGAAAGTGACTATTTTAATTTTTTTTTCATAATAGAAGGTATCATTTAGTGGGAGACAAAAAAAGTGATTGATTTCATTAGACTGGATTCGAACTAGATTGGATTGGATCGGAACTAGATCGGACCGGATCATTGGTTTGGTTCCTAGTAATAGGACCAACCAGTTTTTGATTTCAAGTGGAATTGGATTGGATTGGGAATTGATTACCGTTATCATTAAGTCTACCGAAATTGCGGTTAGTGTCAATGCCACCCTCAATCATTTTTACACTAACGTATATAAAATGCAAGCACATCTCCTCGAGGATCATGAGCAGAAAGTCAATATGTTTGGTGCAACGAATTCATTGCTTGATGGGACACTCTCCTGGTCAAGGGGGCATCCAATGCTCCGAGCTGGTGTGAGGCTGAGTGCCTTCCATGTGAGTGAAAAACCGCCTTTGGACATGAGGCTGAGTGCCTTCCATGTGAGTGAAAAACCGCCTTTGGACATGAGGCCTAGCCTTCTTTCCTCTCTCATCATGTTACTAATGACTCAATGATGCTCAACGTGGTTTGCTTTCTGTTTTTTCTCGCGCTGCTTTATGGTTTCCTACTTTTTCTTGACTCAATGGCTTGTCAATAAAAAGATATCCGTTACCCTGTCTTTGGCATGATTTCTGCCATCAACCTTCAAAATCCTACCCCACCTCAGGAAAATCAACATTGGATTGCTCATGAATGAGTCAGCATCACATCACCATAGAAAAGTTTGCATTTTTGTTGCAAAAGAAAAAGGAAATTAGGAAAGTTTGAAATCTCAGCAGCGGGAGTGATTGCAGTAGGGCGAATCCGGTTTTTTGTTTCTTTTTGTCGTTCCTACTCTATTCCTACTAACTCTTATTCTCGAACTTTTGTCATGCTTTCTTATAGGAGGTGGAAGTCGAAACCCACACTTAAAAATAAATTGCCCCTACCCCAACCCCCGAGAAGGTGGGGATTCGAACCCCCCACCTCCCCGGATGGCCACTGGGAGGGCAAGCCCAGTTTAATTTGTGCAGTTTGCGTTCTCACAAAATTATTGATTGTTAAAAGCTTCGAATTAGGTACGTAATCCAAGGGGAGAACATTCAAGACTGATATATCCTGATTGTTGGATCTGATAATTTCATAAATCTGGTAGAACTCATTTGAAATTGAGAAATTGTGTTAATGGCAATTTCACGTGATCATTCCCTCTTATCTTAGCTTTCATGTGAATACATAAGACATCAGTCCAAATGAACTTGATTTGGATTCAAACTTAGCTGCGCAATGCGCATAGACAACAAAACGTGTGGATCAGCTACTACATTTATCCAGCAATCTTCTCCTAACCCTGACCTAAATTCCTTGACTGCTACTTTCTACTGCCCCAAAGAAAATATATCATATCAGGTCTATCTCAGCTGTCAGCTATGATACATGATTTGGACAGTGTGTACACTAACAAGCATCTCTACTAGACAGCCTAGCGCATGTATGTTGTCTTGAGAACCTTGCAGGCTTAAATATTTTCCTAGTTTACATCGTATGGCACAGAACCAATTCCAAGTTGCTCTGTCGCTCCAACGTTGAGCCCCCACATAGTTGATGCAACAGGGAACGTGACACCAAACCGGGACCTAGGATGTTGTGCAGGAAGATCGGGTCCTACTTCGCCAGCATCATTTTTGCAACGACTAAGGTTGTCAGGAAAACAACACAGCTAGTGTAATGGAAAGGCTCCAATCTAGTTGACGTTGAGGTAGATGTGTTGCCGGCCAGAGGGCTTCCCACGGTATAACCAGTGGGACCAGCGGAGAAAGGATTTGCCACTGCAGGGGGAGTCCCGGAGCTGCCATATCAGGGAATGAAACCAAAGACATTATCTCCCTGTAACTGGGGAGGAGTATTTTCTTGAAAAAAGAAGAAGATTTATATAACTACAGGATAGGATATTTTACCTTGATATGGGCACTCCTGTCGATGGAGGAGACATAGATGCTGTTGTCGGTGTTGGTGTAGTCGTTGTAGTTGCTGGTGTAGATGATGATTGAGAGGTCGGGTAAATACAAGAACCAACACCTGTACGAACATTGGAGGAGCTTAAACTGATATTTCAAAGCATCAGACGTTTATTAAGATTGGAGGAAAGGCAAGCTTAACAAACCGCTGAAAAGTATTCTTACTAGGATTGACATTAACAATAGTGGCGGCCCCCCCAAAGTCGCAGCTTGTAGGCACCGGATTCTTTTGATAGTAGCTGTTGAAGGCGAAGGACGCGTGGTTCTGAAGAGAATTCGGATTGTAACAGTTTGCGCCCTCCTGAATTTGAGAACAATCTGCTCCCCCAATGCCGCAAGCATAATCCAGTGCTTGTTGTAGTGCAATTTCTGATACTCCACTCCTGGCTATACACCAACTCTGTCCTGGGACTGCAGGTGCATTTGTAGTCACTGGAGGTGCAACGGGGTTTGTGACGGGTGTTGTGACGGGTGTTGTAGTCGCTGGAGGTGCAACGGGGTTTGTGACGGGTGTTGTGACGGGTGTTGTGACGGGAACACCCCCCGGTGGTGATGGATATGTTGTCACAGGGTTAGTTACCGGCTGGGCCCCAGGGACTGCAATTGGTGTCCCAGCTGGATTTGTGATTGGCACAGGAGGGTTAACAGGATTTGTTGGGGGAACTATAATAGGTGCTGCCGGATTCTCTGGAGTTGCGGTGACTGGGGTGGTAGAAGGCACGGTGATGATGGTGGGTGGAGCATCTGGAGTGATGACTGGTGTTGGCGATACTGGAGTCACTGGAAATGTGGTTGTCGGAGAGGCAACCAAGTCGTGCAGACTCTGTTTCAGGTGGCTCAGGAGTTCTCTGTGGCGATAATGGCGTCTTTTGTATCGAACATCTTGATACTTGAGTTCATGCATGTCTGATGCATCTGTATAGAGTTCTACTATCCGGCCAGGTTTGATCTGAGCATTGCTTTCTAATGATTTCAAGACGCCATTAATCAACAGAGCTGCTTCTGCTGTACTACGGAAAACTGGTTTTTTGAGGAGCAAGACCAGAGGAATATGATTAGGTGAAAAACGTGAACACGATAGAAGAGCTCTTTGAATGACAGAGCGAACAACCTTATCTCTGTTGCCTGGTTCACTTGTGATGTTGTCTTCGATGATTACCATCGGGACCAACTTCTCAATGGAACTGACTAACCTACGCGGCTCTTCTGAATCATCCTTTCCCAATTTCTCTAAGAAAGCCAGAGGAAACGCCACAGAAACCTTCATCTTTTTCTCACTGTTCATGACACCATTGACTAATTCTAAGGTGGATGAGATCTTGCGCAGCTCAGTTGGACCCACATTCTGATATCCAAAACCCAGTATTATGCCTTCCAATCTTGCTTGAGGATGAGAGGCCAGAGTTTGGGCTTTGAGTTTGAGCAATGAAACAGCAGATGGTTCAGAATGCAAAACATTCTTCATTTGGTTGACATTTAGGAAGAGGTGGACTGATCCACCAAAGTTGGTGAGAAAACTTAAATCTTGGTTATCAGCAGCAAATACCTCGATCTGCGATGGAGCGACCTTTTTTAGCCCAAAAAATGTTGAAGTTTTAATACTTAATGAATCCGCAGTCTTTATGTTTGCATGGTTAGATAAACCCACTGGAGTTCCTGTAATGGTTAATATGACAAAGATCAGAAATTGTGCACTAAGACATACTGTGTTTTGAAGCTAGCAGCAACACAGAAGAACAAGAAAAGAAAAGGGTAAAGTATTCTGATAACTGGTAAGAGCAATTGTAGTCCGGCTTCAATTGGTGAAGCACAAGAGGACTAGTTCTTGATTTTTATATATCATGAACATTAAATTCACAGCATGCAGATTTGTCAATCCAGCTTCAAAAGGCCAGATGATTAACTAGGGTTTCTGCAAATTTGGTTGGGAGAACAAGCATATTTTGATAGAACAGACCGGGGTCACTTCACTTACCAGAAGAACAAAAGATGAGAAGAGACAAGGGGAACAAGAAGAGGCATTTGGAGGATGCTCCGGCCATTATGCTGAGATGTGTTTCCTAGGTTTAGGAGGAGAGGCAACGAGTAGATTTTCAAAGTGGTTCCTGCAATGGCGGTTCTCCAAAGACTTATGAACTGGAATAAAAGTAGCCATTGGAGAGAGAAGAGGTGCCGAGAAAAGGTGGTGACGATAAAGTAAGGAGTGAAAGGAGAAAAAAGCCAAAGGAAGGATGAAGACGACTGTGTTGCATGCAAATTAATAAAATAAAAGAAAAAGATGTTCCTTTGTGATGAAGGAGGATGAGTTTGGCAATTTGCTGCTACTGATCCTTATGATATTAGAAGGAAGGGCAAAAAAAAAAAAAACAAAATCACAATATCATCAGCTTTCTTTTTCTTGCTTCTTTTGCTTTTTCCAAAGACAGCGCCAATTATTCATGAATGACTAGGCAAATAGAAGGAATGCACATCCACATGCCCAATTGTCTTCCCAGGAAAAGCATATGTAGGTGTCATGGCTGAGGCATATATTCGCAATCTTTCATGGCTGAGGCATATATTCGCAATCCTTCATATCCTGAACTGACCATGGCACTACTGGAGAAGCTGAGCTAGCTACGCTAGCTGATGTTTGGAGATACACGCGTACATGATTTCCCCCCCGAATCTTGTGCAGAATTCAGATTTTGGCATGATAAGTCGATCAAGAGAGGAGTTTTTTCTTTTTCGTGATTAAAGAAAAGCAAGAATTGATTTTTGATTATCCAAGAGAAAATAGGGAGGACAGCCTCTGCTACAAGTCCAAGAAATTCATGGATTTCAACAAAACTAAAGTTCTTTTCCTTTTTTTAGCTTTTCTTTTTCCCCTGTTTGACAGTTACCTTTCTTACCCTGTTTGAGAGAAAGAGGTGCTCTAGACAGGCCTAACAAGGAAGTTGATATGAACTTTTGCTCCAAATAGCACCTCAATATCAGATAAAATCAGATCCATCAGTGGATGAATGCCGTCAGCGACCCATCTTTCTATCCTGATAAGAATCACTCACATATGGAGCCTGTTGGCTAATAGAAAGGAGGGATAAAAAGAAGCAAAATAGATAGGTCAGTTGGCTCATCATGATCAAATACCATCACTACTTATGGAATAATGAGTGCTATTGATGGGCAGAGAACAAAATAGAGTAGAGAAGTCTTCATGAAATTGTTTAAGCTCTTAAGAAATTGTTTTGGCCTACTCTTGCAGTGCATCTGGTTGAACTTGATGGCACAAAGAGTGGACAGACCCCACATTAGAAAGGGTGTAGCCTAATGGTCCATCAGATACCAATGGCTAAGAACGTGCATGATAACCATTTTGTTTATTTGTTTTTTTATTTTTCTACCATCGGGAACATGTTTGGAATATAAATTCGTTTGATAACACAATCATGACTGCAACTTATGACTACAACTCATGACTACATAACACGCTCTTGAATCCATCACAGCAATCGACTTTTGGTAGACATTGTTACGTGAAAGATTCAGTTTTTCTCAACCCCTACAACCTCGTGCCTCGAAAAAGATACTATGCAGACTCATTCTGGATCGATCAACAAAATACGGGACTCATGGTTCGGTCTACTAGAACGAGCATCCGCAACGCGTTCTCATATAAATTCGTTTGATAATACAATCATGTCTGCTGATTGCTGACGCTGCTCCATACACGGATCCTCGGCATAAATGCAGACATCGTTTAATACATTAAAGAGAAGAGATTACTTTTTCTGCTGTTCTTTCAAACCGAAGATCTCTTTCCGCGAAGTTTGATGTAGAATATACGCACGAGTGGGGACATGCCCATGTGGAAATTTCTTTTTCTACCTCATCTCTCTTTTAAAAGCACCTTCCCTCTCTCTCTTATACGCGACAAAGCCGAAAGCAAACACATGAACATTTAGAGTGGCGGTATGGTGGGGAGGTAATCTAGAGCCACCTCTGAAAAGAAGAAAGATATAGAAATGAAAAGCATCTGCAATTGTACGCTGAGAAAACGTGCACTGTTCTGCCCTGTTCTTCCAATCCAAGGTGGGATGATGACTAACCGTGTGCCCGGTCCGCCCCCGCTTTTTCCTAATTTGTCCATGTGGAGTGTTCTGGAGATAAACTTAAGGGAAAGCGGAGGAATATATGACATCGGACCGTGATGTGGGACGTGTAATGTGTCTCCATCTTTTCGAACCTACCATATGATCTTCCATGATCTCTGGTTTTTTTGGAGGATTGGAAAAGCCGCTGAGTTGATTACTGAGACCCCTTTATAGATTCTAGGCATCAAAAGCGGTCCCCTTACTCGTTTGAATTTCACACGGCACTTTGCTGCTCGAGAGCAGGAATGGCCATTTCCCACTTGGGATCAAGCCCAAAGACAAAACCAAGATTACACAACGGAGAAGGCTAAGAACAAAAAGGCCCAAACACAAGTTTTCTTTCCACATGACTGTTAACTTGATTGCCACATCGCCAAGCACCTGCGCCATGGAATCAGTGCCAAGCATTGCAGAGGACCTGTGGAATATTCTTCGCCGGCAGCAGAGGAGGAATGAATGGCTCCGATAATTAGACAAATTCTCTACGAGGGTGTCGCGTCTTTTGATGTTGCTTTTGTCCTCATTTCGCGTTGGAACGAGCGTAGTGACAAGGGAGATGATAGTATATTGAACTCATTTCCTGACTCTGCATGTTCAGTGGATGCAGCGACCTGAACTTTTTTTTTTAATGTTTTCTGTATCTAGGACTTCGGAAAAGCAGTGGATCATGAGAGAGCGAGACTCGTTCAGTTGGGATAATACCTCTTTTTTAGTCCTATGATTTAGGTGAATAGTGCAATCAAATCCTGAAACAATTAAATTATGCTATCATTGTGCTTTGTTTTGACTTCCGAGGCAATCTGGGCTATAAAATTCCTTGAATGAAAGTAGGGGCGTTTGGTAAAGTTTTTCTTTTTGAAGAGTATGGAGTGAAAGACAACATTGGTAAAGCTAAAACCTAAGGTAAGTCTTTTTTTTTCCCTTTTGGGGGTTCGGATCCGCACATTCTTAGGGGGTTGGGGTGGGGGATAATTAGTGTCTGGTGTAAGTTTCTAACTTTATACTTTGCAAAGAGGTACGACAAAAATTTGAGAATAAATTGAGAGTTAAAGTAGAATTGATGATTTTTTTTTTCCTTCTAAAATTACTTTCGCTTTTGCCCTCGTAACAAACTATTCATCTTCTTTGATGTTGTAGTCTAGGGCATAGGGGAAGCTCCAACAAGGGTTGTGCTAGCAGATTGTTGCCAATAGTTGCCAATGGTTGCCAATGGTCGTGGCTTTGTTAGGCGAAATCTAGTTGGTTGAGACTCAGGTGAGTTGATGGTCACTGTGTTAACCGTTGCCGAGGTTGAGGGTTGCCTGAACCTTTTGCCTCCAAATCTATATTGCCTAGGATCGTGGGGCCTAGGTGTTGCCTCCCTAGGCTATATGACCTTGGTGGACCTTGCCCGAGGTTGCACAACCTCGGAGTGGCCCTCTCCTTCCACGAAGGAGACCAAGAATGTTAAGCCCTTTATTTTTTCTTTTCATTTCAAAGTTGCTTTGCAAAAAGCTAAACCAAAAATCACTAACCAAACAGGATTTGCGTTGAACTGATACATTTTGAACCAAAAATCTCTAGTCATTTCCTCTCTATCTCCCTCTTCTCTCTTTTGAAGCTCTCCGCCTTTCTTTTCTCTCCTGATTTGTTATGAGAGTTTGTGCGTGTGAATAAATTTATGTAGTCGATCTTGTGTGAATGTGGAAATCAGTTTGGTCATTCGTCTGGTCGACATCCATCAAGGAGGATGTTTGTAATGTGGCTCCACAACCTCTTGGAGATTAGGTCACACTCCTCTCTTGATTCAGATTTAAGTCAAGTTTTGGTGATTTTACTCTTTGTAACTAGATCTAGATATAGATGTGGGAGCCCTTTATAGGTATTTGATATGTGTTCTTTCAATATTTTGATATTGTGTCTCTGTATAACGATGGTAATGAGGACGTTGAACATAAACATGCATCACAAGCTATTGTAAATGGAGTGGGAGATCTTGGCATGCACTCATCATTGAATTTGGTGATTGGTTGCCGAACATTTATGATGGCAAATCTGTTCTAGCGGGATGAGAGTATGCTTTCAGTTGCAGATTGTCCCTTGTTATTTGCTTTCCGCTTTTGCTTTGTTTTGCAATTGTTTGGGATTTGCTAGGTCTAAAAGACTTCTATGTACCTCTTGAATATTGTTATATGAATGTTATCTTTATTTCGAGAAAAAAAAATCAACATGGATTCTTTCATCTAAAGAAGTCCACCAAGCAAAATCCAAACAAAATTTGACTCCAAAAAATTCCAAACAAAAAAATAAAAAAATATTAAACAGAGAATTTTTTTGTGCTTTCGATTATTTGTTTTCTTCTGGATTTCGCTTCGTGAACTTCTCCTGATTGAAAAACAAAGTGAGCCCATGTTGAGAGATGTTAGTCCAAGTCCATTTCACAATTTTCATATATATAAGGTATTGAATTGGTCTGAATTTCATATTTCATAGTTTTACTCATTAGAGGACTATATTAGATAATGGACTTAAAGTTACACAGTCTAATTGTGCAAATCGAGAGTCCTAGATTGCACTATTACCTAAGACATGGAACCAAAAAATGGAATTATCTCTATATATTTTATGTTGCCAGGATGAGTTCCTTTTACTACTTTTTTTTTTTTTTTTTTTTTTTAAGAAAAAAAATCTCCATACCATATATATATTCTCAACTGGACCCTATTAATGGGCCCAAATCATTTTCCCGGCCCATAATGCTGAACATGCTATGCAGGAGCGCATGCATTGAATCAGCAAGATGTTTTACCTTCTTCTATCACTGGCCAGACCACATAGCGGAAACGCAATAAGTGCAGTGTCTCACCTGAGACAAACCCAATCCTTACTCTCACTTGCGGATGCAACCGCACTTGTCATGATCGGTAGACTTGGTCGATAGTTAATTTTGTGTATATTATATAGTTCATATGAAATGAAAGTTCCCATTAGAGTTGACAACATCGCTCTCTAGAAACCCTGGCCGGCAGCCGCCGCCAGGGGATCTACCGCTGTGTGCTCCACTGTCGGCCTGCTCTGCCGCCGTGAGACGGTTCCTTCTCCCTCTCTCCTTGCCAATCTGATGACAAAGTTTGAAAGCGGAACGGGGGAAAGAGAGAGAACTTCACGAGGCAAAGAAGACAGACGACTCTAGTACTCGCTTTGACCGAGGCGGTGATGCGGTGGAGATAGAGGGAACAGCGACCGGCGCCGTGATGGGTGGCAGCAACTAAAGTTTTGCATGTGGGTCATTTGAAGCCACTGAAAAGTATGCCATGTGTCCGGGCAATAGCCGAAAAATGACTTAGATATTTTCTGGTGAAAACGAGTTGCGAACTTTTTTTGGATCCTTAAGAAAGACTCAAAAAGTTCAAGTGCGTATGCATAACGTGCGACCTCATTATTTGAACTAGATAATTAGATATGGAATCCCATCTTATAATTTTATTTTATTTGTAGGTACATTAATGTCGAGTCACGAGGGCCAAAGTCTTCTTTTTCTTTTAGGGAAAATCAAGCCCCGTGAAGGGCCGTGAATTTTGCAGACCAATTGAGAGCAATTTCCGGAAGACCTTGGGCAATCTATGGGCCAAAACCAAGTCCTTTGTCACGTTCATTCTGCTAATCAATCGCAATCTACACGCTCCCTAGAATAGTTCGAAACCTCACAGGGCTAACCTCATTTATCCTAATATTTCACATTGCACGATTACCAAACATCATCTCCTATTTTCGACTGGGCATATTTCGTAGCTGGATTCCTATCTTTCCTTTACGAGGTCAGGTTTAATGAACATGTCCATGAAGAATGTGGAAAACAGATCTTGTTTGCAAGGCAAACCAACATCTCACGCCTCGTCTAGTGATAATGATTTTGGCCTTGATTCTATATAATGAAAGGTATCCATCATGAGCTGTTATAGGCATGAAATGTAGTGCCGTTTACGTTATTTATATATATAGGCTTAGGGCACAAATAATTGCGGAATAAATGGACAGATTGCTTGGTAATATTCAATGCCTTCCATTTTAGGGCAAGCGCTAGTGGAAAAGTACGACCAACACTCCTTGGCTTTGATTGAACGATGGGAATCGATATAATTTTCAGGTGTCACCTTCCTCTGTTCTGATTTGCTTCTTGCCCTGACGTATCATGTCATCCATAAGGGACGGCTCTTTCTCAAATCAATGATTGGACCCCCCCTCTACGGTTAATAAATTAATTTACTTTTAGGGAAAAAAATAATATCGAACATGCGCACGACAGCCTACAGGTAAGGCATTATATGCATGCAATTAATATATATTCTTTTGACGTGTGCGGAATGTGAAGAATTGCTGTTTGTGCAAAGCCTTGATAATTCCGGGCGAGCCAGAAAAAAATAAAAAATAAGTTGCAAGGCTACTGCATGGATAATTGCTTAATTAGTGATAAATATATTATGCTAATATCAATTTAGTCTTAAACTCATTATGTGAAATTTGATGTAAGATAGTAATTCATAGGTTGTCAACATCAGCAATTTCCAATGGCAAATGTCAACGATTTATGGTGGTAATTTGTTGGAAATTTTAAATTGGACTTTCGCGCAAAATTTTATGATTATATTGACAAAAAGTTTAGGACTGCATTAACACTTGTACAATAATTTCAGGACTGAATTGATAATTTTCCCCGCATGCGTAAGAGTCGTTGGAGGGAGTTCTCCACTTGCACTGTCATTGAACATTAAAAGAATCATAGAAAAATCGAAGGTTAATAATTATTTCATTGGGGTCACTTTTTTCCATTAAAGAAAGACTGGATAGATAGATTATCTAGCATTAAGAATGCAAGTGCATTGGTCTTAGTTATCTATAGATTTTGTTTGTATCGGCCGGCATCCTTAATCTCTTCATCAACATGATTATCATCAACCCTGAAACTTACTTATGATTAACGGATTTCCCAACCTAAAGTCGACGCCATGTCAATTCTTCTATTAGCTGGCAAGATGTATACGAACCTAATCACTATCAAGAGATCAATTTAAATTGGGAAACTCCATGATCTGATGATCATGACTCGAACTTGGAAATGGGTATGATCCCTTTTCCCAAGTTGAATGTGGACCCAGCTGGTCAGTCTTAAACAAGAAGATAGGCAGGCTTCTTTGATGACAGAAGGATGTATAAAGACTCGGGTCAATTTGTATCAGGCTGAAACAAGGAATAATCGGAAGGTCCACGGAACTGTTGCCTGTACATGTACAGCAATACAGCAACAAAGCTGGCTCTTTCCTAAGGTGGCCGGGTATGGCATGATGACTCAGGGAGGGAAGGCATAAACGTCACCAGCCTACTACATAAATATATTGCCGTGCACACCACAGAAATGGCGACCTGGCACACAGCTCAGCAGCATGGTCCCCAGAATGAGAACCGGCACTCCGACATAATGCTTGCCTTAGCCATTACCCACCACCCAAATTATAATAGATATAAAAAGGAAGCCATTAGCTGGAAAAGGGAGGAAAGAATTATGTTTGCATATTAGGGTTTGCACGATCTTCCTTTCCTTCGGGTGGGTCAAAAGTGAATACTTGGTTTCGGAACAATTCGAAACAGGCTTGGATTTCCTTGGTTGAGAAAACAAGAGATCATCCAATTTGATTCGATATGAGACTCCTGACGAGAGTGAATTTTTTACGAATGTTTTTGCTCGTAATTTGGCTAAAGAGATCATTTAGCCAGAAATAAGAACATAACAAAACTAAGTTTGGTTTGGTGGGTTGCCCATATGACGAAATATAAATAATTTGTTATTAGTAGTTTTTTTTTCCATGTGAATTCTCTTTGTACCGGTCCCCAAGTAACTCTCCAGTCTCCATTGTACTTTCACTCTGTCATCCATTAGTGGAGGGAGTTGAATTTTCAAGGGGACCCCAATCCTAATTTTCTGAGGGACAACATTTATTTATGATGTGCAAAAAGGGACACCCACTTAAATCGGCGTGGCTATCCATTGTACTTCACTCTGTCATCCATTAGTTGAAAGACTTGAATTTCCGAGGGGGACCCAAATCCTAACCTTTTACAGGACAAGTTTCATTTATAACTGGTAAAGGTGAAACCTACTGATCATCATCACCTTTGTTCTTCACATTCATTGTTACATAACCCACTCGTTTTCACCTTTAGCCAATGGCTGGGGCCATAAGACTCCATGGATGATGTGGAAAAAAGCTCCCTTTTTTGTTGTATTTTATCATGGTTCTGCTCAAATAATTTTTTTTTTCAGTAATGAACAAGATACTGAACACAAGATTGAGAACAATATTAACAATAAGTTTACAGTAAGCTTTGATGATAACATTGTCAGGAGGCATGCTGTGATTTTGTGAATGGTAGTTTTGCATGCTGTGATAACATTGTCAGTAAGCGTTTGTCCTTTTTTTTTTTCCTTGGGGTCAGAAGCCATCTTTGTCCTTTAGAGGTTTTCTTTACTTGTTCATTAGAGGTAAGACTGTCAAACCAGAAAATAAAACCTTTTCCTTCCTTTAGCTTTTTCCCATAAACCAAGCCCCTGAATCTGACTGAATTGCTAGTCATAACCATCAAAATCATAAGACTTCATCACCCACATTATCTTTCAATCGGGGGTGTTTGACCATCACATGCGTAGTATTAGTTTTCTGGCTGAACATGACATGCATATTTTAATGCAGTTAAGAAAACCCTAAAGAAAAGATTAAGGGGATGACCTCTGTGCACAAACCAACAAAACCTGTCATTTGTTTAATGCAGGCCGGTCGGATTTTACATTTGCCCAAACAAGTGAAAATAAAAATGAAGACTTTTTCAGTAAATTGCTGATAGACAGTCAATGTCCATGACAGATCGTGATAGAGAATCAGATCTCAATGAGGTTGTAGGAGTTATTTTACGTGCACAAATTCATTTGCCTTCCCTTCTACTGTATTAATGTGAAGCTGTAAGAGCACCTACCACTGATAACTCCATCTCCTCTTCTTTGTTTATCCCAGGACACAAGCCAAAACAACTCGTCTCTGAGATTCCTTTGTTTCCCTTTTTTCTCCTCGCAACAAACCTCTCTACCTCCCCTTGCGTTTCTGGGTCTGAGAGAAAGCTACATTTCAGCTTAGATTCAGGCTCACATTAAGCTTGCTGATGGGAAAAACCAGGTTTTGCATTGTCTATATATAATTGGCTTTCTTGAACAGACCGTGGCTGATTCAAGTTTCTTGAAGTGTCTCTAAGGAGCTGAAAATGGGCTGCTTGCTCTCCTTTTGGAGAGATCTATGATTGTGGGATTAAGCTCTCCCCTCAAGATTAAGTTTTTGTTGGAGATCTGGAAGTCTGGATGTGAAGGCCGTCTGAGAAAGGTGAGAAACTGATGAATTGTAATCTTTCCTCTTTTTAGCCTCTGTTGTGTCAATTTTTATGCTGGTTTAAATTTGCGTTTTTTTTTTTTTTTTCAAGTATGCTGGTCAGATGGTCAATAAGACACAATGATAAGAACCGTGGTTTGGTCCTGTATCTGCAGTTTCTCGATCTAATGATTGCATTGTAAAGCTAGTGTAGGCTTTTGCTTTCTGATTTGTGGACTTAATTAGCCAATCACTTTGCCGTCTTCCGGTGTTTTAGGGAATGAAAATGTGAGTATATTGATGACCGCCGTTATGACTAGGTGTGGCTTCTCTGACACTCTTGGGTGCCTGAAGCTATACGTGAATCTGGAAATGAAAGTTAATGATCCTAATTCAAGGCTATGCTTTGAGGAAGTTGCTAAGTTCTTCTACACATTTTGTAGGCACTGAAAATATGGCCATAGATCTCAAAGCTGAATTATCCAAGGATACTGCCATTTTTGGCCTGAAGGTTTGGGAAGTCATAGGAATTGTTGTGGGTTTGTTTATCGTGATTATTCTGTCAGTATTATCGCTATGTTTAATGTCGAAGAAAAAATCAAGAAGAACGCGAGACAACCTGCCCCTCAGCCAGATTCCGACTGTTTCAAAGGAAATCAAAGAGGTTAGGGTGGAGCAAGTGTCGACCAGTGCATTTGCTCCCCGTGATGGCATCCTTCTCACTATTCAGGACAAATCCAGTGATAAAGAATCAGATAAAGTGCTTGTACATCTTGGCATGGAGAAACTGTACAAAGGAGATAACAGCAGCCAATCCGGGTCATTTCATCATGTAGACAGAGATGGTTATGGATCCCAATCAGGAGAAGAATCAAACTCTGGCGTTGTGACTGTTTACAAACCTTCTTCGTCACACCCAATAACCGCTCCTTCACCTCTGTCTGGTTTGCCTGAATTTTCGCATTTGGGCTGGGGCCACTGGTTTACATTGAGGGATCTTGAGCAAGCAACAAAACGGTTTTCCAAGGAAAATGTCCTTGGTGAGGGAGGTTATGGAGTTGTATACAGGGGCTGTCTTATCAATGGGACTCCTGTGGCAGTTAAGAAGCTTCTGAATAACCTGTAAGTTTACATTTTCGTTGCCACTTAAAGGGTTGACACCATTTGTTTTTGGTCCCTTTAAGATTTGACTTGGATTCCTAAGGAAATTTGCTTTTCAAACTCAACGTGATAGGGGCCAAGCAGAGAAAGAATTCAGAGTGGAAGTTGAAGCCATTGGGCATGTGCGCCATAAGAATTTGGTTCGTCTTCTTGGGTACTGCATTGAAGGGACACATAGGTACCGCTCCTCTTCATGGTGTTTTGAGTCTTCTGGTAGATCATGATCTCTTCAATGTGTAATAAGTTGAAGTGTAAGACCACTGTGCCACCAAAAGTGTAATGTGAAGAATTTGCTGGAATAACAAAAGCGCTGCATGTAAGATCAATAGTGGAGAAATATTGAACTGAAGAATGTCACTTTAGGCGAGATTGATTTTGGATAAGATGGTAGCTTATACTAAAAACAATTAACCTCTATGCCATCATTATGTAAGCCCCAATTTAAAACACCAAACAAGGCAAAATCTATGTTCACATCTGATTAGCGCAGTAGCTTGATTTTGCTTCAACTATAATGTGGTTTCCTTGGTGCTAAACTGTACCTGTTGTGTGAAAACTCATAGGATTTTGGTGTATGAGTATGTCAACAATGGAAACCTGGAGCAGTGGCTTCATGGAGCTATGCGCCAGCAGGGATATCTCACTTGGGAAGCTCGAATAAAGGTTCTGCTTGGCACAGCTAAAGCGTAGGTTCATTCTGTATAGCTTCTGCAAGTTTTATGTGATTCTGTTCTAGTTCTAAGCTGAAGTTCATGATTTTGCAGTCTAGCTTACCTGCATGAAGCCATAGAGCCTAAAGTTGTTCACCGAGACATCAAGTCGAGCAATATATTGATCGATGATGAATTCAATGCCAAGGTGTCTGATTTTGGTCTGGCCAAGTTGCTGGGTGAAGGGAAAAGTCATGTCACAACTCGAGTTATGGGAACTTTTGGGTTTGTTTCCTTCTTTCTTTTTATTCCATGACAGTCTAGTCAGTCTTCCCTCATACACCGGATCTTTCTTTTTTTAACAGTATAGTCATTCTTCCCTTGCACATGGGATCTTTCTTTCTGTGATTGACTCTTCATCTTAATTCTATCAGGTATGTGGCTCCTGAGTATGCAAATACTGGTCTTTTAAATGAAAAGAGCGATGTCTACAGCTTTGGGGTGGTTCTACTTGAGGCAATCACTGGTCGAGATCCTGTTGACTATGGACGTCTGGCCAATGAGGTACACAATCATGCCATTGGATTAGCATATTCAAATTGTTTAAAATTTCTAAAGTATTTGACATGCATATACACGTGTTTCAGCTCTTCTGGCAAATTAATTCTATTCTTTTTGGTTGTAAGGCACTGTTTTTCTAGATCACTTTCTCTCCGTGCTGCAATAACAATACAACAGTTACAACAATATTGGCTAACATGGTGATCGTGTGTAACTATATTGGAGGACACATATAATGCTTTGGAATGCCACTTATTTCTCGATTCCAGGATTCTTTTGAGAAAAAGCATGCTCTTGAGATTTTAAGTGCTTTCGCATAGCAAATAGGAGCTGTCTCCTGCTTCCTTGTCATCCTTGAAGTAATTTTGTTCATACTTTCTATTTGAAAACTGTTCATAAAAGTTGAGCTCATGCTCCATTATCTATTCTGCATTTGTTTGATTAGAATTTTGCCTAGTCAAGATTTGCCATTAGCATGCCATTGTGGTAGAATTTGATTAAAGAGTTCAGTTGGTTTCTTTCATGCTTTCTACAGTTTGCTTGGGGGGAACTCTTGTAGGGTGCTTACTCTTTTGAAGTACTTGTGTAGACTGACCTCGTGCAAGTTTATCTGCAAAACTTCATTCAATTTTCATTTAGTCGATTTTAAGTGGTTTTTCTGTACTTGTCTGGGTTGGTTAGTTTGAATAAATTTTGTGCTTTTACCTTGTTGTGACATTTCATCAGTTATAACGGGTTGCATCCAGCTATTATATGGCACAGGTAACGCTCTCTTGGAGCCTGAGTTTGTCAATAGCTGTTCTGCTTCTTCCGTTGTCACATTCAGAAAAGTGATAAGTCTGCAGCAAAATATATGATTGTTTCCTGCAAAAAGGTGGCTTTTGAGAGAAAATCTATGTGGATTAAGAATTTAATGAATGTGGCTATCCCTAGTGGTAGAACTATATCTGTAGAGTCTTCTGTGCAGCATTCCATTGTTGAAGTTTCCTGCTCTCACTTGCTCAACCCCCATTACCATTACACTGCAAAGATATGTACTTGCAGTCACTGATATTTGCTTCCAAAAGCATCTTGAATCATGGAATGATGCCTTTATATTCTGCATCCTCATTTCTTTTATTGTGCTTTCAGTGGAGTCCTGTTTCATCTCTGTTGAACTTGAATACTTCCATCCTAACAAGTCTGATATCTCTCAGGTGAATCTGGTTGATTGGTTGAAAATGATGGTCGGCAGCCGCCGGTCAGAAGAGGTGGTTGACCCTAATATTGAGGTTAGGCCATCAACTAGGGCCTTGAAACGAGCCCTTTTGACAGCTTTGAGGTGTGTTGACCCAGATCATGAAAAGAGACCCAAGATGGGCCAAGTTGTCCGAATGCTTGAATCTGAGGAGTATCCAATACCGAGAGAGGTAGCTTTCCCGATTATGTTTATCTTCTTTTCCAATTAAATCTCAGATAAAATTTCATTGTACTCGGATGGAATTCCCGCTGACATCTGCTCCATTTTCCTGCTGCTTCTTTTGCGGTCTGCATTTCCCTTCTGCAGTGCGTAGTAAAAGTGTTTCTATGTGTTCCCCCTGTCTCATATCATTTTGGCTGCCTCATTTCAAGTACCCTTTTCTCCGATGTTCCATTTCACAGGGCATTTATGTTATTCGAAGCATCACTTGGTTGTTTTTAATTGCCCAAACTTCCTTGACTGGAGATTGATTGTCATTGATGAAACAAACAAATTGTACTCTGAGCGGAGAGTAAGAGACATATTAGCTCACAGCCACACACCACCTCAGCTAGGGATTGATACTTTTAAGTGAAAAAAGATAATGTTAATAGGGTGATGGCCATGATACACTACCTATTCACCAAATCGCCGGCTTGGTAATTGCACATCACAGGAAGTGTCCATCAATCTCTAGTGTTTCTTCAAGCTGATTCTTTTGCTTTTGACAAGCATCATAGTACTTAATTCTACACATACCTTATACAAAGCATTCCTGTCGGAACTTCCATCAGATGTACTTTTCCGATCCATACATCTTGTTGAATATCGAGACATTGTTCTAGCTTTGTTCCCCCTTAAGAAGTATCATATCTGTGTTTCCAGGATAGAAGGCACCGTAGGACTCAGGGGGGTAGCAGCATGGAGATGGATTCCCAGAGGGAAAACTCCGACACGGACCGGAGCGACTATCCGGGTTCGAGATCAGAAAGCAAAGTGTATCAGCGAACGTGAAAGAAACGGATCTACACGGACTGTTTCTCCATATTGGAACCCAGGGCTGAGGCAGTATTCATGATACTTCTCTTCCCCTATTTTTCCAATTAGATGGTGATTGTTAAGGCATGGGGGTTTGGGAAGGGAACATGATCATTCTTTTGTTTTTTTTTTTTTTTGTTTTCAGATCTTTTCTGTAGATGATGAATGGTTGTTGCCTATCTGTGGAGGTGGAGTACTGTGAAGAACCTTAGCATAGAGGGTGTTTGTACAGGTGATTAGCATCTAGAGGGAATTAATGTTCCATCGTGTTCTCTTGAGTATGATCAACGTGCATTTGTTGGTTCTATTTGTTTCCCACTTGAGCTGTTCCACTTCCAAAATTTGAATTGGGGAGATGCCTAAAAAGTGACATTTGTATACTGTAATTACACCCAAGTTGAGAAATATAATTAAGATAGTCGGCCGTACGATGTACCAATTTCATGAAATGCTTAGGTTGTCAAGAACGATGAATCAACATGATAATTTTTCTTTCTTTAATAATGTAGGGGCACGGACACATCGGGGTCATTACTTGCCATGAAATTATATATGTAAATGTGTATATTCCCAAGGTGACTGATTATGCTTTGATTTTTCAGTACAAGTAGATACATTCCAATGACTATCAATTGAGCATCTTCTATGTCCATCTTTTGACTTTGGACTGCATGACTTGAGAATGATTTACCCTATTTGTCAATGCATTTCATCATAACTTGCCATATGGCAATTTGATAAAGAGTCAAACGGTCTATTTTTGCTCATTGGGATTTTGCCGACAAAATCTTAAGTCAAAGGTCATTAATGTCAGAAGGGATATTCATGGGATTAAACATGTCAAGTTCGTGCACTAAATCTTAAAACTTGTACTTTTAAATTTAATTGAGTATTGAAGAAAGGACTCAAAGTACATTGATAAACCTGTATGAACCAGGTTTTTTTTTTTTTAAAAATTAGGTATATAAACCCGACAAATTTTAATACAAAATATTCAATCCAAAGGACATTATATGCTGATAATTAACTGATCTCTAAAACACAAAAGGTATTAGAAAAATATAGTTTTCTTATTAAAAGGAATAAATTGCTGGTCAAAAATGTAAAATGAATAACCTGAATTAAAGTAAACCACTTCTTTTCATATGGAGATACTTAGGCAAGGGTAAACATCCCTTTGAGAAAAACAAAAAGACATGTTTGCACTTTTGTTGCTCTCTTGGGTTTATTCATTATCCAATGCATTTTAATTTTCCATAGTAAAACGTATCTAGATCTCTTAAACACCTTTTTATGCATATCTTTTTAGTTCAAATTCTCTGTTACCGTCTATTGCGAAACTTAAATGACCTAATAATTAAAGAATAAATACAATATGAATAAACCTAAGCTTTTGATAATCTAAATGAACTACACTAAAACTTTCATGCAAATGAAATTCATTCATCAAACTTAATGAGATAAATATAGGTTGGTTACATTCACTTATATATACACACACATCATAAGAGACCTGCTTTAAATTTATATTAAATTATAAATGACATATGTATGAAAATTAAATTCCAAGCTAGCATATTTGCTTGGAACACAAACCAAATTAGACAAATTCGCATTATTACATCACGAAGAACAAAAAAAACAAAAAAAAGCATCAACAGCGTGAACGCAAAATCAGCAGAGAGCAGAAATGGATATGCTCTCTCTCTCTCTCTCTCCCCCAATGTCTCGTGTCTTGATCGCCATTAGAGCCTCCGTTTGACCACTAGTCCTTGGCCACCTCCAGGTAGCTCAGCTGGTTCGTTCGATGTAACCGTCTCGTCCCCTTTACCCATTGCTAACTTTTTCTCCAGCGAGTTTCAAGCTTTGAGCTCGGGATTGGATCGGGCTGGCTTTCTTTGTAACGCTTTTTTGGAAACGGGTGGGGGGGCATTTTGCTCTTGGATGCGGGCTTGTCATTGGGTTTTGGTTTCAATGCTTAGTCTTGCTGTGCTTGGTCGAAAGTTGTGAGCTTTCATTCTCTGGTATTTTTAAGTTTTTTTTTTGAAGTATTCTTTCCGTGGGAGCGGTTGGCATCCCTCTTCTGGGCATATTGAGCTTCGGAAGAAGCGTAAAAGCATTGGGTTTCATTTTGTTTGCTTTAGCGTTTCGTGTCATTTCTGTGATGTTGGCGTTCTGATCTGCTGCAGTAGTCTGAAGTACCCATGACAGGAGCCCCCTGATCTCAACAAACTCAAAAAGTTCACAAATTGGCGAATTTGATGGATGTTTGCTCCCCATTAAATAAAAACATGTAAAGTTGCTTAAAGGGTTGTCCTTTGCACTTTGGAGTTATTCTTATTCATACCATGTTAGATTTAGCTTCCTATTAGTAATATTCTTGTGTTCGCGATAGACTCGAGTCCTGTTTGGTTAGAAAGCTGCGGAAATGCACTTGTTTTCAGTAGCGATCATTGGGGTTGAGTTGTAAATTCCAAGGGTATGGACACTGGAAATAGTTTCTCATTACTCAGCTAGAAAAGTACGTAGGGATGAAGAGGGTCAAGGGATGGTGCATGTTCATTGCTTTCTTTCTCTATGAGTTCCTCTATAAGACTAGATATCTCTGTTGATCTTGTTGTTCCGATTTTAGCAGGTTGATGAACAAAGCTGCTTTGTACAGGTAGAAATGCTACAAGCTTAAGAGGAAGCTTGTGGGAGCTAATGGCATCGGTCGGTGTCCCACTTGCTTCTGGTTTGAGAGATACTAGTGGATATGCTCTTGGTGCACATAGGTTGCCAGAAGAGATGAATGACATGAAAATCAGGGATGAAAGAGTATGTCCTTTAGTTATTTTATTTCCTTGATTGTTACATATGTATGTCTAATGCCACTCCCAGTAATTATCTTGTTTTTGTTATCCTTGTTCTTGATCCTACTGGTCTTGAGCATCTAAAATCCACACCTTGATGAATTCTAGGAGATGGAAGCAACGGTTATCGATGGTAATGGGACAGAGACAGGTCATATTATAGTGACAACTATTGGTGGTAGAAATGGCCAGCCAAAGCAGGTATTCATATTCGTATTATTTTCTAAGAATCATTCTTCTGAAGCATTTTACATATTCTATTAGTTTGTGTATTGATCTTCTTGGTGAAGGACATCTTTTCATGTTGGGTGTCTTTTCTGTCTCCACGTCTATGCAGTTGGGAGTTCCGAATTCATGCTTCTATGGTCCACTTTTAATTTCTCTCCTATGAACCATGAACTAATGGCTTATTTCCAGCATCTCTTAAAGTTTGGGGTTTCTTTCACGGCTCAATATTAAGAACTGATTTGCTGAGGATTAAAATGAACATGGTCTATCAATATCATGCTTTAGACATGTATTAGCTAAGTATAAGCAATCAAGCATGAACTTATTTTTCTACATGTCTGTTTTACGGGATGAGAGGCAGATATAATCTTAGTTAGCCATAATTTGGTCACTACATTTCTGGAGTAATGATAAAAATGTGGTTGACTTTCATCGTCATCTATGTATGATTGAAATGTGTGTGAGATGCTTGTTTCTGCTTCAATGTCCATCTCCATTTATTATATATCCCTGTTTCGGGTACCTTCTTTTGTTCATAATTTCAGACAATAAGCTATATGGCTGAGCGAGCAGTTGGACAAGGATCATTTGGAGTGGTGTTTCAGGTATATCGTTGTTGCTTGTGTTGTAATTCATCAGTACAAAAAACTTGTGGGTACCTTTAACTTTTTAGGAAAGATTGTTGATATTTAGACTGCTTCTATATAGGCAAAATGCTTAGAGACAAGCGAAACAGTGGCTATTAAGAAGGTTCTTCAAGATAAGAGGTATAAGAATCGGGAATTGCAAACAATGCGTCTCCTTGACCACCCCAATGTGGTGTTCTTGAAGCATTGCTTCTTCTCAACGAGCGAAAAGGATGAGCTATATCTGAACCTTGTTCTGGAGTATGTACCTGAAACAGTTCACCGTGTGATCAAGCACTACAACAAGCTGAATCAAAGGATGCCTCTAATTTATGTGAAACTTTATGCATATCAGGTATACTATCTATCTTCTTGCTTTGGCTCTTATATTACCTTTCATAATATTACCCAGTTAATTTGGGATCCACTCTCTGGCCGGGTCCCAGTTATGGGGATAGCGTTTCCTTGACTTTCTGTTCTTACTAGTCTTCTGGATTTCGATTGTCTCAACTTGAGCATTCCAGTGATATGTGTCCTGTTATTTATCTTTTCCTGACCAAACTGTATCTTTGATGTTGCTGATATATGTTCCTGTTCTTGGAATGCGGAAGATCTTCAGGGCATTGTTGTACATTCACCGCAGTATTGGAGTGTGCCATCGGGATATCAAACCTCAAAATCTTTTAGTGAGTTCATCAGCTAGTACAATGTCAATGCTCTAAAGTGCTTAATCCTTCGGCTTGGGATTTAGGAAGTGTACAGTGGGTCTCTTGTCTAAGTTCCTTCATCATCAAAGGAAGAGATACATTCGGAGTGACGGTTCTTCTCTGGTTGTATTGTATCATTATATGTCCTCATTAAGAATCAAATGAGGGTGTTTCAAGATATATATCATTTGGCTCTGTAATCGTGAAGATAGTTCCTTTATTCCCTCTGCAGGTAAATCCTCATACCCACCAGGTCAAGCTATGTGATTTTGGGAGTGCAAAAGTATTGGTACGTACCTGCTATTCAATAGACAACTAGCATGTCCCCTTCTTTGTTTGGTATGGAGAATCTATCTTGTGTTGGGTTTTTATAGGTAAAAGGGGAGCCAAATATATCGTACATCTGCTCGAGGTACTATAGGGCTCCTGAGCTTATTTTTGGAGCAACTGAATATACAACGGCTATTGACATCTGGTCTGCCGGCTGTGTACTGGCTGAGCTATTACTTAGACAAGTAGATGCTTTTCATGTTCCCCTTCTGTTTGTCTATGCAATTCAAATTTGCTGGGAATTTTAGTTGTATCACTAACTTGGATGCAGCCTCTGTTTCCTGGTGAGAGTGGAGTGGATCAGCTGGTTGAGATTATCAAGGTGCTGGAGTTCTCTTCAATTTCAGCAGTCAATCTTCACATGCATTTGAAGAAACTTAGAATACTTTGGTCTGCATATAATTGAGGCATCAGTTGTTCCTGTGTGTTTTGGAATTCTGTTATGCAGGTTCTAGGCACCCCAACTAGAGAAGAAATCAAGTGCATGAATCCTAATTATACGGAGTTCAAATTCCCTCAGATCAAAGCTCACCCATGGCACAAGGTATATAGGCTTATTGTAGTCTGTAATCTGCCAGATTGTTCATATTTATATGATCTTATACTTTTCTTTTGTTTGTCAGATATTCCACAAACGCATGCCTCCTGAAGCTGTTGATTTGGTTTCAAGATTACTCCAGTATTCTCCGAACCTACGGTGCACAGCTGTGAGTATCACAGTATCTGTTTGCTCAGCTCTGTGTTTTTTTTTTTGGGGTGGGTGGAGGACCTTGGGATAAGAACCAGAATCAATTTGCAATAGGGTATCGCTAAAAATTTTGCAAGGGGAAAACGTTCTTATAACTAAAATAGAACAGAATGGAAAAGTATTAGCAAGTGCAAAATGGACTAGCTATGACAAAGACCCAATTAAAAGGAGATGGATAGAGCTTCACACTCAGTTGATTGCAGTAGCTTGCTCCTTCTGAAAATGTGTATTTGACATCAAGTGTTCAGTGATTAGTAACCCCATGTCCATGGATGAGTGGCATTAGTAAACTCCTACTGTCTATTGGTTCTGCATCTGGTCCATAGCTGGGCATAATCCTTGGATAGAAATAGAATGATGTCTCAGAGCAAGCAGTAGCAGAGTGGTTCTTCCTGGGATAAGAAAAGAATGGTATCTCATGCTATGCTCTATTAATACGCATTTAGTTTAGATGATCTAAGACATGTACCTCAAGCCCCTTCTTGTCCGCTTAGATGTCTTTCATCTAAGTGTACCTGTTTCTGCTTCAGTTGCATGTAAACACAATGAAGTTGCTTCTATTCCTTTGAGTCTGGTAATATTAGATATTGGATCATCTCTGAATTAATCCTTCAGGGTATTAACCTTTTGCATGAGGTTGGCTTCTTTTTTGGCTGTTGAGGAAAAGATCCTGGATGATGAATACCTCTTTATATACTTTGCAGCTGGATGCCTTAATCCATCCTTTCTTTGATGAGTTACGTGATCCCAATGCCTGCTTGCCAAATGGACGATTTCTTCCGCCACTGTTCAGCTTTAAATCTAATGGTTTGATGGTCTTTTCTTCAATCGATCTTAACTTTTTTCTTTATATGGTATGATATTCTCATTGAGTGATTTTGCTGCTTCTTATCAGAACTAAAAGGAGTGCCGGTTGAGGTGTTGGCGAAGTTGATCCCGGAGCATGCTAGGAAGCAGTGTCCCTCTCTAGGGTTGTAATCTAATGAAGTGTACCAATAACAACTGCCATTTCTCTATTTTAAGTCATGATTTCTCATGTCTTGTGTGTCTTATTCTTATTTTATGCTCTTTTCCATGTGCAGCTTTGTTGTTAGATAGCTGTTTTACCGTATCACTTCATCCAAACAGGACCAAATCTGCCTTCTGTTTGGCATGTCCATGATGAAATTGTCGGATCATTGTCATATTAAATTGAAGTCTCTTTTTATTTTTATTTTATATATATTATTGTTGGGAGATGATTGAGACTTGAGATTGTTTGTATTTTATTTTATTTTAAGAATGGAATCTCTGGTTGGTAGAGTTGAAAATGCCTCACAAGAACTGATAAGTAAAAGTGCAAATTTTCCTCTAAAGCACAATACTGTTGATTGGAATGGAGCTGTAGGTGCCAGAAGTACTACAGGAAAAAGTGCATGGTTTTGTTGACTTGGCAAGTCAATCTGTCATACAATGAAAGCACGACTCCTTTAGCTCGATGGTGATTGACTGTTCCAAGTTTGAGCATTGACAATAAGAGATTCAGTGCCTTTGTAGTCGAGGCATGGATATACAGCCTAGGTCAATGAGCCACATACACTCCAAGTAGTACAATTGTAGGATTGGTTGGGCATAAGAACAGTAGGAGTGCCAAAACTTTCGTACAGCATTCATTTGAGTGCCAAAACTATTTTTTCACTCACGAAAGTATTGGCACTTGTACTGTTTTTACCCCGATTGGCTGAGTACACTCCATAGTTCTCAATTCTCATTGACGAATGCAGAACTTTGAGGTTGCTAGCGTCAGTTAGTTTGTAACAGTAGCTTACTTGAGGTTGTTGAAAGTATGCAACCTAGTCGTTTGTATTGTATAGGTGTGATTATGACCACGTGGTAAAGCATTGTGAAAATTTGCCTTCCCTACACCTTGTTTAGAAATACTGAACTTTGTTCATCGAGGTCAAAAAGGAAAAAAGAACACAGAACATCTAGATGCTCGATTACATCTGTCCCCAGCCACACTTCTTGCACACCCGTATGATGTCCAGATGATGTGCAGAAACTATAGCTACATTTAAGGGGGCGAGTTGTGCTTCAGAACAACAAAGAAGAGAAAAGCCAGACAAGCAAATAAGAGGGACATTGCGGACAAGATGAGCATGTCAGTTCCTATCCTCTCATAGCTTGAACTCCTCGCCGAGGCCAACCTATCCCACGCATAAGAACCGTCTGTTAATTTTGGGCAACTGCAGTCTGATACACAATCCTCAGTATTGCAGTAGAAACTGATTGAAGTCATCACGTTCATAGCATATTGGAAAGGGTTGCTCCAATACAGCCACCGGTAGAACCTTATGTCTGGTAGCACAACAACTACTCCAGAAGCTGAAACCCACAGTGATGTCACAATCGACACAGCAAATGCAGCTAGTGTAGGCACTGGGGCTAGGAAAGTAATCATCATTCCAAAGTATGTCACGCAAATTGTGAACACAAAGAGCACAGTCCAGTACATCGTGAACTCATGGATGGAACCGGTTCCAATTCCTGCCATAATATTCCCGATTCCTACTACTGCAAGAGTTGCAATGAAGAAGTATGGAATTTCTCCCAGTGCCCATGACAGAGGATAAAAGATAGGATGGTACATCCCTGCTCTCTTCTCTCTAAAGTACACTAACCTGTCTGTGCCAATCTGAGGAATGACATTATTTGCTGATATGACTCCTATGAGAATTACTTGCATATATATATAGAGGGAGCGCGAAGTCAGGCCATATACATCCTCATATTCAATCTTCCAATATAGGGAACCCATGAGAAGACCAATCATGATGCACCCAGTAAGCCTACCATATGTGTACTGTACATTTCTCCACAGGAATCTTTGAGTTCTGAGTAGTACCATCATGGCTTGCAGTGTGTATGGAGCAGGATAAACAGAAGAGGAAACCATGTAATTCCTATCCTCAGTTAAGCTCTTTATACTGTAGATTTCTCTGTTGTTCATTTCATGCAGGGAACTAGCTTGGTAGGCCCCTGCAAAGTTTATCGTTGGTGTTGCTCTCTTTTTTATGCCTAATCCAAGAGTCGCCATGACATAACCAACTGGACTCACTCTTATGGAATAACGAGGAACTTCTGGAACTGATAAGAAATAATCTAGCAGGTCACTGCAGTCGGGTCCTATTGGGCCAAAGTATCCTTGCTGTCCTTCATGTGTCAAAATTAGGGCCAAGTCGAAGAAATCAAGTGTTCGAGCATTAGGGTGTGCTAAAGTGGTGATAATAACACGCCCTGAATTGGAAACTTGAGAAAGAATATTGAGGATACTTGAGGTACCTCTGCTGTCCAGTCCTGATATGGGTTTTTCGAGAAAGAGAATACTTGGATTAGCAGCGAGTTCAACAGCAATGGTTATCTTTTTGGCTATCTCAAATGTTTTTCCGGTAGCGTCATGAAGGGAACCAACTAGTTGATTCGAGTAAGGCAATAGATCAAGTTGGTCAAGGACTAGCTCCACATGGATGCGACGATTCACAGAACTGATTGTTTGACTGAGACGTAGTGCAGCACTGAAATGAAGGGTCTCACGAACTGAGAGATAAGGTTGGTGTGCATCGAGCTTCTCTACATAGCCAGTAAGTCTAGAATAGGGAGGCCCCTTATCCAAACATTTTGCCTGGAGGCTGCCCTTGAGGCTACCCATTGAAGGTGCCCTCCCAGCTAGGCATTTCAGAAGAGTAGATTTACTTCCTTTCGAACCACCCATCAAAGCAAGCATGTTCCTAGGCCTAGCGTAACCCGTGATGTTGCTGAAAATTGAAGTGCCTTCTTTCATGTCTTCTTCGTACCTTAGTTAGGGAGAGTAGGGTGTTAGATAGTATGCAAATGGGTAAAGCAGGCGATAGTCAACATTGCATGGGAATACGTAAAAGGAAAATTTTCATGGGGAAAAGATATACCTCATGAATGCTAGATCCTCAAAAAGGAGGGTTATTGGCTCTACTGGAATGCCTAGTCCATTCCTTTCCATGTCGACCATGAACTCCTCCGTCCATTTTTCAACTCCACCGTTGTCCCTTATTTTTCCGTATCTTTGTCGTCCAGAATATTGAGGAGCTTTGCAACCAACGGTTTGTTCATTTTGATTTTCCAGTGAGTGGAACTCACTCTCCATGTCCTCTTTATAGTTGCTGATTGTTGGGGACGATCTGATAGAGGGTAAGGATTGGCTGGTTCCTGTGAATTCTATCTTCTTTAGTCCCAGTAATCCGAGGAAGTTGGCAATGAAAGTCCACCCAATAAGAACGACATAAGGGAGCCAGGGGTTTTCAGCATCTTCAGACAACTGATAATATTTGAGGTATGCTTTTCCAACGGTCATGTTAGGGAATTGATCACAGAAGGCAAGTTGGAGTTGGTAGCCAGAGCAAGGATCTTGATAGTCGTTTTCAAATTGAATCTTGCAAAATAAGACGTTGGCCCAGTGGATTGGGTTTGCGTGGACTAGCCATTTCCAGTATATGGGCACATTGGATGGGTAAATCACAAAACCACTGAACAGCAGGAAGATTGAAACTAGGAGACCTGCCAAAAAGATGCAATTTTTGTGAGCTTTTAAGTTGATGCAGGATTAGCTTAAACAATGCAAAATGACCTCATCATTTTATCCACTTTCCATCTAATTTTGAATGAAAAGGCATAGGGATTCTGATCCTTAAAGGAGATGATTATACCTGCCAAGGCATTCCCAACTTCTGGGATTGCAGAAATTGCACTGAGAAAGAAAAATACTGATGATCCAAAATATGCGACCAAGAATAGGAGTAGCAAAAACTGGAAAAAAGGTACTCCATTTCCTGTTGATGATAGCCCAGCTAGAAAATAGACACTCACTGTATATGCTATTGCCTGCACAAAGTAATAGATTTGTTGGAGTTTTATCTCGATTCTCGACTATATTTAATTGAAAGAGGAAACAAATTAGGTGGGGTACTTCTATTAGGGTCTGCGGTAGGTTGACTACGCAATGGGCAACAACGTATGAGGAGACCCTGTAAAATCTCTGAGCCTTGTGCTTATAGAATATTGGCCTCTGGAGCATATAGAGAGGAAGCTGCACCAAATTTATGAGCATAATGCTCATGGTGGATACAAATCCGAGGGGCCTTACTGAGTTCATCTGCTGTTGGTTGTAATTGCCGCCAAACTTGTAGAATAGTGTTCCCGCAAATAAGCCCAGTACAATTGCCTGCAAAATTAACGTATGTGCCACTCATTTCTTGAATGGAGCAAACTTCACGCAAAAAGTGGATCTCATATAATTTCTATCATTCTGTGAACTTCTCTCTCTGAGTTTCGTTGAGGATGTATGCACTTAAACATGTTCCTTGAGGTAGTTAAACTTAGTATCTTATGATAGCATAAGTTTGTGACCTGGAAAAGCCTCAATTTGATTATAGCATGGAGCCTCTTTGTGATCTTGATTTGCCTCTTGATGAGTGTTTGAGTAGACTCCCACCACGTCTGGACGAACGGCCTCCGGAATTGCTTCAATTGAGCTTGGTTCTCATCTTCCTACACGATGAGAAATTATTAGCTGTTATGACCAGGCTAGTCATTTTCTTTCTTTATATCATGCTCAACTTTCTCAAGCATCTCTTTGCATCCCATTCATAACACTCTTTTTTTAATCAAATTTATCTTATTGCCTCCCGACTCTCTTAGGAAAGAAGACAAAAATGCTATAGTGGCAAAAGATGTCTCTCATACCTCTTCTTTGTAACGCTCAACTTGGAGACGAATATGCCCTCTCGCCTGCTTTAGCATGGAGTATACATGTGAGGCTCGCTCGTGTTGTATCTTTTGGGGTCCAACTGAGAGATATTGCATTTCATCATTGTTTATGGATATTGCGGTCACCACATCCCCAATTTGAACTCTTCCGGTGCTTTCTATTCCCCCTGAATGCCCTATTTTGCTTGATAGCTTGGCAACCACCAATTCTGCAGCAAAGTAACAATAGTTACCCACATCTTAGGGTTCATCAAATGTTGATATTCAACTTTGGCTGCTTAAATTGGCTGACATGGATTTCTATTGACATGAACAGACTAATAGTTATATTTTGCAACATTCAGAGCTGCTGACCTGTCTCTTTTCTTGGCTGTGCATCAACTGCACAATCATACTTGGTTGGTGTCTTGAGAGTCAACCCAAGTCCCGGCTCGCTGTCTACCCAATAGGTATGCTTTACCTCATCTCCATGCACAATCCTCAGTATGTCCTTGAAGTGATCTGAAGCGTTGTAGCACTCAATAAGCTCCTCCAGAGTCGAGGATGTTGCTCCCGGTGCCATATACTTGGACCCATCTCCGGCTGCTATGTCTTCAAGAAACTCATTTGATTCCACATGCAATGGTTTTATGTACCTGCACATGATGTCAATGACTTAATGTTGGCTCTACGTTAGCAAAAATCATCACAACATTTAACCGTACACCCAAAACTCAGCCGCATACTAACCCGAGTTTAAAAGAAGTATGGGATGGCATCATGGCGAGTACCCTGGAAGAGAACATGGCCATTGCTGAGCAGTATAACTCGGTCAAAAAGATCGAATATTTCTTGGGAGAGTTGGGTCAACGACACAATCGCAGATGAATGCTGAATTCTGCTCATGGTGCGTAGGGTGTCTACTAGGTCGTAGGTGGCTGCAAGATCAGAACTTGAAAATGGTTGGTCATAAATCATGACAGAGTATGTTCCGAGTGCCAATTCAGCCGTTGTGAGCTTCTGGCGATCGAAATCGGAGAAGGTTTCTCCGTTGAGTTTGTGCTCGACTTCCTTCAAACCTAAAATTGTTAAAACATACTCCAAGAATGGATCTTGTCCTTCCACAAGTGCATGTGCAAAGAATTTCCTCATCTGAGGAGTGAAGTTCTCTGGCCGCAGACCCTGGGTACAATCTCTTGCAAACTCAAGTGTCTCTCTAACCGATAAAAATGGAATGTGTCTGAAGATTTACCGGAAAAAAGTGTTAAGGCTTACATTCAGAGAAAATGCTATTAATTAAATCAGGAAGTGACCGTGTGCTTATCTAAGCCCAGACAAAATTGCAATTGTAAGCCTCGTCTAATTTGCACAAAATGGCGGTGTTCAGGCAATGGAGGACTCACTTGTTAAGTTGGCCATTAACATACGCAATGAATCTGCTAAGGCATATATCAGTGACAGATTTGTAGTTGTACATCACCAAGCCTTCCAAGCTTGAGCTAGGAGTTACTTTAGCTCTGCCTGCCAGGATTTCTAGGAGGGTGCTCTTTCCGCTTCCTGCAAAATTGTATATTAAATGGATCATCACTCGACAAAAATGTTTGCTACTATTGACATTACTCGACTTATTGATTGAGAGGCGGCCTCTTCAGATTTATCATTCGATAGGTATCATTGTAGTACTAGAGGAAATTTTCATCTACCCGGAGGTCCTAGTAACAGAGTCATCGAGCCCGGCATGATGTATCCATCCACTCCCTTTAGGATCTGCATCCAAATCGAGCCTTTTCTTTTAATTATCGTCTTGATTGGCCCAAGGAAACATCCCATCAATTTATTCCCAAAGGTTTCATATCCTCCTGAGGAGATCTCGCAATTTCTGGAATATTTAATGTCGGAGAACCGAACCACCTGCAAGACAGTTCGATTTTTGCTAAAACCAAAAGATGCTGCTTTCGTCGATTAACCGTTGGTAAGACTCATGTTTACTTTATGTTCATATTCCATTTCTGGCGATTAGTTCTGATATTATAATCACATTCTCATTTTGGGTACATCTTGTGTGTAATCGAGAACGATAATTAGCTTATGCAAATTTTAAATGGAAAATTACAAGGCCATCAACAATATACATTGCGTTTTCGTTTTATTTTGACTAAAGGACAATGTTGACATTTTCATTTATAATGTATGAATGCGTGGCCGGCCATTTGAAAAGGATAGGTGAACATCTTAGTCTAGGGTCAACTGGAACATCAATCTCTTATTGTATTTGATATTGTCGATTGAAGGATCAAAAAAATTTGTATCAAAGCTTGGGGCCCGACAAGGAAAATTCTGTCACAATCAGGAAGAGAAAAAGGACAAAACGAGGAGCTCCGGCCAAAAACCAACTAAAGATCCCTCAGATATCGCATCACCTAAGTATGCTGTGATCACAACTTTATGCTCAGATATTGAATATTCCTTAAGTTGGCGACGAGAAAGTATTGTGCTTTTCAATGAAGTTCTTATCGTGCGATATGAAGGAATTATATGCCATTGAATTTCGAAAAAAAGGTGGTCAAGATCGCCTCTCGATTCTTCTTGATCTATATGCTATCGACGTTCTTGTTCAAGTTGAGTATATGAACTGTTGTATAGATTGTCCTGACGAGACTGTAATGCATGTCATTGCATGGTTTATATACGGCACATTAGAGAATATAAAGAGAGAGTCACGTTGCATTTTACCTGCTGAGGGATAGGGGGCGTGATCTTGGCCATGTCCCGCAGATAACTCACGAAACCATCCTTCAGCAAGTACTCCATTCCCAGAAGCTCCTCCGACTTCTTCCTCACACTCTCGTCTACTACGTTTTTTATATTCTCCACGTCGCCTTCTACTTCTCTGGCAAATGCTCTTCCAGCTTCGCTCCTCAACCCGTGCCTCTCCAGGCTCTCGTACATCCTCAGCGCCACGTGCCTCGCAGTCTCCGGTGATGCGCTCTCTATTCTCTGCCGCATGTCCAGGGATGACCCGCCTGAGAACCTCGCCGGCCCGCATGTCCCCCCATGGCGCGTCATGGGCGTCATCGGGGTCGCGTTTCCGGGGACCGGTAAAGTGATCACGCTGGCTTCGCTTCTCGGGGTGTGCTCACTGAGGAAAGACAGCCTCGGCGCATCAATCTCGTTTGCATTGTGGTCTTGCTGCTGCCCCGACACAATGTTTGTTGGCGGACTCGCCGGAGAATTGTTCGCCATTTTCTTGCTACGGAAAGATCGAGTGAACTTTAGACGCCAGAGGTCGAAGCTTGTCTTTCTTTTGGCGTCTTGACGAGCAGAGAAGAAGACGATGGTCTTTAAATGACCCTAGAAAACCTCAAATTTGACTCAAACTACAGTCATGTTGGAATATAAAGTATTAAAACTAGTTTTCTTTTTGCACTCTATTGGAGTTGCTAAGTTGTCCCCGTCGAGCTATCGAGAGGGGAGAGGAAGAAAAGTAAACTCCATGTTAATGAATCGCCACTTGGAAGATGGAGGATGAATAGAGACAAGAGGATGGGAATGAAGGCGTTTTCTTTTAACAGTTATATTTTAATTGTGCTCCAATTATTGAATTTGAGTGCCCCTCTAGTTGATTTCGACGTGTGATATTTTCATCATCTGCTTCCGAATTCGTAAGTAAGAGCGGCATTGTGGTTTATTTTTAAACCCGCGATCCTTCTCCAAATGATTAGTCTTCTGGCAAATACCACAAAGTGGATATTTTTCTTTTGTGTAGTTTCTCCTCCTCTTTAATTTTTTCATTAGCTTCTTCCACTATTTTAGAATTATGAGACAATATATTCATTTTTGACTGAAACGCACTTTCAATCGTATCTTCATCCTGCACTTGCATTCTTTTTTCATATGCTTTTGAAGAGGGAATTAGCTCACTCACTGATAAGGTTTTTATATCCTTTGACGATTCTATAGTAGAGACAACATGATTGTATTTTCTAGGGAGCGTCACCGATATTTTTCCAACAATCCTCTCATTAGTGATATCATCTCCATAGGCTCTCATTTGATTGTCCAGTTCTTTCAATCTTCCACAATATTCTTGTACAGTCTCATAATTTTTTATTTTAGAATTCTCAAATTTCCTTCTCAAAGTCTAAAGTTGAATAGTTCGTACCTATTCAGTACCTTGAAATTCTTCTTGTAATGTCTTGTAAGCCTCCTTCACAATCTTCTCTTCAATTATCCTTGGAAATATCGTTTCCGAGAGTGCTTGTTGAATAACACATAAAGCCCTTGCATCATTTTGTAGTTGATCATTTGGAACACTTGTACCTTCTTGTGGAGCATTGTAACTTTTTCAACGATTCCATTAAAGATAGGAATGGGAAAGGAGGATGATGTAGTGTTGGCCATAGTTTAGTTGTTGGAAATTTGGATAGGTAGTTTTAGGAACGGGTGGATAGGACAAACGTCCAATACCAACCAAAGATGCAACTCTGATACCACTGTTGGATTTTGTGGAAGGATGTGTGCAAGTGTATATCTGTGTATGTGGAATATAGCAAGAGAACAAAGGAAGAAAGGCTTCTATTATTAGTTGGTATTACAAAAGGAAGGAGAGGAGGTTATCAAGCTGGTCTTCTTCGGAAGATTGGACGTCTACCTATAGTTATAGGAGAGTTCACCGCCTAAGCCTTGACGACTTTGACATTATCTGAGACTCTTCTTGCACTGACTTGGACAGCACATTTCCAGCAATATTTTTGGACTTTTCTTCACCACCTAAGGCATGAATAGCTGGCATTGTAAATGAAGGAAACGTGTTTGCCATGCACTTAGAGAAGATGCATGTAGAATTCTCTAGTCTGTTCTAGTGTCACACCCCAAATCCTATAAGGATGGGGGAGTGACACGGCTGTCCTTTTCCCAAGGACGTAGCCTCTAATTATACCTCAAATATCCAACTCTCAATAGTTCCCACGATAATACTCTTGCTCTAAGCCACTAATCGAGAGACCTGAATAAAAAATGATGAAAAGAAAGGAATGAGTTACCACAGTCTAGTGAATAATTACTTTCTTCTAAGTGGATCGAACAATCATTATGTATATTTAAAACACAAACATAACTCACTTTCACCAATTCTAGAATTTAACAAACCTTCCAAAACCAAAATTCGATATTTCTTACTTTAACATAATATGTTCATCACACGAATACTCAAGATAATAATAGAACAAACACCAATGGCTCAACCCATCGATCAATCTCCTAAAAACATTTGTTGATGGTCCCTTCTATCGACTAAACTTATGCCACACATTAATGATCCATTCCATTGATCCATCTCGCATGAAATCACATGTCAATGGGCATATCTATCAACTAATCTTTTGTTCAATATCTAACCATGGTCACGATACAATGTTTGGTGACAAAGCGATCAAGATTTCCTCTAGCAACATCTCTACCTATTATTAGCCGGTGGCTCGGTTCACGAGGATATCCTATACTAGTATGTGCATGTTCACAAGCCCCTCATTAGGCTGCACCCAACCTCATGCTTCAATCCATAAACAATCTCACACATCGAATACATTTCATAAATCAATTACTAAAAGCTTTCGCAACTCAATCTCTAGTAATCCACAACCAAATCCAAAAAATCATTTCATACATCATAGTGAGTTTCCCAAATTAATTCAAAATCCTTTTCATAAACTAGTTAACAACTTAATCATTCGGTATATAGATATCAAAGCGTCTTTCAAAACCACATTAATAAATCATAAACTTTTCAAGATTTTTTTATAAAAGTTTTCACAAATCATTTATAGGCAATCATTCAAGTTGAAGTCAAAAGATTACTTCTCTTTTCCAACAAGAAAACAACAATAAAGACTCGATCTTGTTTTATACAACAAAAGATTCTATTTATTAACTCATGGCATGCTTAATCCATAAAACATGAGTTTGAAATATAAAGAAGAAATAGTATCACTCATTTGGGAAAAGCCAAAAACCAACTACGGTGGTTACTTGAGTTGACGAACTCGAAATCCTAATATATAACCGAAAAAGAATATCAAAAGACCAAGTAAAATGATATTCTAATAAATGATTTGACTATACTATACTTATTTGTTGATAAAATGACACTTACACGCCAACAAAAAGCTCACCTCTAGCGAAAATCTATTGTTATCCACTAGGCGTGGCTTGCGCTAAACTACAACACACCATAACTTCCTCCATATAATTTCTTTTCGAGCCGACTTATTATAGTCTTTAGAAAGCCATTTGGACATACTATAAGAACCCAACTCAGCTACCCCAAGACTTTGCTGGAAATGACTAAAATTGCGCTCAAAAGTTACTATTTGGAACTCTATTTAGAATGTGCGCTGAACTTGAAATTCCATTTTGGGCAAATTGTAAGCTTAAATTAAGATCGGCAAGTTGCTATAGCTTCACAACAACCTAAATTATCATTTCTATAAAAATATGTAGCTCAACGACTTAAAAATTGAACTTTGCCGAACAAATCTCCAATAATTCGAACTTTTAAGCCCTAATTTCGAAATTGCTTCAATTGAACGAATGAAGGGTGAAAACACTTACCGGTGTTGCAAAATGGAGTTGAGTCGACTTCATGGGTGTCCTGATTGCAAGTGCGGTAAAAATTTCCCTTCCATCTTTCTTCTTTTCTTCCTCTTTTTCCCAAGTGGGCTCTCTCTCTCTCTCTCTCTCTCTCTCTCTCTACGTTGCTTCCTTATAATTGAGCTGAAGCCCCCCCTTATCCCTTTTCTTTTGACATTTCAAGACTTTTGCTCTTCCTTTCTTTTCTTTTATTTTTTTTCCTTTTTAGTTTTCAAAATCCATATTTTACATTCTCCCCTCCTTAATTTTTTTTTTTCGTTCTTGTTGTAAAATATTGCTTTGCAAATATGTAATAGAGAGAATAAAGAGATTGAGAAGAGAAAGTAAGTAAACACCAAAGATAGTAGAGAAAGTAAGAGGAGAAGATTTTATTTCTAGTGACTATTATATCTACAACAAAAACTAAGCTCATATTTATAGGAAAACAAGAATGTACTTATCATTAAAATCAATGTATCGAATGATACATGTATTGGATATGGAGATGAACGTTCATTGTATAGGGAGATGTGCTTAGAATGTATGATACAAATATACCATACTAAGTACATTAGATAAGATGAATATAATGAATATTCATTCATGTATTTCATAATAGTCCACCTTGAATATTCATTGTATTAATTACGAATCTGTATCGAATGATACTGCCTCATTAAAAACCTTAAGTTGGAAAAACCTAGTGGGACAAAAATCGGACAAAAGGGAAAATAGTGTAGAGGACAGATTTTATAATCTCTCCCTTTTATGGACGCATTAATTGCCTTATTAAAAACTTTAAGCCGGAAAAACCTTGTGGGAAAAAACTGGATAAAAAGAAAAAAGAGTGCAATACATAGTTCATAATACCTCCCCTCAATTGAGCCATATAGCCATTCTTTGGGGCTAATCAATCTTGTATCTTGTGAAGTCGTTGCATACCAATGCTGCAATGCATAGTTCATAATATCTCCCCCTCAATTAAGCCATATAGCCATTGCTGGGGCTAATCAATCTGACATTTTGGTTATAGAGTCAAATAAATATTTTATAAGGTTCATAAGTATTTCATAACCATATGAAATAACAATAAAAAGTAATACATTTAAAACGAAACAATTAAAAAGGAAATTATTAAAATCATGGAATTCGAAATTCAAATTATCATCCACCAATCTGATGCCTCATCAAAGTAATTAGAGGTCCTTAAAGAAATCAAAGACATCCAGGGATGCATTTGCTACTTCAGGAGCAAGATGAGTCTTAGCAACGGAGATATTGTTAGCCTCAATAGTGGTTATGACAATATGATTGATTTCAATGGCATGAGATTCACCATGCTTGCCCATATTTTCTAAAGATGCCTAGTATAGGTTAACGAAGTGTTTTGGTATACGAAAAGTACGTGAGCAGTGCCCAGTCATGCCACAGAGATGACATACTTTCATTAATCATCTTCTTTGGCTTTTTTTTTTTTTTTTTTTGTTATGATTCGGGCAAAAGTTAGATTTCTTAGGGCGGTTAAATTTCCTGCCATCCTTTCTAGGATTATGTTCTTACCTATGCTTATTGCCCTTAAAATGGCTAGTATTTTTTTCAAAGTTAGCATGTGTTTCAGGCAATGCTTTTGAGCCAACAGGTTTAAGATTATGATTTTTGAGCAATAATCCATTAGTTTGCTTGGCAGTAAGAAGCACATAAATTAATTTAGAGTATGTGGTAAATTAACACTGCTAGTATTGCTGTTGCAATACAATATTCGAAGCATGGAAGGTGGAGAAAGTTTTCTCTAATAATTCCGCATCAGTGAGTTTGATACCACATAACTTAAGCCGAGAAATAATATCAAATAAAGCGGAATTATAGTCTGATAGTGATTTAAAATCTTGATATTTGAGATTTTGCTAGTCATATTGTGTTTGAGGGAGGATAACAGTCTTAATATGATCATACCTATCCTTCAACATCATCCACAAGATCTAAGGGTCTTGAACAGATAAATATTGAGTCTGCAAGCTCTCGTGCAAATGACGGCGAAATAAAATCAGCGCATTTGCTTGTCTTTTGCATTTGAGATTCCATCCTCTGTAATTGCATTAGCGAGACCTTGCCCTTGAAGGTGTATTTTCATGTCAAGGCACCAGGATAGATAATTCTTTCCACTCACTTCCAAGATGTGGAATTTGGGCTTTTCAATATTTGCCATAATCATTGCAAAATTAAATCCTTAAATTAATTAAAAGGATTTCCAAATATCCATCACCACTTCAGGAGCAGAAATATACTTTTAGATTTGAAATTGGCTTCGGGCCAAGAAAAATAAAAATGAAGAATTGATAGAAGAAGATGAAGTATAAGTTGATTAATAAAAAGAATTCTTACCTTGCAAAAATTACTTACTCGGTCGGTAGATCTTTGTGCTGATAACGTATTGTAAAATATTGCGTTGCAAATATGTAATAGAGAGAATAAAGAGATTGAGAAGAGAAAGTAGGTAAACACCAAAGATAGTAGAGAAAGTCAGAGGAGAAGATTTTATTCCAATGAGTGTTATATCTACAACAAAAATTAAGCTTTTATTTATAGGAAAACAAGAATATACTTATCATTAATATCAATGTATCGGATGATACATATATTGGATAAGAAGATGAACGTTCATTGTATAGGGAGATGTGCTTAGAATGTATGATACAAATGTACCACACTAAGTACATTAGATAAGATGAATATAATGAATATTCATTCATGTATTTCATAACAATGCTTAAAATTTACACGTACCTCAATAATGAAATAAGTAAGGCTATTTACGTCTTGCCTTATCCTTAAGTTCCCAAGTGGCTTCTTTCTCGGTGTGGTTTTGTCATTGTATCTTCACATAAGGAATAGTACGTAGTTTCAACACTTGATCTTTTCTATCGACATAGTGAATAAGCTGCTCTTCATACATTAAGTTTTCTCTTAATTTCAATAGTGTAAAATCCAATACGTGATTGGGATTCGATACATATTTCCGTAATAAGGACACATGTAACATATTATGCACTCTAGATAACGCTGGTGGTAAAGCCAGTTTATAAGTAATTTCACCAATCCTTTATAATATCAAGAATGGCCCCATATATCTTGGACTCAATTTACCATGCATGCCAAATACTCTGCCTTTAAAGTCAGCACACGCTTGCCTTATCTACTTTGACCACCAATTATTACCAAACATAAAATTAAGTTGCTTCAAAGCATCTGATCACCACGCAATGCTATATCTTCAAGTCTTGTGCCTCTCTCTCTATGTAATTTTGCCATTGAATTTTCACATATATTCTCAATAATAATGACAACTCATGAAGTGCAATGCATGCGGATCTTCTAAAACAGCGCCCCATCTCTTTTCCGGGATACTCTCCTCAAGTTCATAAGCTTTACTACTCTTTGTAATCTGCTGTGCAGAAAAGTAATCCATTTGCTTATCCTCAGCCATAATCAAGGATCAATCCACCATGTGATTGATGCTTATTAGGCAGATTGGGGATACCACACTTGATAAAATTCACTAAAAGACAACTTTATTGGACGCTTCAATCATTTTAATGTGGAAGACTTCGCTCATCCATTGTATAGAGCAGACCTCAAGAACAAATCAAACAAATTTTCTTCCAGGAAATTATGCACAATAAGTTTGCAAATCTTGCCAAAGAAAAACAAAACAGCAATGATGCTGCCTACCTGCCCTCCAAAATCTGAGTTACAGCTTCTTCAAATCTTCTACAAGTTGATGACCGAGCTCTCCACCAGTTGATCCAGGTGCTGAAGAGCTCTTACCTGGTGTGGCTGTAACACTACTAGTACTCGGGGAATTTATCATGTTACTCGTTCTCCTCCTTGGAGTCAATCCAGCCTTGGTTCTGTTATGCTTTATATTCTCTCCAATGGAAAAATTTCCATTGTTTGATGCCAAAGCGGCTTTATCAGCACCTCTCTTTCTTTGCCTTGGTGCAACAGTATCATTTCAAACTTCATCCTCACTTAAATCGGAAGATTTAGCTCCAAATTGCTCATCATAGGACCATTTTTTGTTTTAATGTAGTCCAGCTTGTCAACATGTCTTTTCTTAGGAATACGTATGGAGACATCTTTGTCGGCGTTTCCTAAGAGCAAAGATTGCAATTCACCTTTCGCAATTTCCTTCTTTTCAAACTATTTCTAGAGCTTCTTCTACCTACCACCTTTGTAGGAATTAACCTCATCCATTACACCTCCTATGGCGGCTGTAAAATCCTCAAAATAAGAGGTAAAAGTCAGAATTAGAACTTTCCTCATTAACTTATTCCCAGTTTAGAGTATCAGGACCAAAAACATCATCTTCCAAATCATCAGAAGGCTAACCCATGCAATCGTCTTATAAAGAAGCGCCCAATTTTATCAGATGCGATATTACGTCCAGACTCATCTCTCCAATCTTCATCAACCTGAGGCGCATATGCATCATAATCAGCATCTTCCGAGTTATTAAGAAGAAGACCTAAATTTGGGTCCTCAGCATTTTTAGCTGTAGCAACCTCATGAAAACTTACTGCCCGCGTCAGTAATAGAAAGATTTGTTCCTTGTGATTCGTTCAGTGAGTCCATGCAATCAACTCTAAAATCACACCCAGGGCATAGCCAACCATGGTCGGTAGGACGGATGTCTTCTTCATGCAACGGTGGTTCCAGATAGTATAGATGGAACCCACAGTCACAAGCACCATCACACAGCATTATTTTGTAGTCAGCGGTCGAAACTTTTGAGCCACACTTTGCGCATAATATATCCTTCACTTCAATCATTGCTTCTGATACAAGTAGAGCTTTTGGCATCTTTCTTCTACACATAATTAATCAAGCCGCTGAAAGAGATCTCTTATTCTCAACTTGCGGTCTACAATTTCTGATGTGGCCCGTTGAAGTTCCTTCTTCGGATTTATCTTTTCCGAGCTTGGGCCACCAGAATGAGCATCAATCAAGCTTCTTTCATAGCTAATTCTCCCTAGCATTTAACTTAGGTTTTTTTTTTTTTTTGCCTAATTCTAGAAAATTCACCGACAATAGCTTTCCTTTCTTGCCTCTCCAATCCATAAACAGTCTCACATATCATATAACACTTCACAAATCAATTACCAAGAGCTTTTGCAACTCAATCTCCAGTAATCAACAACCAAATCCAAAAAAATCTTCATATATCACAATGAGTTTTCCAAACTAATTTAGAATCATAAACTAGTTCACAACTTAAGCATTTGATATATAGATATCAAACCGCCTTTTAAAACCACATTTATAAATCATAAACTTTTCAAGATTCTTTTATAAAAGGTTTCACAAACCATTTATGTCACACCCTGATCTTCAGGCATGCACCCATCCTTCATCTTGGTCGATTAATAGCGACGTCCTAGGACGTATCGTCGACTCTTTTATTTTAATACGCATGTGGAAGTATATAAAAATCCCCAGACAATAAAACAATGTGATAGAAAAGTAGGGCTAAATTTTTTACAAGAGAAAAACCACAACCACACTTTTATACAAGCAAACCTCATAGTATACATTACAATACTATTAACAAGTTGGATCTATCATATATTAGATCACAACTTAGAGTTTGCAAAATAGGGTGAGGTCTCAGTCCTCATCCATGTCATACTCCGGATCATCCTCAAGATCTTCCTCCGGTTCCTCATCAGGGTCCTCCTCTTTAGATTCTTCCTTCTTTGGTTTCTCTTTTGGGTACACCTCTTCTTGATCAACCTCTCATTCTTCTATGCTCCAGCTAGAGTCTATTGCTGATTGTTTGGAAGAGTCGGTTTCACTCTCAAGCTTAGGGTCCTTGGCATTGGTCAGCGCTCCATCCTTGGGATCTGCAGTTCCTTCTCCAAATGCTTTCTCTAAAACGAACAGAGGTATATCATCCTCTGGTACTGGACCATCTTTTCGTCCATCATGGTAGTGACGATACCACGATCGATACTCGTGGGGCCTTAAGTCATCTCTACCCACATCAACCAGATCGTTGATTTCACCAGCACATACTCTAGACCTTCTAGGTGAGGGTGTATCGGGAAGTGGTACCTTATCTCGGTGATTTCCTCGGGTATACCAAAATGCATGGGAGGATGAGGAGGTGGAGGTACTGCAATCTAAGGACTTGAAATGTTGTCCAACAACCGGGATGAGACTATGTCTCAGCAAGTTCTACCCCTTAAGATTCGATTAGGAAGCCAATACACCTTAGGGCTGCCTAAGCACAACACGAGTCAGAGAACTTACCTTGGCCTCAGTTCCATTCTGCAAATCAATGTTATTTATAGATGTCTTATATCACATCAATCAATCAATTCAAAATATCATATCAAATCATTAATCAATCGACCTAGTCGATTACATGTCAAGCAGACCATTCCTCGGTCATCTCAATCATTCTAAGCCAATTATAAATTTTTGACATTGTAAATCGACGCCCGGTAATTTTCCCCTTAATTACCAAAATTAATTAATTTAGGAATAAAATCCTAAAATCATAATTAATTCAATTTAGCACAAATCAATGCTCAAATAAATAAATGGATTGCACCACAATAATCAGCATAAAATTTTGGTCGTCGGTTATCCCGGCCTAATTTCGAAAAATAAATAAATAAATAAATAAATTACAAATATTATTAAATAAATTCAATAAATCCAATTTAGGCTCGTAATACCTAATTGGACGCCGAGACGAGCCCGGAAATTATTGAGATTTGTTTAATAAATAATAGAACATATTTCCTTGCTAACTACACTATCTATTTGCCTAACATATATCAATAAGTCTATAGTTTAATTATTCTAATCTAATCTATCTACATAATTGCACTTAATTAAATTTAATCACCCCTAAGCATCATTAGCATACTAATAAGGGATTAGTGAGCAAAACTCACTTGTTTAGCGAGCGGGTCGGATCAAACCGACGGGAATGTCATAGGGGATCGATTCTGCTCAAAGCGGGCCTAGGTTTCGAGGTTCGGAACACCTCTAAAACGGGCCTAGAAGCACCTTTGAAACCCACTAAAATCCTCTTTGTTTTGAGCTGTAAAATAGAAGAAATGAAGTTGGTTTGGTGCAGGAATGGCGACGATGGACCGGTGGATAGCTTGGTGAGGTAACCGACGGCTGAATGGGGGTCTACAATGGCCAAATGGCCTTCAGCTTGGCTCGACTAGCAGTTGAGATGGCAGAATAGGTTGCTAGAAGGAGCAGGGGAGTCAGGGTTGCACGGTGGGGGCGGTGGTGCGGTAGGATAGCGGCGGTGCTCGTGCGGGGAGGAAACGGCAACAACGGCGTGCGAGATGGAGGGAATGTTGTCCGGCGGTTGCTACCCTTTCTCTAGCTTGTGCTGGACGCCGAATGGGGAGGAGGGAGAGACAAGGTTGGCCGGCCAAGCTTGTCACGCCCCGATCCTCGGGCACGCACACATCCTTCTATTTGGTCGATTTTATAACGCGATATCCCAAGACTATGTATCGCCGACCCTTTCATTTCTTAAGCACATGCGGAAGCAGTTATAAATCCCCAGACAATAAATCGATGGGATAGAAAAGTATGGCCATATTTTTCATATTGAAACTTATAACCAAACTTTTATATTAAACGCAAACCAAAGTACTTCATAACTATTCACATCAAAATGGAATTCTCAAAATAAGATGGAATCTTAGTCCATCCGGGTTGTACTCAAGATCCCTCTCGGGATTATCTTATTCTTCCAAAATTCTTCTCCTCAGGTTTCACCCCAGAGTTCTCCTTCTCAAACTCTTTCTCCTCAGCTCCTCAGCGGGATCCTGAAATGTTTTCCCCAAACTGGGATGAGACTATGTCTCAGCGAGTTTTACCCCACTAAGGCCCGATTAGTAAACCATTATATTATAGGTTGCCTAAACACGCACAGGGCAGAAGACGTACCTTGGCATCAATCTCAACCTGCAATTCACGGTTATATAAGATACTTCATATATCTCCATGCACAATCGGTCAAATCACAGTTCAATCGACTTAGTCGATTACATGTCAGTCGGACCATTTCCAAGTCGATTCGATTATTCCATCTCAATCCCCAATTACGAATCACGATCCTCAGATCACATCTTAAGCAAAGGTGGAAGACACAGTCCCACTCGACAACATTCAATATCTAATGGCTTTACGGTCCTACTCGACAACATTCAATATTTAATGGCTTTACGGTCCCACTCGACCACTTTCGATACTCAATGGCTTTATGGTCCCACCCACTCGACCACTTTCGATACTCAATGGCTTTACGGTCCCACTCGACCACTTTCGATATTCAATAGCTTTACGGTCCCACTCGACCACTTTCGATATTGACAATCAATACTCAACGATCTCTCAATGAAATAATTAACCACAACCATATAGGAATATATCCTAAATTCCACATTTAATTCAATTTGGCACAATTCAAAGCTCAAATAAATAAACGGACTGCGCCACGACAATCAGCACGAGATTTTGGTCGTCGGCCATCTCAATCTTAATTTCCGAAAAATAAATAAATAAATAATTAATTTCGAAAATTAATTAATAAATAGTAAAAATTCAATTTAACTCAAAATAAAGCCCAATTAAATAAATGGACTCCACCATGGTCATCAGCATAATTTTTCGGTCACTAGCCATCTCAATTGAATTTTTGGAAAATAAATAAATAAGTAATTAATTTCGAAAATTAAATAATTAATATTAAAAATTCAATTTAGCTCAAAATAAAACCCGATTAAATAAACGGACTCCACCACGGTCATCAGCATAATATTCCGATCACTAGCCATCTCAATTGAATTTTCAGAAAATAAATAATTAATTAATTTAATTCCGAAAAATAATATTTAAATACCAAAAATTCCACTTAGGCCCGAATTGTCAAATTGAAGCCCACTAAGGGTCGGGAAAAATCCCGAGATGCTTTCAATAAATAGTAGACCACGTCTACTTGCTAATTGCACAATCAATTTGTCTAATTTACATCACAATTAACTAATAATCGCTAATCTATTCTAATCTAACCACATAAACCTAATTAATTAAAACTAAACAACCCTTAAGTATAATTAGCCAACTAATTAGGGATTAGTGAGATTACTTACCGGAATCGAGCGCAAAACGTATCAATCCGACGGGGAAGACATGAGGAACGATTCTTCCCAAAGCGACTCACGGATCCGGGGCTCGGAAATGGCCCAAAAGCGGACCTAAAGCTGCTGGAAACCCACTTCGTGGGTTGCTGTTCTTGGCTGGCTGGAGCTAGTTCGGCGGCCAAAACAACGAGGCGGGGCCGGCGAAGGGTGAGGGGGACACCGGGGAGGTCCGGCGAGGTCGAATGGCGGTCGGAGGTGGCCGGACGGGGGCTGGAAAGAGGTTGGGCAGCGGCTGGATCGTGCGGAGGAGGACGCCTGGGCGCGAGGGATGGCCGGCGGAACGTGTTGCGTTGCGCGGGCGGGTGTTGTGGGTGGTCCAGCTCTGGTGCGGCGGCGACGGGCAGCTGGCTGCCGTCTCGGCTTCTTCCACTTCTGGTTCTGTTCGCACTAAGAAGAAAGAAGGAGAAGAGAGAGTGCGAGAGAGAGAGGGAGAGTGGGAAAGAGAGAGAGGAGGGTTTGACTAGTCAAAGAAATAAAAAAGAAAGAGGAAGACAGCTAAGAGGAGAGGGTATTCGGTCGGTGGGGAGGGGCCAATTCGCATGAAGGGAGAGGGAAAGAAGGGAGGAAAGAGAGAGAAAGAGAGAGAGAGAGTAAAAGAAAAGAAAAGAATAATTCTATTCTAAATTTTCTTTTCTCTTTCATTTCCCTTTCTAATTTCTTCCGGTCTTCGATTTTTCTCCGATAATTTCTATTTTGAAATTTTGGACTCGGCAATAAATTGATAGACGATAAGACGGTCCTAAAAATGAATTGTGACACGCTCGAATATTCGATTCTCAAAACCGAATTAAATTTCATGATTAAAATCGACCGAACGTGATTTTAGCCCAATTCAAAAAATTAGGTAGCTTTTAGGGATTTTACCGCGAATATATCCCTTAACGGCTTTACCTAATAAGTTAGTTAACTCGTGAGTGATTAGCTCAGAGAAAAAGGACCATAGGCGCGTCGACGATAGACACATTTCATTTTATCGAAACGGGATCGAATTTCAGAATGTCACAAAACTTGGAGATGAAGCAAGAAGTGGAGGGGGCCACCATGGCCAATTTCTTCCACATTCTTGTCTCATTGACCCATCCAGGCTAAGTGTGGTTCCTTGGCTGTCCTTAGACCACCAAGGCTTCCATCTAGAAGCTTATGATGGTCCAAAGGTTGAGGGTGGTGGGGGCATACGAATTTGGTAAGTGAATGGCTTCAATTGGACTTGATTTCCTCTTCAATTTAATTCCATATGGCCTCAATAAATTCTGTTATTGCGTCAATACTAAAATTAACATTTTCCCTCACCCTTGAATCATCATGCATCCCCAATTTGTGATAAAAAATGATCCTCAGCTATTTCTGAACAAAAACAATCATATGCTGATTTTTTTCCAAAAAGTCTCGGGTTTCAAAATTTTTTTTTGAGATTCAGTTGACATTCCTAGAATTTATTGTGACATGAAAAAATCTTCAATTTCTGAAATCAGACTCAGATTCACGGTTAATTTTACTCATGCGCGTTTTTAACGTGACCAAGGCTATCAGGTAATTTCCAGAGATTTTTAGTGCAAATGACCCGTAGTCGATTTTCTTCGAGCCACAATGAACCTACTCAACACATTGGCAACTCTCGGTTGTCGTGAAAATCTCGATGATTTAAATACGGGCACAGGGTACCAAAATGACAGAAAAATCGGTCTAGTATTATTGATTGATGAGAATTTTGCAAATTAGTGGAATCACCTACGTTTAGCCACACATCTTAGTCGAACCGATCTATCTCCAATCTCTGATAGGTTTTCGATTGTGCCGTAATGACCCTTGCAGACTAGAACGTCGAGCAATCAACTTTTAGTTGAATTCTCAAGTCTATTGTATTAAAATTTCTTAATGACTTCTTCAGATGGTCTAGTTATTTCACGAGTGATCGACTTTGAGAATAGCTATAGACGCGCCGATGAAATGCCTGATTTATTCAATTAAAAACAATATTGAAAATTCAGGGTGTCACAATATATAGCCAATCATTCAAGTTGAAGTCAAAAGATGACTTCCCTTTCCAAACAACAAAATAGCAGTAAATGCTCAATCCTGTTTTATGCGACAAAAGATTCTATTTATTAACTCATAGCATGCTTAATCCATAATGTTTTTCAAAGTATGAGTTAAATACAAAGAAGGTATAGTATTACTCTCTTGGGAAAAGCCAAAAACTGACTATGGTGGTTACTCGAGTTGACACACTCGAATTCACCAAAAATGACCAAAATTTGGCTCAAAGTTACTGTTCGGGAGTCTGTCTAGAATGCATGTTGAACTTGAAAATTTCATTCCGGGCAAATTGTAAGCTTAAATTGAGATCTGCAAGTTGCTATAGTTTCACAACATCCGAAATTATCATTTTCATAAAAATACGTAGCTCAACCACTCAAAAATTGGACTTTGCCGCACAAATCTCTAATAATTACGAATTTTTAAGCCCTAAATTCGAAACTACTTTGATTGAATGAACGAAGGGTGAAAACACTTACCAGCGTTGCAAAATGAAGTTGAGTCCGCTTCGTGGGGTGTCCAGATTGCGAGCGCGGTAAAATTTTTCCCTCCCTCCTGTCTTCTTTTCTCTCCTCTCTTCTCTTCCTCTTTTTCCCCCGAGTGGGCTCTTGGTCTTCACTCTCTCTCTCTCTCTCTCTCTACGTTACTTCCTTATAATTGAGTTGAAGCCCCCTTGTCCCCCCCTTTTTTTTTTTCTGACTTTTCAACACTTTTGCTTTTTCTTTTCTTTTATAGCTTTTTACTTTTCAAAGCCCATATTTTACACTAAGATTTTCCAAAAATGGATCACAGTTTTACAATCACTTCGTCTAGACAGACCGAAATTGCCTTCCGTTTGACATGTCCTTGATGAAATTGTCGAATCATTGTCATAGTAAATTGAAATCTCTTTTTATTCGTTTCTTTTATAGTTGGGAGATGATTGGGACTTGGGATCATTTGTATTTTATTTTTAGAATGGAATCTCTAGTTGGTAGAGTTGAAGATGTCTCACAAGAATTGATAAATAAAAGTACAAATTCTCCTCTAAAGCACAATACTATTGATTGGAATGGAAATGTAGGTTCCAGAAGTACTACAGGAAAAAAAATGCATGATTTTGTTGGCTTGGCAAGTCAATCTATCATACAGTGAAAGCAAAACTCCTTTAGCTCAATGTTGGTCGACTATTCCCAGTTTGAGTATTGACAATAAGAGTTTCAGTGCCTCTGTATGTCGGGCATGGATATGCAGCCTTTGTGTATCAAGCCACATGCACTCCATGCAGTAAAATTGTAGGATCGGCTTTGTACACTCCATAATCCTCAGCTCTCGTTGACGAATGCAAAACTTTGCAGTGGCTAGCTTCAGTTAGTTTGTAACAATAACTTACTTGAGATTGTTGAAAGTGTGAAACCTAGTCATTTGTATAATATAGATGTGATTATGACCATGTGGTTGTTAGGGAAATCTCTTATGATGTTTTGAAGATAACAAAATAAATGAAAAGGTTACTAACGTGTTTAAAGGTCGAGTAATAGACTATGTAGATAATATAACATGTAAATGATATTGTTAAAATCTATACTTGGAAGAATTAGAAGACAAACTTTATGCTGAAGCTAAATTTGTTCAGTCTTACGTTCATATTGTAAAGTCCATTGCACTCAGACTCAGATTGTAAAATCTATTGCTCTTAGATTTACATCCAGAACAAGACAGAACGTAACACAAGCCTTAAATGTATAACGGCTAGTGATCTGGTATAGATTCTACATCAAAATTGATTTGATTGATAATTAGATCTTGAAGATAAGAATTTTATACTAGCACTTTCAATTGGTATCAGAGCCAAGTGCTCGGTTTATAAAAGTGTTTTTATTTTTGAGTTAAAGATTTTCTATGGCTAGTATCTTGGCACCATGACTTATGGAAGGGCAAAGTAACACCGGGCCACCATATTTTGATGGAAATGAATACAATGTGTGACAGAACAAAATGAAAAAATTCCTAAGATCTAGAGATCTCTTGCAATGGGATGTTGTGGAAAAAAGGAATCAATCTCATTGTTGTGTCTACATCAAATAAGAATGGCAAAGACAAAGAAACCAAACCCATCGCTTCTATGTCTCGGACGGAGATATCAAAAAGAGAAGCTCTTGATGCTAAAGCCATTTATTCTTTATATTGTGCCTTTACTCCTACTGAATATAACCAAATTTTATCATGTGAAATACTAAAGGAGTTTGTGATAGACTTCATGTCACTTATGAAGGGATTGATTGTATAAAAGAGACAAAAATAAACTTCCTGCTCCGCAAATATGAATCCTTCAAGATGAAGCAAGAAAAGTCAATTGGAGATATGTTCAACCATTTTACAGAAATTGTAAATGGTTTAACATATCAAGGTCAGCCAATTTCTTCCCCAATGAAGGTCAACAAACTCTTGTAAGGTCTCTCAAAAGATCGGAACCATGTTAAGACCTCAATTTGAAAGACTTAGAGGATTATGCCACTCTCCATTGATGAATTGATTAGCACTCTTAAATCCTACGAAGTGGAACAAATCAACGAAGAAGATCCGGAAGGTAAGAAATCCATCGCTTTAATATCTAACGCTTATTATGATAATACAGACTCTAAAAATGACATGGACGACGAAGAATTTGCTTTTATGATTAAGAAATTCAAAAAGCTAAGTAGAAAAGGAAGAAAATTCAGTGAAAAAAGACAATACAAGTAGAATGGCCAGAAAAGAACAATAAAAGAAGATGATGAGCAATGAAATATATGCTTGATGTCACATTCAGAATCTGAATCTGACTTAGATATAGAGTTAGAATCAAAGTCTGACTCAGACACAGACTCAGAATTCGATGAGGAAATTGAGATAAGTCATTCAACAATTCCTATCAAAGTTCTTAAGTATATAAATGAGCTTCGCTTAAATCTTAAATCTTCTCTTAAAAGGATCTCCGAACCAAAAAAGGAGAATTCATGGCTTAGGCAACAGGATCTTTCTTAATTTTTTTTTTTGAAATTTTGCAAAAAGATTTTCTATAAATAAAATAAAGTTGAGATTTACTTGTCAAAGAAAATGATTCTTTGAAGAAAGAATTTTCAAATATTTCAATAAGATTTTCAAATGGTTAAAAAACATTAGAGCATATTCTTTTCATACAAGTACTTTACTATAATAAGTCGGAACTTGGTTTCAATAAGGAAAGTGATTCTTTAATAGATTTTCCTAAAGTTAATGAGAGACTTAGACAAAGATCTCTTAGACTTGCGTACAAGAAACATTTTGAAAGGATTTTTACAAAACCGGTTAGTTGAAATGTCCTCTAGTGTTCAAATTGTGGAGATTCAAAACACTTTGAGAAAGAATGTCCTAAAGTTTAGAGATCTATTAAGAAAAATTGGCTAAAAGCAACATACTCTACTAACTGTCAACGACTTAAGAAAATATGGGTACTAAAGAAAGGATGAGTTGTTCTTGCAGGAAATAAATGAAAATAAGAAATTGGTAAGGAATGTATTTTTATTTTATTTTATTTGGGCACATAATTCTCATTATGCTTGATATTCGATATATTCTTGGCTGATTGAGATTTTATAATAATCATATTTTGTTTTATTGAAGAAAGAATCGTATGATTTGTTTTTGTGATTCGTGAGTTGCGATTTGATCTAATATGTGTGGTTATTTTTGATATCTTGCTTAGAGAAAATTGAGTTTATTTGGATTGATGCTATCAAATTTTATTATATTTTGCATAGTAGAAATCTGTTTTACGTGATATTAATTTATTATGCAATATATTATTTCTTAAATATTCAAGGATTTTATTTTCTTAGATTTTATTGTCCTTTGACTAAGTGAGAATTTCTTTTTCAAGATATTATTGTGCATAATATTCTTTCCTTAAATAATATGTTATGATAAGTTAGGAAAAAATATTTGATTATCTATGGAAATTTTATATTTTGCTCTAACAAAATGGAATGATCCAAATTGATGGATACCAAAAAGGAAATGAGTGCATTGCAAGAAATTTTATAAAGGAAGAATGATTGCGAGTTTACGTAGGTGCATCAAAAAGGTATCTCATGCGAAGATTGGTTTGATTTTTTTATCAATGGTATATTGCAAACATAAACCTTGGGTAAGAGAATTTTTTTTTTTTTTAAATTTTATCTTGCCTTCCAAATCTTTACATACATTTATCATGATTTTAGATTATTGCCTATGAATTATATATGATTTATATTGCAAATATCTTTTGTGATAAACACAAGGCATTGCATTTTTTTAAATTGCTTGATTTGGCACGTGATAAAAATATATACTTTCTTTTTGCGAAATGCATCAATAATATATTTTTGAGATTTATGCTTAAGAAAATCCCTTTGATCTTGAAAGATATTATTGCATATTCAAGGATATTCTTGCTATATTCTTAGAAGATATCTTATATCTAACAAGTTTTGATCCGCAAATCGGAGGAAGGTATTACGTGCTATTCTTGCAACAATTGTTATCAATTATACAAGAATTTGTAGGTGACAAAAAAATCTTCCGTATGGATTTTGAAAAGCTCGATTTGAAAATCATGGAGATTATATACTATCTTCTAGAGGTTCAAAAATTCCCTTCCTTGTGCAAAATTTTTGCAAATTGTTAATGAAATCCCTAATGTGTCGTAAGAAAGGTTGAGCAGTTCTAAATTTTTAATTTTATGTATGCTATTCAATTTATTTATTTGAATAAAGGGCATTATATATTATATGGATATTATTATAGCTTATTTGTGCAAAAAGTTCGTCATGTTTATGTAGGTTGAATTCGAGAAGAGCTTGATTGAAGAAAATAATTTTTTGCCTCGAATTTCAAAATATAAATGATTCTTGTGGATATTGTCGTTACAAAGGAAATAACGAAAAAATATTCTGCTCAACGTGCATAAGCCACAATTAGTGCTATTCACAAATATTGTCATGATGACATGAAGAGAAAGAGAATCCAAGAGAAAGGAAAGAATCATGATCATCTAAAAAATGCAACAAATTAAGGGGGAGTTTTGATCAATTATGAAAAAATCTTTTTGAATCGATCGCGATCCTAATTATTATGGAAATAAGGAAAAAGGTAAATGTGACAGAACTTGTTAAGATCTACGAAATCCGGTTAGTACATCTTTTATTACATTTTGTTATTAACAAATCTCTTATTGATATTATCATTTTATTATGACAAAATGGGTCAAGTGAATTTTATAATGCACCTATGATTTTTATTAGATATTTGCTGATATATATGATCGAAGTGAGCTATATTGCATATCTTTAATATTCGATTTACTTTATAAAAACTGATTTTTTGGAAATTTTGTTTTATGCAAGATATTTGTTATCATTTTATATTCTATACGTGATAGTTTTTATCGTTTTTTGTTATGACAAAAAGGGGGAGAGAATATAAATATGCATGTGTGTTGATTGGTTGATAGTATTTATTGCATAATATTGAGTTGCGATTATTTTCCTACATATTGTTATGTTCAATCTATTTGCTGTCTTTTGATTCAAATCACATTTTTTGAAAGTCTAAAATTTGATGATTGATTTATCAATATTTTAGAAAGTGTGATTATACATCTGCATATTTAGAGATTGTTTTGTCATTATCAAAAATGGGGAGATTGTTAGGGAAATCCCTTATGATATTTTGAAGTTGACAAAATAAATCAAATGTTAATAATGTGTTTAAAAGTTGAGTAATAGACTATGCAGATGATAGAATATGTAAATGATTTTGTCAAAGTCTACACTTGGAAGAAACATCAGACATAATTTATACTGAAGTTAAATCTGTTCAGACTTACGTCTAGATTGTAAAGCCTATTGTACTCAGACTCTGATTGTAAAGTCTATTATTCTCAAATTTACATCAAGAACGAGACAGAACATAACACAAGCCCTAAATGTATAATGGCTAGTGATCTGGTTTGTATTCTACATTAAGATTGATTTGATTGACAATTAGATCTTGAAGATGAGAATTTTCTATACAAAGAAGCTCTATTTATGGAAACCAAGATTCTGTATGTATGGGCGATCAGAATCAATTTGGGATTCTAATTCTATCACTCAATGGCTATCAAATTTTCTAGATATAAATATGTCAAATGAGTAGATTGAAAGACGATCCTCTCAGATATTGTCCAACGGCTAGTTTGGAAGTGGAGGAATATTTAAGGAGATCAAGGATTGATGAGCAAGTAAGAGACGGAACGTAGAATTTATAATTCCAAAGTCTGAGCGACTTTTGATCATACACTTGTCTCTTGTGAGCTTAAATGTTTGTGATCATGAAAGAAATACCAAAAGAGTGATTTAGTGAGATAGTGTGATCTACTACTAAGTGTTTGCACTCAAAGTTGTAATCTCTTGTTGATTACATAATGAAATCCAGCTAGAAGGTTGTTAGCGTGGGAGAGTGGACGTAGGCTTAATCTAAGCCGAACCATTATGAATTCTATGTTCTTATTCTCTTCCTTGAACTCTTTTATTTTGTTCGTAGTTCTATTTAAATGCTAAAGTTTGATTTCACTCAAAGTCTGCTGCTCTTCAGACTCAGTTTCAAAATTGAAATATTTATGCTGTTCTTAATGAAAAATTTTCTTGCGCTCTTATTCACCTTCCCTCTAGGTGTTTATACTAGCACTTTCAGCGGTAAAACAATGTGAAAATTTGCCTGGCATACACCTTGTTTAGAAATTGTTAAATTATTGATCCAATTTCTAGAAACTTCAAGATAGATATTAGCTAGAGAAGTAAAGAAAAATCAAAGAAAAGAAATCTAGCTTAAGCGGCAATGAATTGTGACATCCTGAATTTTCAACCCTATTTTCAATTGAATAAATCGGGTCTTTCATCGACACGCCTATAGTGCTTTTCACTTAGCTGATCACTCATGAGATAACTAGATTATCTGGGGAAGTCATTAAGGGATTTTAAATGTAATAGACTTGAGAATTCAACTAGGAATCGACTGCTCGACCGTGCTAGTCTGCAAGGATCATTACGGAACAATTAAAAGTCAATCAGAGATTGGAGATAGGTCGGTTCGATTGAGATGTCTGGTTAAACGTGGGTGATTCCACCAAATTGCAAAATTCTAGTCGATCAGCACTAAACTGATTTTTCTGTTGTTTTGGTGTCTTGTGTTCGTAGTTGAAATCTTGAGATTTTCACGACAACTGAGGATCGCTAATGTATCGAAGATGTACGTTTTGGTTTGAAAATAATCAACCATGGGTCAATTACACTAACAATTCCTAAAAACTATCCGGTAGATTAGGTTATGCTAAAATCGCGTCAGATTGAAATTAATCGCAAATTTGAACCCGATTTCAGAAATTGAAAGTTCAATTATATCACAACTTTTTTTAGGAACGTCTACTCATCATTCGAAGAATTTTCGGTAATTCTGAGATTTTTACAGAAAATTGATTCGGACGTTTTGGAAAATGAAGGAAATTCGGATTGGCCGAATTGAAGAGATTTTCGACTTGCAAACCGAGCTCCTTGGTGAAGGGGATTTGTAGAAATTATGTGGACTTTTTCTACATCAAATTTGGATACCAATTGGGAGAATTGCGAAGAAATTGAAGTCCAAACTTGTTAAATTCGGAACCATGGGAGGGCAGCATCATTTTGGCTTCAATTTGGATAAATTGGTGGATTTATTTGGCTAGAAAGTATTATTGGACCAAGAGATAAGTTTTATTACTTTTGAGGGGACCAAACATTAATTTTTGGATAATCTTGGTCGACATTTCCCTCTCTCTCTCTCGTTCGAGCTTGCTGAGCACGCCTTGACCGCCGCCCCTCCCTCTTCACGTTTTTGAGCTTCTATCTTTCCTTCGCTTTCATTTCCCTTTTTTCTTTTGAATCCACAGCATCATCTTCATCTCTGCTGCTTGCGTCCATCTCCACTCACCCAAGAATTCTTCTTCTTCCCCTCATCCACGCCATTTGTCCATGAAGTAGCCTCCCTTGGTCAACACTTCCACCCACAGAAGCCATTAGTTGTCCCAGCAGCTACCTCGTGCGCCCACACGTCCTACTTCCTTCGGCCTTTCTTTTTGCTCGCACAATTCCAACAACCCAAGCAAGCTGCAGTTGCGTCCAACGATTCGCCAAGGTTTGTTGTCCGCAAGAAGTTCCACTGAAGCTCAGTTAGAATTTCAGCCATTGTTACCTCCTTCGAGTAGTCCATTAGCTGAGGAAAAAAACCAAGCAGCAATTCTTCAGCGGGCAGAAAGTTGCGGGCCAATTTTTGGGCCCGATTCGTGCTCCGTTGGCATTGCCGTTTTGAGACTTGTTGATCCTCGTTGCATCTCCGTCGTTTTGATCCAAGCGGATCACGAATCAAGTGAGTTACTCACTAAACCTCGATTAATAAGTTAATTATGCTTAGAGGGTAATTAGATTAAGGTAATTAAGGTTTAGGTGAATAGTTAGCTTAGATTAGTTATTTAAATATCCAATTTTGTATGTTAGGTTGTTAATTTAGGTTAATTAAGGCTTAGATAGGTTGTATTAATTATCTAGATTGGTTCGGGAATTTTGGACCCGTCTCGGTATTTAATTAGGCAATTTCGGCCTAGGTTAGCGATTTTGGCATTTAATTGAATTATTTAATTAATTTTGGTAATTATTTAATTATTAAATATATTTCGGAAATTAGATCGAAATAGCCGGTGATGGGAATTTCGTGCTAATTGCAATGGTGTGTTTGGTTTATGCAATTGGATGTTAATTTGTGCAAATTGAGTGTTGATTAGATTTTTGGTAATTTATTTCAAAAATTATGAATTTCAATATTTATTTAGAAATTTCCAGGTGTTGGATTTTAACACCGAAAATGGTTATATATATTATATAAAACAATGGGATTTTAAATTGGAGGATATCAATTTTTCGAGTTCGATCTGACCGTGTACCCACACACAACTATTTTCATCGAGTGTTTTTAATATGAAGAAAATAGGCTAGGATCATTATGTTAATGGAGATATTTGAGTGCAATGCACGGTGTTCTGGGTCGAGATTGATTGGTTGTGTGCTGGTTAATGAGAACCCAGCTTGAGCTTTTAAGCCAGACATTACCCTTTAGGGGATATCCATTTTTTTGATCGCGAGTCGCAGTAGATTCTAGACCTACGCCTCTTTGGAGAAGTCGTCTATTAAGATATAGACGTTGCCGTGCTCAATAGTGGTGAGACGATGCTTGGCTACGCTAGAAGGACATCGAACTTATGAGTAGGTGACTCGGGTCGAGTAGATTCTGGATCTACGCCTCTTCGGGGAAGCCATCTATGAAGATATAGACGTCGCCGTGCTCAACAGAGGTAAGACGACACCTGGCTAGGCCAAAAGGACACCGAACTTATGAGTAGGTGATAACCTTAAGGGGCAAATTAACGATTGGAACGTATGAATAATTGATTGAGCTGATAAGACGTTTCAATTGTTGTGTGTATTAATAATATGCATTTGAGATATGAACTGTACTGACGTGCAGGAAAGAACTGAGGCGAGGTAAGTTCCCTGTTCTCATTGGGTGATTGTGTGGCTAGGTGACCCTTGGCGTATTTCCTTCCTAATAAGGGTTTAGAGGGTGGACTTATTAAGACATTGTCTCACCGTTATTGTATAACCATTTTCAGGTCCTTAGATGGTGGTCGTGGAGCACTGAAGTTTGGAGATGGAGTTTGAAGGATCGGCGTTTGTATCCTACTAATATGTTGTAGGATAGCTTCTTTTGAGAGTCGATCATTTTATAGGTTTTTACCTAGACTCATTTTGTATATAAACCCAGTTGTTTATAAAAGTGTGCTTTGGTGAAATGTTGCCTTGCTTTCCTATCCCATGTTATTTGTTGTTAGGGGTTATTGTTCGCTTCTGCATGTGCATTAAAAATGAAAGGGTCGGCAACTAGTCCTGGGAAGTCGCATTTGTATCGACCGCAGTGGGATGTGCGCGTTCTCGAGAGTCGGGGCGTGACATGAATAGTGTGGAAAACACAAGTGTTGAATAGTGTAGGAGAAAAAGAGAAAGTAAGAAATCTCTGACAAGTGCAGAAGATTTTCCTTGAGTAAGTCGGTCATCTAGGCCTATAAATAGGCTTGTGGTCGCCCATTTTAAGTCCAGACCAACAATTTCAGCTCCTTCTCTTTCCGTCTGTAATTCCCATCAAATAATAAAAGCCTTCCCTTTTCCCCTCCGCTTCCTTAGCCGTGAGAGTCCACTTTTATTTACACATCCTTCGCTGTCCCCTTGCTAAGTAACATCTCACATGCTCATCCGAAACTATCACTATTAGGGTGCGAATGGTAACGTTTAATTCTTTTTTTTCCAGGGGAATAGAAACAAAAAAAAAGTGTTTCTGTTCATTCGGGAACAATTTTTGAACAAAAGAACGCGTTTGGTAACGTTTGGTCCGGGAATAAAAAATGAACAAACACGTTTGGTAAATTTTATTCTTTTTTTTTTTTTTTTAATTTTTTAAATATTTTTATTTTATTTTTCATTTTTTCCTTTCTTTTTTTTTTTCGGCCGGTCCCGCCTCCGGCGACGGCCGATGGGGCCGGGCCTCGCCCAGCCACGGCGAGGCCGAGCCTCGCCGGAGCTCGCCCGGCCAAGGCGAGGCTCGGCGTCGCCGCTGCACGGGAGGCCGAGCCTCACCTGGCCGGGCGAGGCCGAGCTCGCCCGGCCATGGCGAGGCTCGGCCTCGGGGGGGCGGCGACGCTCGGCCTCGCCGGATCTCGGGCGAGGCCGAGCCTCGGACGGCCGGCCGCCGGCCATGGCGAGGCCGGCGACCGGCGAAAGAAAAAAAAAAGAAGAAAAAAAAGAAGAAGAAAAGAAGAAGAGACGAAGAAGAGAGAGAAAAATGTTTCTTCGTTTTTGTTCGGAGCAAGAAACAACAAATTGTTGTTTTTTTTTTTGTTCTTATTTCGTTAGAAACAAAAAAAAACAAAAAAGAACAGAAACGCAACCAAACGCGTTTCGTTCTTTTTGTTCCCGGGAACAAAATCCGTACAGAAGTGTTCCGGGAACACTTTTTGGGAGTGTTACCATGCAGCCCCTTAGCTTCCGCAAACCTTCAGAAATATTGCACTTTATTCATCAAGGTCAAAAAGGGAAAAAAAAGAAAAAGAAAAACACACAACATCTAGATGCTCGGTTACATCTGTCACCAGCCATACACTTCTCAAGCACCCTTATGATGTCCAGATGATGTGCAGAAACAGTAGCTATGTTTGAGGGGGCGAGTTGTGCTTCAGAACGACAAAGAAGAGAAAAGCCAGGCAAGCAAATAAGAGGGACATAGCGGACAAGATGACCATGTTGGTTCCTATCCTGTCATAGCTCAAACTCCTCAAGGAGGCCAACCTATCCCATGCATAAGAACCGTCGGGTAATTTTTGGCAACTGCAATCTGATACACACTCTTTAGTATTGCAGTAGAAACTGATTGATGTCATCACGTCTATAGCATATTGGAGAGGGTTGCTCCAATACATCCACCGGTAGAACCTTATGTCCGATAGCATGACGACTACTCCAGAAGCCGAAACCCACAGTGATGTCACAATCGACACAGCAAATGCAGCTAGTGTAGGCACTGGGGCTAGGAAAGTAATCATCATTCCGAAGTATGTCATGCAAATTGTGAACACAAAGAGCACAGTCCAGTACATCATGAAATCGTGGAAGGAATCGGTTGCAATTCCTGCCATAACATTCCCGATTCCTACTAATGCAAGAGTTGCAATGAAGAAGTATGGAATTTCTCCCAGTGCCCATGACAGAGGATAAAAGATAGGATGGTACATCCCCGCTCTCTTTTCTCTAAAGTACACTAACCTGTCTGTGCCAATCTGAGGAATGACATTATTTGCTGATATGACTCCTATGAGAATTACTTGCATATATATATAGAGGAGCGCGAAGTCAGGCCATATAAATCCTCATATTCAATCTTCCAATACAGGGAACCCATGAGAAGACCAATCACGATGCACCCTGTAAGTCTACCATATGTGTACTGTACATTTCTCCACAGGAATCTTTGAGTTCTGAGTAGTACCATTAGGGCTTGCAGTGTGTATGAAGCAGGATAAACAGAAGAGGAAACCTTGGAATTTCTGTCCTCAGTTAAACTGTTTATACTGTAGATTTCTCTGTTGTTCATTTCATGCAGGGAACTAGCTTGGTAGGCCCCTGCAAAGTTTATCGATGGTGTCGCTCTCTTTTTATGCCTACTCCAAGAGTCGACATGACAAAACTAACTGGACTCGCTCTTATGGATTTGCGGGAACTTTCGAAACTGATAAGAAATAATCTAGCAGGTCACTGCAGTTGGGTCCTATTGGGCCAAAGTATGCTTGCTGCCCTTCATGTGTAAGAATTAGGGCCAAGTCGAAGAAATCAAGTGCGCGGGCATTAGGGTGTGCTAAAGTGGCAATAATAACTCGCCCTGAATTGGAAACTTGAGAAAGAATATTGAGGATACTTGAGGTACCTCTGCTGTCCAGTCCTGATATTGGTTCCTCGAGAAAGAGAATACTTGGATTAGCGGCGAGTTCAACAGCAATGGTAATCTTTTTGGCTATCTCAAATGTTTTACCGGTGGCATCACGAAGGGAACCAACTAATTGATTTGAGTAAGGCAATAGATCAAGTTGGTCAAGGACTAGCTCCACATGGATGCGACGATTCGCAGAACTGATTGTTTGACTGAGACGGAGTGCCGCACTGAAATGAAGGGTCTCACGCACTGAGAGATAAGGTTGGTGTGCATCGAGCTTCTCTACGTAGCCAGTAAGTCTAGAATAGGCAGCACCCTTGTCCCAACATTTTGCCTGGAGGCTGCCCTTGAGGCTACCCACTGAAGGTGCCCTCCCAGCCAAGCATTTTAGAAGAGTAGATTTACTTCCTTCCGAACCACCCATCAAAGCAAGCATGTTCTTAGGCCTAGCGAAACCCGTGATGTTGCTGAAAATTGAAGAGCCATCTTTCATGTCTTCATCGTACCTTATTTAGGGAGAGTAGGGTGTTAGATAGTGGGCAAATGGGTAGAGCAAGCAAATATAAACTCATATGGTCAATATAGCATGGGAATACGTAAAAGGAAAATGCCAAGGGATAAGATATACCTCATAAATGATAGATCATCAAAAAGGAGAGTTATTGGCTCTACAGAAATGCCTAGTCCATTCCTCTCCATATTGACGCTGAACTGCTCTATCCATTCTTCAACTCGGTTGTTGTCCCGTATGTTTGCATCTCTCTGTCGTCCAGAATATTGAGAAGCAGCAAAACTATTGGTTTGTTCATTGTGACTTTCCAGTGACTGAAACTCCTCTCCATGTCCTTTTTATAGTTGCTGATTGTTGGGGACGATCTGATAGAGGGTAAGGATTGGCTAGTTTCTGTGAATTCTATCTTCTTTAGTCCTAGTAATCCGAGGAAGTTGGCAATGAAAGTCCACCCAATAAGAACGACATAAGGGAGCCAGGGGTTTTAGCATCTTCAGACAGCTGATAATATTCGAGGTATGCTTTTCCAACGGTCATGTTAGGGAACTGATCACAGAAGGCAAGTTGGAGTTGGTAGCCAGAGCATGGATCTTGATAGTCATTTTCAAATTGAGCCTTGCAATATAAGATGTTGGCCCAGTGGATTGGGTTCGCGTAGACTAGCCATTTCCAGTATACTGGCACATTGGATGGGTAGATCGGAAAACCGCTGAACAGCAGGAAGATTGAAACAACTAGTCCTGCCAAAAGATGCAAATTTTGTGAGCTTTTCAGTTGATGCAGGATTAGATTAAACAAAGCAAAATGACCTCATCATTTTGTGCCCTTTCCATCTAATTTTTAATGAAAAAGCATTGTGATTCGGATCCTTAAAGGAGATGACTATACCTGCCAAGGCATTCCCAACTTCTGGGATTGAGGAAATCGCACTGAGAAAGAAAAATACTGCTGATCCGAAATATGCGACCAAGAATAGGAGTAGCAAATACTGGAAAAATGGTGCTCCATTTCCTGTTAATGATAGCCCGGCTAGAAAATAGGCACCTACTGCATATGCTATTGCCTGCACAATGTAAAAGATATGTTGGAGTTTTATCTCGGTTCTCGAATATGTTAAATTTAAGAAGGAAACAAACTGGGTGGCGTACTTCCAATAGGGTCTGCGGTAGGTTGACTATGCAATGGGCGACGACATAGGAGGAGACCCTGTAAAATCTCTGAGCCTTGTGCTTGTAGAATATTGGCCTCTGGAGCAAATAGATAGGAAGCTGCACCAAATTTATGAGCACAATGCTCATTGTGGACACAAATCCGAGGGACCTTACTGAGTTCATATGCTGTTGGTTGTAATTGCTGCCAAGCTTGTAGAATAGTGTTCCCACAAATAAGCCCAGTACAATTGCCTGCAAAATTAACGTATGTGCCACTCATTTCTTGAATGGAGCAAACTTCACGCAAAAAGTGGATCTCATATAATTTTGTTAAAAAAGTGATCCATTTTTAAAGAAAAATGGCGGCAACAATGTGTCCAAGACAAAGCTGAAGACTCTAGTACGTTGGAGAAATTTCTAGTGCATGTGCATGCAAGAAAAAGGCAAAAAAACTCTCAATTAATGAAGAACTTTCTGGTACATGGGAGCAGACTACGTGGGCAGCAGAATGGACAGCAAAATGGCCAAAGAAAAGTCAACAAAAGTGGCTGAGAGTTGGAGAGAATAGAAAAGTACAGAAAAATTGAGAAAAGACCAGATTCTTCGGGAGAAGTCGCAACCTGCAGAGACAAAAAGGCAAGCTGAGGATAGAATAATAAAGAAAAATGGAGAAGCACCTAGAAGTACTAATGTCGGTGAAGAAGAGGCGGTGCTCACGCCTATAAATAGGGCTTGGGTGTGTGTTTTGTGTTGTAGAAAAACCAAAACCACTCCTTCCTTTGTAATACTTACTTTCATAATAAAAGTTCTGTTTTTTTAACCCGTACACCCTTGCCTTTGTAGCCCACATTTCACACATACACACTTGCACACACACACGCTTTCGCAAAATCACCAACAGTGGTATCAGAGCCATGTCTTTGGTTGGTATTGGGCGTTTGTCCTACCTACCCATTTCTAAAACTACCCTTTCCAAATACCCACTAACTAAACCATGGCCAATTCTACCTCATCCTCATTTCCCATTCCCATTTTTGATGGGAACAACTATGATTTTTGGAGCATAAAAATGACTACATTCTTGATGGCCCAAGACTTATGGGACATCGTGGAAAAAGGTTACGAGGCTCCGCCAGGGTGCAAGTGTTTGAAAGATCAACTACGAAGGATGCAAGGGCACTATATTTTATCCAACAAGCGCTCTCGGAAACCGTATTTCCAAGAATTATTGGAGCGAGGACTGCAAAAGAGGCTTGGGATATACTACGAGAAGAATTTCAAGGATCGGAAAAGGTACGCACTATTCGCCTTCAAACTCTAAGAAGAGATTTTGAGAATTCTAAAATGAAAAATTATGAGACCGTACAAGAATATTGTGGAAAATTAAAGGAACTCGTTAATCAAATGAGAGCCTACGGAGATGGAATAACCGATCAAAGGGTTGTTGAGAAAATATTGGTGTCACTTACAAAAAAATACAACTCTATAGTTACAACTATAGAAGGAACTAAAGACTTGACAACCCTATCAATAAGTGAATTAATTGGCTCTCTAGAAGCATATGAGAAAAGACTAATGGCACAAGATGAAGATTCGGTCGAAAGTGCCTTTCAGTCTAAAGTAAATATACGGTCTCATCAAACTAAAAATGATGGAAGGAGCTCATGGAAAACAAAAGAGGAGGAGAAATTATAAAAAAGGAAAATTATCCACCTTGTGGTATTTGCAAGAAAACAAATCATTTGGAGAAGGATTGTTGGTTTAAAAATAAAAAACAATGCCGCTTTTGTAAAAGATATGGCCACGTAGAAAAGATTGTCGCTCGAAAATAAATAATCGAGCAAACTATGTAGAAAAAAAAGAAAGTGAAGAGAATACATTCTACGCAGGCCAAGCGGCAAATGACAATAAAAGTGAAACATGGCACATCGATAGTGGGTGTAGCAATCACATGACGGGGGATGAATCTATATTCACTGATATTGATAAGTCGGTGAAATCCCAAGTAAAGTTGGGCAATGGTGCATTAGTAGATGTCAAAGGAAAAGGCACCATCGCCGTGGAAACAAATAAAGGCCCAAAATATATACATAACGTATATCTAGTCCCTCGTCTTGCACAAAATCTTTTAAGTGTGGGCCAAATGATACAAAGTGGGTATTCTCTATATTTTAATAGAGATACTTGCATTATCTATGATAAATATAAAAATATCATTGCCTCTATTAAGATGAAAAATAACAATTTTCCTATTCAATGGAAATATGTCAAAGATATAGCCATGAAAGCTCAACTTGATGATTCATGGCTATGGCATCGAAGATTTGGCCACTTCAATTTTCTTTGGGCTGAAAATTTGATATAGCTAGTGCTAGTACCTAGAGGGGGGGGAAATAGGTATATAAACGATTTTTCGCACAATACTTAGACAATTAAGGAATTGCAACAAATAACATTCAATCGTAAGACTCAGTGAATGAAAGAGAGAATTAAACACGCGGTTTATAGTGGTTCAGCTTGATTCAAGCCTACGTCCACTCTTTCGCACCGATGACCAATCGGCTGGATTCCACTATGAACAAAAGAGATGTTACAGCGTTGATCTTCCTTGATTTCTGGGTGTAGATGAACTACCACACTCACTCAAGGTATCACCAAGTATAGACACTCTCGTATACGATTTCGCTCGATGTATCGACTAATAATCAAGGTGCTTGGACTGGAATTTCTCTATCTATCACACTTCTTGAACAACTCGGAACGTCTTCATTTTATACTCCTTTATGCCATCATAACCGTTGGCACTTACCAAAGGAATTCCTCCAATCTACCCGTTGGACGGAATCAATCAAGAAGATCATCCGAGCTATTAAAGGAATCGACGATAGCCCATCAATCTGTTCGCCCATACAATCGGGATCTTGGTTTCCATGAATAGAACCTTCCAAGAATACTTCGTCGATAATCGGATCTTCAATTGATCTAGATACGAATCAAAGAATCCGTTGTATTTGTCCAGCCAAAAGATCTTCTCCGAGATCAAGATGAAATCCTTAATCATAATCCTCGATTTGGATTTCCTTCGACACCGGATCGATAGTTTGTCAATGAGAATAATTTTGAGTCTTAAGTCTTGAGTCTTGAATCTTGAGTCTTGAGTTATGAGTGCGGAGTTATGAGTCGGGTGGTCGAAAGTCTTCGACGCAAATAACAGAGACTAGACTGATGGAAACGTTTTGTCGGCTTCAAAATCTTCTAGAGCGATTTCTCCAACAATCTCCCCTTTTTGATGATGACAAAACTTTCGTAGATTTCAACAACCTTGACCTGCAAAAACACTTCTCAAGCAATATGGCTATCTCATAAAGATTTAATAAAACAACCGAGACTACGCATCCACAGAAAATTGGTTAGACTTTCATGAGTAATACCATATAACAACACTCGATATAAATTGCCAACAGTCAAGCATCACAATCCACAGCCAAATTCAGTCCCAACTCAAGTTCACACAAGTCATACTAAAAAAAAAAAACTCACAACCACAAAAAAATTTAAAATCAATGTTTGAAAAAGATGGTTGGTTCAAATTTCTTCTCCCCTTTTTGTCATCGGTAAAAGGTGAGAAAAGAGTCATGTCGCTTGGGAATGCGCACGATCGGAATTCTCCCATGGACTTTGTACTATGCCTTCGAGCCTCTTCAAGTCTTCCCTTAATTTTGCTACCTCTTCTCCTTTGGCATTGGCTTGAATCGCGGAGCGAGGTCTTTCATTCCCGTCTTCCGGGGTAACCGAAGATGCTTGGCCAGCATTCTTGATGGCTTGAATTTCATAGTCCGAGCATAGATTTGGCCCGCATTTCCATAGGAATATCAAGAATACGATGAAAATCCGCTGAATTGTGTCATCGCATACTAGCATTTACTTTCTCGGATGGAGTAAATGCGGACGATGGCGCTTCTGTATGACCTTGCGGATTTGATGATGTATCATGATGTTCTACAATCAATGGAGACTCTTCTGGAGCAGCATGAGGTGAGGATTTTTCTTGCTCCCCAACTCCCCCTGTCTCTAAGACATCAAAATCTTGCTCGCCAACTCCCCGTCTCTAAGACATCAAGATGGGTGGAGTGATTATCATGCTCTTGATTCTTTTTCTCCATTCATCAGCAGACTTTTCTTTCTCTTCTTCTTCTTTTTTCTTTCTCTCTCGGCTCTTTTTCTTCTTCATCTTCTTTTTCCTTTTCTCGCTGCTCTTCTTCTTCTCTTTGCTTCGATGAAGTTCTATTGATCGAGATACGAACGTCTAGTCCTTACCAAAGTGCGGGAATAGAAAGATCTTCATCGTCTTCTTCATCCTCCAAGATGAGAGTTCTTCTCTTTTTGGATGGAGTACCAATGGGCTCCTTCCCTTTTCTCTTTGATGCGAAGAGAGCGGAGTTTTCACCTTGAACTTTGCCATTTCCTTGCTAAGTTCTTTCAGGACGCATCTTCGTCAACATATTCAAACCTACCACCATTTTATCGCACGGTCTAACACGAGAGTGTGTGGCAATTCGATATTCATGTGTCGAAGATTTTTGTCACAAGATTTGGGTAAGGCAATTGTCCCTTGTTCTTCGACATTGCTCTGTACATATGGAAGAGAATAGTATGAGGCGAGAGAACTTCTTCCCGAGTTGATTGCATGCATCAATTTGGCTTCCGGTGGATACATCGATCTTTGATGTAGACTTTGGCCTGATGCAATTGATCACAATTTTGTGCGGCACAATATTGATGGCACTCATCTTCGAGTAGGTAATCTTCGCCTCGTATCTCTGTTTTTGACAAGATCCGAGTAGCACGAGCAATCGAGACTTTGATTGGTTGATAACGTCCTCGTTCAACACCAATTATGTCCGCCAGCATGTCCACATCTATCACATAATCCCGATCTCGAACTTTGAATGATATTCTATTCGCATCAAGAAAACTTAGATTAGAATAGAAATATGCAGTCAAGTGTGCATAACCATCGATGGTATCGGTGCAAAACTGCTCAAGTTGAAGCGGTTCGAACTTTTCCCTTAAGTTCACATTAATTGCATCCAGGAAATCAAAATCAACACTCCCGGGATTTATCACTCCTCGTTTCAACGGAGGCGAAGAACAGTTTCTCCTGTTCATTCGATCTAAACAACTCCATCTTCTTTCCCTTCACCTTTGCAAAGCAATGCCCATTCTCGGTTGAAAATCACTAAACATTTTATCATCTTCGATCCCCTCATTAGGAATCGGTCCCGAAACACGAGGGTCACTTGGAATGTTAGCAAGTGACTCTTCAGCCTTACCTTTGGGAGCAATTCCCAATTCCTCCATTCGCTTCAAAAATCTGTACTCATTCCCATAATTCTTTTCTTTAAGGAAGGCATCTATATAATTAAGAGGAGAACTAGAAACTTTCAACGCACGATAGAGCATGTAAATAAATGAGGGTTTTTGTGCTCTCACAGGTTCAACGTCCTCTAGAATGACTTCCTCCTGATGATGACCCGCACCTTGTGGGGTAGAAGGTGAGTGATGAGGTGGAGAAGGAACAGACTCGTTCTTTGTCTTGACAAATCATCTTCCTCGGTGAGATCGAAGTGCGTCGGTCCCTCCTTCATTCTTTGTGGACCCCCGCTTGCGATCCTTGACGACTTTCTCGAAGAAGACATCTTTTCTTGTCAATGGAAGATTCCTTCACTTGCTTTCCCAAGGAAAAACGACAACTTTCTCGAGTATGAATACGAAGTAGAAAACGGGGTTGAGAGAAGAATGCCTTTTAGGGTTTTGAGAATCGAGTAAAAAGAGAAAACGTGTATATATAACTTAGTTTTGAAAAGGAAAGAGCAATCGTTACGAAGAGAAGTGAACAGTCATCTTTCTTTAAAAAAATAATAATAACTGCCATTTTAAAAGAGATTATCCCTTTTGAAAAAGGCATGTTTTCGGAAATTAAAGATTATATCAATCAAATATAACGAAAGATCGTACCTTTTCGAGATTAAAAGAATAACTTACAGTCTATACAATGAAGGTCCGAGTCCGAGAATTCCGAGTCCGAAAGATAGAGTTCGAAAGATAGAGTCTCGAAAGATAGAAATTCATCGACTTTAACTTCTTCAAGCTTCAAAATGTTGAGTCTGGTACGGATGAAATCGAATTGATTTTTCTCCAATGTCTTTGTGAATATATCCGCTAGTTGACTTTTTGAATCAACAAATTGAATTGAGATTTCTCCATTTTGAATATGATCTCTAATAAAATGATGTCGAATCTCTATATGCTTTGCTCTTGAATGAAGGATTGGATTTTTGGTGAGATTGATTGCGCTTGGTGTTGTCACATCGATCTCGGTGCATGAGTCTTCAATCCCAAAGTCTTGTAGCTGTTGTTTTATCCATAGAATTTGCGAACAGCAGCTTCCAAGTGCTACATACTCGCTTCGTTGTAGAGAGCTACAAAGGTTTCTCGTTTTCCTTGAAAACCAAGACACCGCCCCGCTTCCAAGCAACCGGCGGGTTCCTAAAGTACTCTTTCTATCGACTCTGCAACCGGCCAGATCAGCGTCTGAATATCCCAGAAGATTAAAGTCTCCCTCCTTCGGATACCATAGACCGATGCTTGAAGACGAGGCGACGTATTTAATAACACGTTTTGCAGCCTTGAGATGAGATTCTCTAGGATCTGATTGAAACCTAGCACGGATGCAAACACTCAACAAAATGTCAGGTCTAGAGGCAGTAAGATAAAGAAGTGAACCGATGATGCTTCGTACGGCTTTTGATCAACTTTCTTCCCTTCTTCATCTTTGTCTATTTTCATCGAACTTGACATTGGTATATCGTCTTGATCTTTTTGCAATTTTCCAATCCAAACCTTTTGACAAGATCATTAGCATATTTTTCTTGACAAATGAAAGTTCCTTCCTTCAATTGCTTTACTTGAAGACCAAGAAAGAATGTTAATTCTCCCATCATACTCATTTCAAATTCATCCTACATAGACTTTGAAAATTTCTTTATGAGACTTTCATTTGGGGATCCAAATATGATATCATCAACATATATTTGAACAAGTATAAAACTTTTGTTTTCCTTTTTAATAAATAAAGTAGTATCAACTTTACCTTTGGCAAAACCATTCTTTAATAGGAACTTACTTAGTCTGTCGTACCAAGCTCGAGGTGCTCGTTTAAACCATACGAGCCTTTTTTCCCAAGACTGAGTCTCGGCTTCTTTGGGTCTTCAAACCCGGAGGTTGTTCCACGTAAACTTCCTCATGGATAAATCCATTTAGGAAAGCGCTTTTGACGTCCATTTGGAATAACTTGAAATTTTTATAGCAAGCAAACGCAAGTAATAGACGAATAGCTTCTAACCTTGCCACGGGAGCGTAAGTCTCATCATAGTCTATTCCTTCTTCTTGCGTATATCCTTTTGCCACGAGTCTTGCTTTGTTTCGTACGACTTTTCCTTTTTCATTCATCTTGTTTCGAACACCCATTTGGTTCCGATAATGCGAGTTTTACCTTTGGTTTAGATGTCGATCCCAGCACGTCATTAATGTTGAACTGTCCGAGTTCTTCTTGCATGGCTTCAATCCGGCTTTCATCGATAGAGCTTCTTCTATGCTTTTTGGTTCAATTTCAGAAATAAGAGCTATAGCACTAGACTCTTCACGCCTTGTGGATCTCGGTGCGGATTCCTTCATTAATTTCTCCAATAATGAGATCTTTAGGATGATTTGGATTTATGCTTCCGATTCTTGGTTGATTTGGCCGGTTGAAGATCTCTTTATTTATCTCGAGTCTTCTCGAGTAGCTTGATGCCGATCTTCCAGTCCGAGAAGCTTCTTGAGTTGTAATCTTTTGAGGGTCCGGAGCAGGTTCGGACTCTTCATGCCGAGTCTCGACCGGATTCATTTTGCGTAGAGTCTTGGAATTTGACATTCATTGACTCCTCCACAGATCGGCTCTTCTTATTATAGACTCGTAGGCTTTGCTTGATGTAGAATATCCAAGGAAGATGCCTTCATCGATCTTTCTTCGAACTTACCAACTTGATCTTTTACATTTTCAATATAAAACATTTGCATCCGAATACATGAAAGTATGAAACAATAGGCTTCTTTCCTTTGAATAACTCATAGGGGGTTTTCTTTAAAATAGGTCTTAAAAAGACTCTATTAATTATATAGCATGCTTTGTTGAAACAAACTTCAGCCCAAAATCGAGAAGGAATTTTGCTTTCAATTAAAAGAGTTCTAGCCATTTCTTGAAGAGATCGATTCTTCCTTTCCACCACTCCATTCCGCCGAGGAGTATATGGAGAGGAGAATACATGTTTAAATCCGAGTCATCACAAAACTTTGTAAAATTTTGATTTTCAAATTCACTTCCATGATCGGTTCTTATACTTGATATAACACATCCAATTTCATTTTGAATCTTTTTAGCAAAATTTTTCAAAATACGAGAATGTTTTCGAGACTTATTTGCAAGAAAATATACCCAAGTAAAACGGGAGTAATCATCTACAATAACTAGGCAATATTTCTTACCTCCGGTACTGCAGGTTCGGTTGGTACGAAGAGATCCATATGCAGCAGCTCGGCAAAGACATGATTAGTAGAGACATGATTTATAGACTTGTATGAATTTTTACCTACTTTCCGGAATGCAAGAAGTACACAGTTCAGTCTTTTGATAAGGCAACTGGGTAGACCACGAACAAGCTGCTTTGACGAGATTTTGGCTAATTGCTTCATATTAATATGCCCAAGCTTTACGTACCCACAGACTTGCTTCGTCTTGAATTGAAATTAAACATTGCGAATCTTCTAGTTTCACATCTAGGAGATAGATATTTCCATGCCTTCGACCTTTGAAAGGCGAGTAGAGTCTTTACCGATTCCGTAACATGTTCCTTCTTGGAAGAAAATCTTGAATCAAGTATCACATAGTTTCGATCTTTGAGAAGATTGTAATTGAGTCCTTTTACTAGAGAAACATTGTTTATTGTGAGATTTCCAATTTTGACAGTTCCAAATCCCACAATATTTCCTTTCTGTTTCCTCCAAATGAAACTTTTCCTCCGTTCACTTGAATAAGCTTTATGAAGCTATTTGAGTCTCCCGTCATGTGTCTTGAACATCCATTTGTCAAGATACCATTTTACCTTTTTCTTGACGGAGACACGTATTCAAATGAAAATCTTAAACTTTCTTTGGTACCCAAATTTTCTTGGGTCCTTTGGTGTTAGCAGAATAATCATTATAAGGCCATGCTTTCTTAATGTGCTTCCAAATCATAGGACACTCTTTTTCAAAGTGATCCTTTGTTACACTTTGAACATCTTAGAGCATTTCGACCTACTGATTTTACAAAAACTTTCTTGAAATGATTTTTGTAAGCCTCTTTCGATGGTCTCTTTTTAATTCTTTCTTTTACTTTAGGAAAATCAATCAAGGGAATTGTTTCTTTTTTGTCATACCTAGACCAGATTTATTGAAGTAAGGTCTTTGGTGAAAGAACTTTTCAAGTTTTCGAGATCCTATAGAAAATTTCCTTGAAATATTTGATAAGTCAGTTTTTAGAAAAATATTTTCTTTTAAAAGATTATCTTCTTTCTCTTTAAAGTCGAAACATTCAAATCTAAACTTTTTGATTCTTTCTTCTAAAATGTTTTCTTTTTTGTTTTAAAGCTAAGTTTTCCCTTTTAGTTCGGAAACTCTTTTGAGAGAAGTCTTAAGACTAAAACTGAGTTCATCAATATACTTAGAGACTTTGACAGGAATTTTAAAATCACTTACCTCAAATTCACTTTCGAGTCTGATCCAGAATCCGAGTCTCGAGTATGTGTGCCATCGAACACTGATTGGCATATTCATCCTCACTTTCTTCATACTCGGTATCACCCAAGTTTCGGCTTTGAGTGCTTTTGAAAACTTTTCAGCTTTTCCTTTCTTCTTCTTGAGGAAGAGGACAGTTGGGTCTTATGTGTCCATTTTTCTTACATTCAAAACAAACTACATCCTTGTTTGGTTCCTCATCATCAACGAGACTTGGATTGCTGTCTTTGAAAATTTTGTTTCTTGGAGTTGAACCTTCTTCCTTTTCTATTCGGTTTTCTGAACCTTCTTATCATAAGAGCAAGCTCCT
>CM024616.1:20012435-20274509 GCA_014182575.1 Eucalyptus decipiens
CTCGATTACATCTGTCCCGAGCCACACTTCTTGCACACCCGTATGATGTCCAGATGATGTGCAGAAACTATAGCTACATTTAAGGGGGCGAGTTGTGCTTCAGAACAACAAAGAAGAGAAAGCCAGACAAGCAAATAAGAGGGACATTGCGGACAAGATGAGCATGTCAGTTCCTATCCTCTCATAGCTTGAACTCCTCGCCGAGGCCAACCTATCCCACGCATAAGAACCGTCTGTTAATTTTGGGCAACTGCAGTCTGATACACAATCCTCAGTATTGCAGTAGAAACTGATTGAAGTCATCACGTTCATAGCATATTGGAAAGGGTTGCTCCAATACAGCCACCGGTAGAACCTTATGTCTGGTAGCACAACAACTACTCCAGAAGCTGAAACCCACAGTGATGTCACAATCGACACAGCAAATGCAGCTAGTGTAGGCACTGGGGCTAGGAAAGTAATCATCATTCCAAAGTATGTCACGCAAATTGTGAACACAAAGGCATAGTCCAGTACATCGTGAACTCATGGATGGAACCGGTTCCAATTCCTGCCATAATATTCGATTCCTACTACTGCAAGAGTTGCAATGAAGAAGTATGGAATTTCTCCCAGTGCCCATGACAGAGGATAAAAGATAGGATGGTACATCCCACTGCTCTCTTCTCTCTAAAGTACACTAACCTGTCTGTGCCAATCAAAGGAATGACATTATTTGCTGATACTTGAGCTCCTATGAGAATTACTTGCATATATATATAGAGGAAACGCGAAGTCAGGCCATATACATCCTCATATTCAATCTTCCAATATAGGAACCCATGAAGACCAATCATGATGCACCCATTAAGCCTATATATGTACTGTACATTTCTCCACAGGAATCTTTTGAGTTCTGAGTAGTACCATCATGGCTTGCAGTGTGTATGGAGCAGATAAACAGAAGAGGAAACCATGTAATTCCTATCCTCAGTTAAGCTCTTTATACTGTAGATTTCTCTGTTGTTCATTTTCATGCAGTGGAACTAGCTGGTAGGCCCCTGCAAAGTTTATCGTTGGTGTTGCTCTCTTTATACCTAATCCAAGAGTCGCCATGAACCAACTGGACTCACTCTTATGGAATAACGAGGAACTTCTGGAACTGATAAGAAATAATCTAGCAGGTCACTTTTGCAGTCGGGTCCTATTGGGCCAAAGTATCCTGTTGTCCTTCATGTCAAAATTAGGGCCAAGTCGAAGAAATCAAGTGTTCGAGCATTAGGGTGTGCTAAAGTGGTGATAATAAACACGCCCTGAATTGAAACTTGAGAGAATATTGAGGATACTTGAGAGTACCTCTGCTGTCCAAGTCCTGATATGGGTTTTAGAAAGAGAATACTTGGATTAGTAAAGTTGAGTTCAACAGCAATGGTTATCTTTTTGGCTATCTCAAATGTTTTCCGGTAGCGCCATGAAGGGAACCAACTAGTTGATTCAGTAAGGCAATAGATCAAGTTGGTCAAGGACTAGCTCCACATGGATGCGAATACGATTCACAGAACTGATTGTTTTGACTGAGACGTGGCGCAGCACTGGAAATGAAGGGTCTCACGAACTGAGAGATAAGGTTGGTGTGCATCGAGCTTCTCTACATAGCCAGTAAGTCTAGAATAGGAGGCCCCTTATCCAAACATTTTGCCTGGAGGCTGCCCTTGAGGCTACCCCGTGAAGGTGCCTCCCAGCTAGGCATTTCAGAAGAGTAGATTTACTTCCTTCGAACCACCCATCAAAGCAAGCATGTTCCTAGGCCTAGCGTAACCCGTGATGTTGCTGAAAATTGAAGTGCCTTCTTTCATGTCTTCTTCGTACCTTAATTAGGGAGAGTAGGGTGTTAGATAGTATGCAAATGGGTAAAGCAGGCGATAGTCAACATTGCATGGGAATACGTAAAGGAAAATTTTCATGGGGATAAGATATACCTCATGAATGCTAGATCCTCAAAAAAGAGGGTTATTGGCTCTGGAATGCCTAGTCCATTCCTTTCCATGTCGACCATGAACTCCCTCCGTCCATTTTTCAACTCCACCGTTGTCCCTTATTTTTCGTATCTTTGTCAGTCAGAATATTTGAGCTTTGCAACCAACGGTTTGTTCATTTTGATTTTCCAGTGACTGAAACTCACTCTCCATGTCCTCTTTATAGTTGCTGATTGTTGGGGACGATCTGATGGGGTAAGGATTGGCTGGTTCCTGTGAATTCTATCTTCTTTAGTCCCAGTAATCCAAGGAAGTTGGCAATGAAAGTCCACCCAATAAGAACGACATAAGGGAGCCAGGGGTTTTCAGCATCTTCAGACAGCTGATAATATTTGAGGTATGCTTTTCCAACGGTCATGTTAGGGAATTGATCACAGAAGGCAAGTTGGAGTTGGTAGCCAGAGCAAGGATCTTGATAGTCATTTTCAAATTGAATCTTGCAAAATAAGACGTTGGCCAGTGGATTGGGTTTGCGTGGACTAGCCATTTCCAGTATATGGGCACATTGGATGGGTAAATCACAAAACCACTGAACAGCAGGAAGATTGAAACTAGGAGACCTGCCAAAAAGATGCAATTTTTGTGAGCTTTTAAGTTGATGCAGGATTAGCTTAAACAATGCAAATTGACCTCATCATTTTATCCACTTTCCATCTAATTTTGAATGAAAAGGCATAGGGATTCTGATCCTTAAAGGAGATGATTATACCTGCCAAGGCATTCCCAACTTCTGGGATTGCAGAAATTGCACTGAGAAAGAAAAATACTGATGATCCAAAATATGCGACCAAGAATAGGAGTAGCAAAAACTGGAAAAAGGTACTCCATTTCCTGTTGATGATAGCCCAGCTAGAAAATAGACACTCACTGTATATGCTATTGCCTGCACAAAGTAATAGAGTTGTTGGAGTTTTATCTCGATTCTCGACTATATTTAATTGAAAGAGGAAACAAATTAGGTGGGGTACTTCTATTAGGGTCTGCGGTAGGTTGACTACGCAATGGGCAACAACATATGAGGAGACCCTGTAAAATCTCTGAGCCTTGTGCTTGTAGAATATTGGCCTCTGGAGCATATAGAGAGGAAGCTGCACCAAATTTATGAGCACAATGCTCATGGTGGATACAAATCCGAGGGCCCTTACTGAGTTCATCTGCTGTTGGTTGTAATTGCCGCCAAACTTGTAGAATAGTGTTCCCGCAAATAAGCCCAGTACAATTGCCTGCAAAATTAACGTATGTCCACTCATTTCTTGAATGGAGCAAACTTCACGCAAAAAGTGGATCTCATATAATTTCTATCATTCTGTGAACTTCTCTCTCTGAGTTTCGTTGAGCATGTATGCACTTAAACATGTTCCTTGAGGTAGTTAAACTTAGGATCTTATGATAGCATAAGTTTGTGACCTGGAAAAGCCTCAATTTGATTATAGCATGGAGCCTCTTTGTGATCTTGATTTGCCTCTTGATGAGTGTTTGAGTAGACTCACCGCGCCTGGATGACGGCCTCGGAATTGCTTCAATTGAGCTTGGTTCTCATCTTCCTACACGATGAGAAATTATTAGCTGTTATGACCAGGCTAGTCATTTTCTTTCTTTATATCATGCTCAACTTTCTCAGGCATCTCTTTGCATCCCATTCATGTCACTCTGTTTTTAATCAAATTTATCTTGTTGCCTCCCGACTCTCTTAGGAAAGAAGACAAAAATGCTATAGTGGCAAAAGATGTCTCTCATACCTCTTCTTTGTAACGCTCAACTTGGAGACGAATATGCCCTCTCGCCTGCTTTAGCATGGAGTATACATGTGAGGCTCGCTCGTGTTGTATCTTTTCGGGTCCAACTGAGAGATATTGCATTTCATCATTGTTTATGGATATTGCGGTCACCACATCCCCAATTTGAACTCTTCCGGTGCTTTCTATTCCCCCTGAATGCCCTATTTTGCTTGATAGCTTGGCAACCACCAATTCTGCAGCAAAGTAACAATAGTTACCCACATCTTAGGGTTCATCAAATGTTGATATTCAACTTTGGCTGCTTAAATTGGCTGACATGGATTTCTATTGACATGAACAGACTAATAGTTATATTTTGCAACATTCAGAGCTGCTGACCTGTCTCTTTTCTTGGCTGTGCATCAACTGCACAATCATACTTGGTTGGTGTCTTGAGAGTCAACCCAAGTCCCGGCTCGCTGTCTACCCAATAGGTATGCTTCACCTCATCTCCATGCACAATCCTCAGTATGTCCTTGAAGTGATCTGAAGCGTTGTAGCACTCAATAAGCTCCTCCAGAGTCGAGGATGTTGCTCCCGGTGCCATATACTTGGACCCATCTCCGGCTGCTATGTCTTCAAGAAACTCATTTGATTCCACATGCAATGGTTTTATGTACCTGCACATGATGTCAATGACTTAATGTTGGCTCTACGTTAGCAAAAATCATCACAACATTTAACCGTACACCCAAAACTCAGCCGCATACTAACCCGAGTTTTGTGAAGTATGGGATGGCATCATGGCGAGTACCCTGGAAGAGAACATGGCCATTGCTGAGCAGTATAACTCGGTCAAAAAGATCGAATATTTCTTGGGAGAGTTGGGTCAACGACACAATCGCAGATGAATGCTGAATTCTGCTCATGGTGCGTAGGGTGTCTACTAGGTCGTAGGTGGCTGCAAGATCAGAACTTGAAAATGGTTGGTCATAAATCATGACAGAGTATGTTCCGAGTGCCAATTCAGCCGTTGTGAGCTTCTGGCGATCGAAATCGGAGAAGGCTTCTCCGTTGAGTTTGTGCTCGACTTCCTTCAAACCTAAAATTGCTAAAACATACTCCAAGAATGGATCTTGTCCTTCCACAAGTGCATGTGCAAAGAATTTCCTCATCTGAGGAGTGAAGTTCTCTGGCCGCAAACCCTGGGTACAATCTCTTGCAAACTCAAGTGTCTCTCTAACCGATAAAAATGGAATGTGTCTGAAGATTTACCAGAAAAAAGTGTTAAGGCTTACATTCAGGGAAAATGCTATTAATTAAATCAGGAAGTGACCGTGTGCTTATCTAAGCCTAGACAAAATTGCAATTGTAAGCCTCGTCTAATTTGCACAAAATGGCGGTGTTCAGGCAATGGAGGACTCACTTGTTAAGTTGGCCATTAACATACGCAATGAATCTACTAAGGCATATATCAGTGACAGATTTGTAGTTGTACATCACCAAGCCTTCCAAGCTTGAGCTAGGAGTTACTTTAGCTCTGCCTGCCAGGATTTCTAGGAGGGTGCTCTTTCCGCTTCCTGCAAAATTGTATATTAAATGGATCATCACTCGACAAAAATGTTTGCTACTATTGACATTACTCGACTTATTGATTGAGAGGCGGCCTCTTCAGATTTATCATTCGATAGGTATCATTGTAGTACTAGAGGAAATTTTCATCTACCCGGAGGTCCTAGTAACAGAGTCATCGAGCCCGGCATGATGTATCCATCCACTCCCTTTAGGATCTGCATCCAAATCGAGCCTTTTCTTTTAATTATCGTCTTGATTGGCCCAAGGAAACATCCCATCAATTTATTCCCAAAGGTTTCATATCCTCCTGAGGAGATCTCGCAATTTCTGGAATATTTAATGTCGGAGAACCGAACCACCTGCAAGACAGTTCGATTTTTGCTAAAACCAAAAGATGCTGCTTTCGTCGATTAACCGTTGGTAAGACTCATGTTTACTTTATGTTCATATTCCATTTCTGGCGATTAGTTCTGATATTATAATCACATTCTCATTTTGGGTACATCTTGTGTGTAATCGAGAACGATAATTAGCTTATGCAAATTTTAAATGGAAAATTACAAGGCCATCAACAATATACATTGCGTTTTCGTTTTATTTTGACTAAAGGACAATGTCGACATTTTCATTTATAATGTATGAATGCGTGGCCGGCCATTTGAAAAGGATAGGTGAACATCTTAGTCTAGGGTCAACTGGAACATCAATCTCTTATTGTATTTGATATTGTCGATTGAAGGATAAAAAAAATTTGTATCAAAGCTTGGGGCCCGACAAGGAAAATTCTGTCACAATCAGGAAGAGAAAAAGGACAAAACGAGGAGCTCCGGCCAAAAAACAACTAAAGATCCCTCAGATATCGCATCACCTAAGTATGCTGTGATCACAACTTTATGCTCAGATATTGAATATTCCTTAAGTTGGCGACGAGAAAGTATTGTGCTTTTCAATGAAGTTCTTATCGTGCGATACGAAGGAATTATATGCCATTGAATTTCGAAAAAAAGGCGGTCAAGATCTACTCTCGATTCTTCTTGATCTATATGCTATCGACGTTCTTGTTCAAGTTGAGTATATGAACTGTTGTATAGATTGTCCGGACGAGACTGTAATGCATGTCATTGCATGGTTTATATACGGCACATTAGAGAATATAAAGAGAGGGTCACGTTGCATTTTACCTGCTGAGGGATAGGGGGCGTGATCTTGGCCATGTCCCGCAGATAACTCACGAAACCATCCTTCAGCAAGTACTCCATTCCCAGAAGCTCCTCCGACTTCTTCCTCACACTCTCGTCTACTACTTCTCTGGCAAATGCGCTTCCAGCTTCGCTCCTCAACCCGTGCCTCTCCAGGCTCTCGTACATCCTCAGCGCCACGTGCCTCGCAGTGTCCGGTGATGCGCTCTCTATTCTCTGCCGCATGTCCGGGGATGACCCGCCTGAGAACCTCGCTGGCCCGCATGTCCCCCCATGGCGCGTCACGGGTGTCATCGGGGTCGCGTTTCCGGGGACCGGTAAAGTGATCACGCTGGCTTCGCTTCTCGGGGTGTGCTCACTGAGGAAAGACAGCCTCGGCGCATCAATCTCGTTTGCATTGTGGTCTTGCTGCTGCCCCGACACAATGTTTGTTGGCGGACTCGCCGGAGAATTGTTCGCCATTTTCTTGCTACGGAAAGATCGAGTGAACTTTAGACGCCAGAGGTCGAAGCTTGTCTTTCTTTTGGCGTCTTGACGAGCAGAGAAGAAGACGATGGTCTTTAAATGACCCTAGAAAACCTCAAATTTGACTCAAACTACAGTCATGTTGGAATATAAAGTATTGAAACTAGTTTTCTTTTTGCACTATATTGGAGTTGCTAAGTTGTCCCCGTCGAGCTATCGAGAGAGGGGAGAGGAAGAAAAGTAAACTCCATGTTAATGAATCGCCACTTGGAAGATGGAGGATGAATAGAGACAAGAGGATGGGAATGAAGGCGTTTTCTTGTTAACAGTTATATTTTAATTGTGCTCCAAGTGTTGAATTTGAGTGCCCCTCTAGTTGATTTCGACGTGTGATATTTTCATCATCTGCTTCCGAATTCGTAAGTAAGAGCGGCATTGTGGTTTATTTTTAAACCCACGATCCTTCTCCAAATGATTAGTCTTCTGGCAAATACCACAAAGTGGATATTTTTCTTTTTGTGTAGTTTCTCCTCCTCTTTAATTTTTTCATTAGCTTCTTCCACTATTTTAGAATTATGAGACAATATATTCATTTTTGACTGAAACGCACTTTCAATCGTATCTTCATCCTGCACTTGCATTCTTTTTTCATATGCTTTTAAAGAGGGAATTAGCTCACTCACTGATAAGGTTTTTATATCCTTTGACGATTCTATAGTAGAGACAACATGATTGTATTTTCTAGGGAGCGTCACCGATATTTTTCCAACAATCCTCTCATTAGTGATATCATCTCCATAGGCTCTCATTTGATTGTCCAGTTCTTTCAATCTTCCACAATATTCTTGTACAGTCTCATAATTTTTTATTTTAGAATTCTCAAATTTCCTTCTCAAAGTCTAAAGTTGAATAGTTCGTACCTATTCAGTACCTTGAAATTCTTCTTGTAATGTCTTGTAAGCCTCCTTCACAATCTTCTCTTCAATTATTCTTGGAAATATCGTTTCCGAGAGTGCTTGTTGAATAACACATAAAGCCCTTGCATCATTTTGTAGTTGATCATTTGGAACACTTGTACCTTCTTGTGGAGCATCGTAACTTTTTCAACGATTCCATTAAAGATAGGAATGGGAAAGGAGGATGATGTAGTGTTGGCCATAGTTTAGTTGTTCGAAATTTGGATAGGTAGTTTTAGGAACGGGTGGATAGGACAAACGTCCAATACCAACCAAAGATGCAACTCTGATACCACTGTTGATTTTGTGGAAGGATGTGTGCAAGTGTATATCTGTGTATGTGGAATATAGCAAGAGAACAAAGGAAGAAAGGCTTCTATTATTAGTTGGTATTACAAAAGGAAGGAGAGGAGGTTATCAAGCTGGTCTTCTTCGGAAGATTGGACGTCTACCTATAGTTATAGGAGAGTTCACCGCCTAAGCCTTGACGACTTTGACATTATCTCGAGACTCTTCTTGCACTGACTTGGACAGCACATTTCCAGCAATATTTTTGGACTTTTCTTCACCACCTAAGGCATGAATAGCTGGCATTGTAAATGAAGGAAACGTGTTTGCCATGCACTTAGAGAAGATGCATGTAGAATTCTCTAGTCTGTTCTAGTGTCACACCCCAAATCCTATAAGGATGGGAGAGTGACACGGCTGTCCTTTTCCCAAGGACATAGCCTCTAATTATACCTCAAATATCCAACTCTCAATAGTTCCCACGATAATACTCTTGCTCTAAGCCACTAATCGAGAGACCTGAATAAAAAATGATGAGAAGAAAGGAATGAGTTACCACAGTCTAGTGAATAATTACTTTCTTCTAAGTGGATCGAACAATCATTATGTATATTTAAAACACAAACATAACTCACTTTCACCAATTCTAGAATTTAACAAACCTTCCAAAACCAAAATTCGATATTTCTTACTTTAACATAATATGTTCATCACACGAATACTCAAGATAATAATAGAACAAACACCAATGGCTCAATCCATCGATCAATCTCCTAAAAACATTTGTTGATGGTCCCTTCTATCGACTAAACTTATGCCACACATTAATGATCCATTCCATTGATCCATCTCGCATGAAATCACATGTCGATGGTCATATCTATCAACTAATCTTTTGTTCAATATCTAACCATGGTCACGATACAATGTCTGGTGACAAAGCGATCAATATTTCCTCTAGCAACATCTCTACCTATTATTAGCCGGTGGCTCAGTTCACGAGGATATCCTATACTAGTATGTGCATGTTAACAAGCCCGTCATTAGGCTGCACCCAACCTCATGCTTCAATCCATAAACAATCTCACACATCGAATACATTTCATAAATCAATTACTAAAAGCTTTCGCAACTCAATCTCTAGTAATCCACAACCAAATCCAAAAATCATTTCATATATCATAGTGAGTTTCCCAAATTAATTCAAAATCCTTTTCATAAACTAGTTAACAACTTAATCATTCGGTATATAGATATCAAAGCGCCTTTCAAAACCACATTTATAAATCATAAACTTTTCAAGATTTTTTTATAAAAGTTTTCACAAATCATTTATAGGCAATCATTCAAGTTGACGTCAAAAGATTACTTCTCTTTTCAAACAAGAAAACAACAATAAAGACTCGATCTTGTTTTATACAACAAAAGATTCTATTTATTAACTCATGGCATGCTTAATCCATAAAACATGAGTTTGAAATATAAAGAAGAAATAGTATCACTCACTTGGGAAAAGCCAAAAACCAACTACGGTGGTTACTTGAGTTGACGAACTCGAATTCCTAATATATAACCGAAAAAGAATATCAAAAGACCAAGTAAAATGATATTCTAATAAATGATTTGACTATACTATACTTATTTGTTGATAAAATGACACTTACACGCCAACAAAAAGCTCACCTCTAGCGAAAATCTATTGTTATCCACTAGGCGTGGCTTGCGCTAAACTACAACACACCATAACTTCCTCCATATAATTTCTTTTCGAGCCGACTTATTATAGTCTTTAGAAAGCCATTTGGACATACTATAAGAACCCAACTCAGCTACCCCAAGACTTTGCTGGAAATGACTAAAATTGCGCTCAAAAGTTACTATTTGGAACTCTATTTAGAATGTGCGCTGAACTTGAAATTCCATTTTGGGCAAATTGTAAGCTTAAATTAAGATCGGCAAGTTGCTATAGCTTCACAACAACCTAAATTATCATTTCTATAAAAATATGCAGCTCAACAACTTAAAAATTGAACTTTGCCGAACAAATCTCCAATAATTCGAACTTTTAAGCCCTAATTTCGAAATTGCTTCAATTGAACGAATGAAGGGTGAAAACACTTACCGGCGTTGCAAAATGGAGTTGAGTCGACTTCATGGGTGTCCTGATTGCAAGTGCGGTAAAAATTTCCCTTCCATCTTTCTTCTTTTCTTCCTCTTTTTCCCAAGTGGACTCTCTCTTTCCCTCTCTCTCTCTCTCTCTCTCTTTCTCTCTCTCTCTCTCTCTACGTTGCTTCCTTATAATTGAGCTCAAGCCCCCCCTTATCCCTTTTCTTTTGACATTTCAACACTTTTGCTCTTCCTTTCTTTTCTTTTATTTTTTTTCCTTTTTACTTTTCAAAATCCATATTTTACATTCTCCCCTCCTTAATTTTTTTTTCGTTCTTGTTGTAAAATATTGCTTTGCAAATATGTAATAGAGAGAATAAAGAGATTGAGAAGAGAAAGTAGGTAAACACCAAAGATAGTAGAGAAAGTCAGAGGAGAAGATTTTATTTCTAGTGACTATTATATCTACAACAAAAACTAAGCTCGTATTTATAGGAAAACAAGAATGTACTTATCATTAAAATCAATGTATCGAATGATACATGTATTGGATATGGAGATGAATGTTCATTGTATAGGGAGATGTGCTTAGAATGTATAATACAAATATACCATACTAAGTACATTAGATAAGATGAATATAATGAATATTCATTCATGTATTTCATAACAGTCCCCCTTGAATATTCATTGTATTAATTACGAATCTGTATCGAATGATACTGCCTCATTAAAAACCTTAAGTTGGAAAAACCCAGTGGGACAAAAACCGGACAAAAGGGAAAAGAGTGTAGAGGACAAATTTTATGATCTCTCCCTTTTATGGACGCATTAATTGCTTTATTAAAAACTTTAAGCCGGAAAAACCCTGTGGGAAAAAACTGGATAAAAAGAAAAAAGAGTGCAATACATAGTTCATAATACCTCCCCCTCAATTGAGCCATATAGCCATTGCTGGGGCTAATCAATCTTGTATCTTGTGAAGTCGTTGCATACCAATGCTGCAATGCATAGTTCATAATATCTCCCCCTCAATTAAGCCATATAGCCATTGCTGGGGCTAATCAATCTGACATTTTGGTTATAGAGTCAAATAAATATTTTATAAGGTTCATAAGTATTTCATAACCATATGAAATAACAATAAAAAGTAATACATTTAAAACGAAACAATTAAAAAGGAAATTATTAAAATCATAGAATTCGAAATTCAAATTATCATTCACCAATATGATGCCTCATCAAAGTAATTAGAGGTCCTTAAAGAAATCAAAGACATCCAGGGATGCATTTGCTACTTTAGGAGCAAGATGAGTCTTAGCAATGGAGATATTGTTAGCCTCAATAGTGGTTATGACAATATGATTGATTTCAATGGCATGAGATTCATCATGCTTGCCCATATTTTCTAAAGATGCCTAGTATAGGTTAACGAAGTGTTTTGGCATACGACAAGTATGTGAGCAGTGCCCAGTTATGCCACAGAGATGACATACTTTCATTAATCATATTCTTTGGCTTTTTTTTTTTTTTTTTGCTATGATTCGGGCAAAAGTTAGATTTCTTAGGGCGGTTAAATTTCCTGCCATCCCTTCTAGGATTATGTTCTTACCTATGCTTATAGTCCTTAAAATGGCTAGTATTTTTCTCAAAGTTAGCATGTGTTTCAGGCAATGCTTTTGAGCCAATAGGTTTAAGATTATGATTTTTGAGCAATAATCCATTAGTTTGCTTGGCAGTAAGAAGCACATAAATTAATTCGAGTATGTGGTAAATTAACACCGCTAGTATTGCTGTTTGCAATACAATATTCGAAGCATGGAAGGTGGAGAAAGTTTTCTCTAACAATTCCGCATCAGCGAGTTTGATACCACATAACTTAAGCAGAGAAATAATATCAAATAAAACGGAATTATAGTTTGATAGTGATTTAAAATCTTGATATTTGAGATTTTGCTAGTCATATTGTGTTTGAGGGAGGATAACAGTCTTAATATGATCATACCTATCCTTCAACCTCATCCACAAGATCTAAGGGTCTTGAATAGATAAATATTGAGTCTGCAAGCTCTCGTGCAAATGACGGCGAAATAAAATTAGCACATTTGCTTGTCTTTTGCATTTGAGATTCCATCATCTGTAATTGCATTAGCGAGACCTTGCCCTTGAAGGTGTATTTCTATGTCAAGGCACCAGGATAGATAATTCTTTCCACTCACTTCCAAGATGTGGAATTTGAGCTTTTCAATATTTGCCATAATCATTGCAAAATTAAATCCTTAAATTAATTAAAAGGATTTCCAAATATCCATCACCACTTCAGGAGCAGAAATATACTTTTAGATTTGAAATTGGCTTCGGGCCAAGAAAAATAAAAATGAAGAATTGATAGAAGAAGATGAAGTATAAGTTGATTAATAAAAAGAATTCTTACCTTGCAAAAATTACTTACTCGGTCGGTAGATCTTTGTGCTGATAACGTATTGTAAAATATTGCGTTGCAAATATGTAATAGAGAGAATAAAGAGATTGAGAAGAGAAAGTAGGTAAACACCAAAGATAGTAGAGAAAGTCAGAGGAGAAGATTTTATTCCAATGAGTGTTATATCTACAACAAAAATTAAGCTTTTATTTATAGGAAAACAAGAATATACTTATCATTAATATCAATGTATCGGATGATACATATATTGGATAAGAAGATGAACGTTCATTGTATAGGAGATGTGCTTAGAATGTATGATACAAATGTACCACACTAAGTACATTAGATAAGATAAATATAATGAATATTCATTCATGTATTTCATAACAATGCTTAAAATTTACACGTACCTCAATAATGAAATAAGTAAGGCTATTTACGTCTTGCCTTATCCTTAAGTTCCCAAGTGGCTTCTTTCTCAAAGTGTGGTTTTGTCATTGTATCTTCACATAAGGAATAGTACGTAGTTTCAACACTTGATCTTTTCTATCGACATAGTGAATAAGCTGCTCTTCATACATTAAGTTTTCTCTTAATTTCAATAGTGTAAAATCCAATACGTGATTGAGATTCGATACATATTTCCGTAATAAGGACACATGTAACATATTATGCACTCTAGATAACGCTGGTGGTAAAGCCAGTTTATAAGTAATTTCACCAATCCTTTATAATATCAAGAATGGCCCCATATATCTTGGACTCAATTTACCATGCATGCCAAATACTCTGCCTTTAAAGTCAGCACCTGCTTGCCTTATCTACTTTGACCACCAATTATTACCAAACATAAAATTAAGTTGGTTCAGCATCTGATCACCACGCAATGCTATATCTTCAAGTCTTGTGCCTCTCTCTCTATGTAATTTTGCCATTGAATTTTCACATATATTCTCAATAATAATGACAACTCATGAAGTGCAATGCATGCGGATCTTCTAAAACAGCGCCCCATCTCTTTTCCGGGATACTCTCCTCAAGTTCATAAGCTTTACTACTCTTTGTAATCTGCTGTGCAGAAAAGTAATCCATTTGCTTATCCTCAGCCATAATCAAGGATCAATCCACCATGTGATTGATGCTTATTAGGCAGATTGGGGATGCCACACTTGATAAAATTCACTAAAAGACAACTTTATTGGACGCTTCAATCATTTTAATGTGGAAGACTTCGCTCATCCATTGTATAGAGCAGACCTCAAGAACAAATAAAACAAATTTTTTTCCAGGAAATTATGCACAATAAGTTTGCAAATCTTGCCAAAGAAAAACAAAACAGCAATGATGCTGCCTACTTGCCCTCCAAAATCTGAGTTACAGCTTCTTCAAATCCCCATAAGTTGATGACCGAGCTCTCCACCAGTCGATCTAGGTGCTGAAGAGCTCTTACCTGGTGTGGCTGTAACACTCTAGTACTCGGGGAATTTATCATGTTACTCATTCTCCTCCTTGGAGTCAATCCAGCCTTGGTTCTGTTATGCTTTATATTCTCTCCAATGGAAAAATTTCCATTGTTTGATGCCAAAGCGGCTTTATCAAGCACCTCTCTTTCTTTGCCTTGGTGCAACAAAGTATCATTTCAAACTTCATCCTCACTTAAATCGGAAGATTTAGCTCCAAATTGCTCATCATAGAACCATTTTTTGTTTTAATGTAGTCCAGCCTGTCAACATGTCGTTTCTTAGGAATACGTATGGAGACATCTTTGTCGGCGTTTCCTAAGAACAAAGATTGCAATTCACCTTTCACAATTTCCTTCTTTTCAAACTATTTCTAGAGCTTCTTCTACCTACCACCTTTGTAGGAATTAACCTCATCCACTACACCTCCTATGGCGGCTGTAAAATCCTCAAAATAAGAGGTAAAAGTCAGAATTAGAACTTTCCTCATTAACTTATTCCCAGTTTAGAGTATCAGGACCAAAAACATCATCTTCCAAATCATCAGAAGGCTAACCCATGCAATCGTCTTATAAAGAAGCGCCCAATTTTATCGGATGCGATATTACGTCCGAGACTCATCTCTCAATCTTCATCAACCCGAGGCGCATATGCATCATAATCAGCATCTTCCGAGTTATTAGGAAGAAGACCTAAATTTGGGTCCTCGGCATTTTTAGTCGTAGCAACCTCATGAAAACTTACGCCCGCGTCGGTAATAGAAAGATTTGTTCCTTGTGATTCGTTCAGTGAGTCCATGCAATCAACTCTAAAATCACACCCAGGGCATAGCCAACCATGGTCGGTAGGAGGAATGTCTTCTTCATGCAACGGTGGTTCCAGATAGTATAGATGGAACCCACAGTCACAAGCACCACCACACAGCATTATTTTGTAGTCAGCGGTTGAAACTTTTGAGCCACACTTTGCGCATAATATATCCTTCACTTCAATCATTGCTTCTGATACAAGTAGAGCTTTTGGCATCTTTCTTTTGCACATAATTAATCAAGCCGCTGAAAGAGATCTCTTATTCTCAACTTGCGGTCTACAATTTCTGATGTGGCCCGTTGAAGTTCCTTCTTCGGATTTATCTTTTCCGAGCTTGGGCCACCAGAATGAGCATCAATCAAGCTTCTCTCATAGCTAATTCTCCCTAGCATTTAACTTAGGTTTTTTTTTTTTTTTTGCCTAATTCTAGAAGATTCGCCAACAATAGCTTTCCTTTCTTGCCTCTCCAATCCATAAACAATCTCACATATCATATAACACTTCACAAATCAATTACCAAGAGCTTTTGCAACTCAATCTCTAGTAATCAACAACCAAATCCAAAAAAATCTTCATATATCACAATGAGTTTTCCAAACTAATTTAGAATCCATTTCATAAACTAGTTCACAACTTAAGCATTTGATATATAGATATCAAACCGCCTTTTAAAACCACATTTATAAATCATAAACTTTTCAAGATTCTTTTATAAAAGGTTTCACAAATCATTTATGTCACACCCCGATCTTCGGGCATGCACCCATTCTTCATCTTGGTCGATTAATAGCGACGTCCTAGGACGTATCGTCGACTCTTTCATTTTAATACTCATGTGGAAGTATATAAAAATCCCCAGACAATAAAACAATGTGATAGAAAAGTAGGGCTATATTTTTTACAAGAGAAAAACCACAACCACACTTTTATACAAGCAAACCTCATAGTATACATTACAATACTATTAACAAGTTGGATCTATCATATATCAGATCACAACTTAGAGTTTGCAAAATAGGGTGAGGTCTCAGTCCTCATCCAGGTCATACTCCGGATCATCCTCAGGATCCTCCTCCGGTTTCTCATCAGGGTCCTCCTCTTTAGATTCTTCCTTCTTTGGTTTCTCTTTTGGGTACACCTCTTCTTGATCAACCTCTCATTCTTCTATGCTCCAGCTGGAGTCTACTGTTGATTGTTTGGAAGAGTCAATTTCACTCTCGAGCTTAGGGTCCTTGGCATTGGTCAGCGCTCCATCCTTGGGATTTGCAATTCCTTCTCCGAATGCTTTCTCTAAAACGAACAGAGGTATATCATCCTCTGGTACTGGACCATCTTTTCGTCCATCATGGTAGTGACGATACCACGATCGATATTCGTGGGGTCTTAAGTCATCTCTACCCACATCAACCTAGACGGTTGATTTCACCAGCACATATTCTAGACCTTCCGAGTAAGGGTGTATCGGGAAGTGGTACCCTATCTCGGTGATCTCCTCGGGTATACCAAAATGCATGGGAGGACGAGGAGGTGGAAGTGCTGCCATCTAGGGACCTTAAGTGTTGTCCCACAACTGGGATGAGATTATGTCTCAGCAAGTTCTACCCCTTAAGATTTGATTAGGAAGCCAATACACCTTAGGGCTGCCTAAGCACAACACGAGTCAGAGGACTTACCTTGGCCTCAGTTCTATTTTGCAAATCAATGTTATTTATAGATGTCTTATATCACATCAATCAATCAATTCAAAATATCATATCAAATCAATTATAAATTTTTGGCACTGTAAATCGATGCCCGGTAATTTTCCCATTAATTACCAAAATTAATTAATTTAGGAATAAAATCCTAAAATCATAATTAATTCAATTCAGCACAAATCAATGCTCAAATAAATAAATGGATTGCACCACAATAATCAGCATAAAATTTTGGTCATCGGTTATCCCGGCCTAATTTCCGAAAAATAAATAAATAAATAAATAAATAAATAAATAAATAAATTATAAATATTATTAAATAAATTCAATAAATCCAATTTAGGCCCGTAATACCTAATTGGACGCCGAGACAAGCCCAGAAAATTATTGAGATTTGTTTAATAAATAATAGAACATATTTTCTTGCTAACTACACTATCTATTTGCCTAACATACATCAATAAGTCTATAGTTTAATTATTCTAATCTAATCTATCTACATAAATGCACTTAATTAAATTTAATCACCCCTAAGCATCATTAGCATACTAATAAGGGATTAGTGAGCAAAACTCACTTATTTAGCGAGCGGGTCAGATCAAATCGATGGGAATGTCATATGGGATCGATTCTGCTCAAAGTGAGCCTAGGTTTCGAGGTCTGGAACACCTCTAAAACGGGCCTAGAAGCACCTTTGAAACCCACTAAAATCCTCTTTGTTTTGAGCTGTAAAATAGAAGAAATGAAGTTGGTTTGGTGCAGGAATGGCGACGGTGGACCGGTGGATAGCTTGGTGAGGTAACCGATGGCCGAACGGGGGTCTACAACGGCCAAATGGCCTTCGGCTTGGCTCGACTAGCAGTTGAGATGGCGGAATAGGTTGCTAGAAGGAGCAGGGGAGTCAGGGTCGCACGGTGGGGCGGTGATGCGGTAGGATAGCGGCGGTGCTTGTGCGGGGAGGAAACGGCAACAACGGCGTGCGGGATGGAGGGAATGTTGTCCGGCGGTTGCTGCCCTTTCTCTAGCTTGTGCTGGACGCCGAATGGAGAGGATGGAGAGACAAGGTTGGCCGGCCAAGCTTGTCACGCCCTGATCCTCGGGCATGCACACATCCTTCTACTTGGTCGATTTTATAATGCGATATCCCAGGACTATGTATCGTCGACCCTTTCATTTCTTAAGCACATGCGGAAGTAGTTATAAATCCCCAGACAATAAATCGATGAGATAGAAAAGTAGGGCCATATTTTTCATATTGAAACTTATAACCAAACTTTTATACAAAACGCAAACTAAAGTACTTCATAACTATTCACATCAAAATGGAATTCTCAAAAGAAGATGGAATCTTAGTCCATCCGGGTTGTACTCAAGATCCCTCTTGGGATTATCTTCGTCTTCCAAAATTCTTCTCCTCAGGTTTCACCCCAGAGTTCTCCTTCTCAAACTCTTCCTCCTTAGCTCCTCAGCGGGGTCCTGAAATGTTTTCTCCAAACTAGGATGAGACTATGTCTCAGCGAGTTCTACCCCACTAAGGCCCGATAGTAAACCATTACACTATAGGTTGCCTAAACACGCACAGGGCAGAAGACGTACCTTGGCATCAATCTCAACCTGCAATTCACGGTTATATAAGATACTTCATATATCTCCATGCACAATCGGTCAAATCACAGTTCAATCGACTTAGTCGATTACATGTTAGTCGGACCATTTCCAGGTCGATTCGATTATTCCATCTCAATCCCTAATTACGAATCACGATCCTCAAATCACATCTTAAGCAAAGGTGGAAGACACAGTCCCACTCGACAACATTCAATATCTAATGGCTTTACGGTCCCACTCGACAACATTCAATATTTAATGGCTTTACGGTCCCACTCGACCACTTTCGATACTCAATGGCTTTACGGTCCCACTCGACCACTTTCGATATTGACAATCAATACTCAATGATTTCTCAATGAAATAATTAACCACAACCATTTAGGAATATATCCTAAATTCCACATTTAATTCAATTTGGCACAATTCAAAGCTCAAATAAATAAACAGACAGCGCCACGACAATCAGCACGAGATTTTGGTAGTCGGCCATCTCAATCTTAATTTCCAAAAAATAATTAATTTCGAAAATTAATTAATAAATAGTAAAAATTCAATTTAACTCAAAATAAAGCCTAATTAAATAAATGGACTTCACCACAGTCATCAGCATAATATTCTGGTCATTAGCCATCTCAATTGAATTTTTGGAAAATAAATAAATAATTAATTACTTTCGAAAATTAAATAATTAATATTAAAAATTCGATTTAGCTCAAATTAAAGCCCGATTAAATAAATGGACTCCACCACGGTCATCAACATAATATTCCGATCACTAGCCATCTCAATTGAATTTTCGGAAAATAATTAATTAATTAATTTAATTCCGAAAAATAATATTTAAATACCAAAAATTCCACTTAGGCCCGAATTGTCAAATTGAAGCCCACTAAGGGTCGGGAAAAATCCCGAGATGCTTTCAATAAATAGTAGACCACGTCTACTTGCTAATTGCACAATCAATTTGTCTAATTTACATCACAATTAACTAATAATCGCCAATATATTCTAATCTAATCACCTAAACCTAATTAATTAAAACTAAACAACCCTTAAATATAATTAGCCAACTAATTAGGGATTAGTGAGATTACTCACTGGAATTGCGTGCAAAACGTATCAATCCGACAGGGACGACACAAGGAACGATTCTTCCCAAAGCGACTCACGGATCCGGGGCCCGGAAATGGCCCAAAAGCGGGCCTAAAGCCGCTGGAAACCCACTTCGTGGGTCGCTATTCTTGGCTGGGTGGAGCTAGTTTGGCGGCCAAAACAGCGAAGCGGGGCTGGCGAAGGGTGAGGGGGACGCCGGGGAGGTCCGGCGAGGTCGAAGGGCGCCGGAGGTGGCCGAATGGGGGCTGGACAGAGGCTGGGCAGCGGCTGGATCGTGCGGAGGAGGATGCCTGGGCGCGAGGGACGGCCGGCGGAACGCGTGGCGTTGCGCGGGCGGGCGTCGCGGGCGGTCCGGCTCCGGTGCGGCGGCGACGAGCAGCTGGCTGCTGTCTCGGCTTCTTCCACTTCCGGTTCTGTTCGCACGAAGAAGAAAGAAGGAGAAGAAGAGAGTGTGTGAAAGAGAGAGGGAGAGTGAGAAAGAGAGAGAGGAGGGTTTTACTAGTCAAAGAAATAAAAAGAAAGAGGAAGACAGCTAAGAGGAGAGGGTATTCGGTCGATGGGGAGGGGGCAATTCGCACGAAGGGAGAGGGAAAGAAGGGAGGAAAGAGAGAGAAAAGAGAGAGAGAGAGAAAAAGAAAAGAAAAAGAATAATTCTATTCTAAATTTTCTTTTCTCTTTCCATTTCTCTTTCTAATTTCTTCCGGTCTTCGATTTTTCCTCCGATAATTTTTATATTGAAATTTCGGACTCGGCAATAAATTGATAGACGGTGAGATGGTTCTAAAAATGAATTGTGACACGCTCGAATATTCGATTCCCAAAACCGAATTAAATTTCATGATTAAAATCGACCGAACGTGATTTTAGTCCAATTCAACAAATTAGGTAGCTTTTAGGGATTTTACCGCGGATATATCCCTTAACGGCTTCACCTAATAAGTTAGTTAACTCATGAGTGATTAGCTCGAAAAAAAGGACCATAGGTGCGTCGACGATATGCACATTTCATTTTATCGAAACGGGATCGAATTTCAGGATGTCACAAAGCTTGGAGAGGAAGCAAGAAGTGGAGGGGGCCACCATGGCCAATTTTTTCCGCATTCTTGTCTCCTTGACCCATCCTAGGCTAAGTGTGGTTCCTTGGCTGTCCTTAGACCACCAAGGCTTCCATCTAGAAGCTTATGATGGTCCAAAGGTTGAGGGTGGTGGGGGCATACGAATTTGGTAAGTGAATGGCTTCAATTGGACTTGATTTCCTCTTCAATTTAATTCCATATGGCCTCAATAAATTCTGTTATTGCGTCAATACTAAAATTAACATTTTCCCTCACCCCTTGAATCATCATGCATCCCCAATTTGTGATAAAAAAAGATCCTCAGCTTTTTCTGAGCAAAAACAGTCATATGTTGATTTTTTTCCAAAAAGTCTCGAGTTTCAAAATTTTTTTTTGAGATTGAGTTGACATTCCTAGAATTTATTATGACATGGAAAAATCTTTAATTTCTGAAATCAGACTCAGATTCACGGTTAATTTCACTCATGCGCGTTTTTAATGTGACCAAGGCTACCAGGTAATTTCCAGAGATTTTTAGTGCAAATGACCCGTAGTCGATTTTCTTCAAGCCACAATGAACCCACTTAACACATTGGCAACTCTCGGTTGTCGTGAAAATCTCGAGGATTCATATACGGGCACAGGGTACCAAAATGACAGAAAAATCGGTCTAGTATTGATTGATGAGAATTTTGCAAATTAGTGGAATCACCCACGTTTAGCCACACATCTTAGTCGAACCGATCTATCTCTAATCTCTGATAGGTTTTCGATTGTGCCGTAATGACCCTTGCAGACTAGAATGGTCGAGCAATCAACTTCTAGTCGAATTCTCAAGTCTATTGTATTAAAATTTCCTAATGACTTCCTCAGATGGTCTAGTTATCTCACGAGTGATCAACTTTGAGAATAGCTATAGATGCGCCGATGAAAGGCCCGATTTATTTAATTAAAGGGTTAATACCCTAAAAAATTCCAAACTGGTACACCTGTGACAAATTTACCCTAAACTATTTTTTTGACCATAAAAAACTCCAAATTGGTACACCTGTGAAAAATTTACCTCAACCGACTATAAAAAATCATAAACTGGTACATCTATGACAAATTTACCTTGAACTAATTTATTCAACCGCAAAAAACCTCAAACTAATAAATTTGTGACAAATATACCCTATGCTGAATTGAATTAATATCACAAAAAAATCACAAAAATTGTAAACTGTGACAAAAAGAGCGTAAAATCCCAAATTGATATACCAGTCAACTGTCACGTGTCATTTAACTTATTAATTTGACGGTAAAATTTAATAAAAACTAACATAGGGTAAATTTGTCACAAATGTACCAGTTTGGGGTAAATTTGTCAAAGGTATACCAGTTTAGGGTTTTTGGTGGTCAAAAAAATAGTTTGGGGTAAATTTGTCACAGGTGTACCAGTTTGGGGTTTTTTAGGGTATTAACCCTCAATTAAAAACAATATTGAAAATTGAGGGTGTCACAATATATAGCCAATCATTCAAGTTGAAGTCAAAAGATGACTTCCCTTTCCAAACAACAAAATAGCAGTAAATGCTCAATCCTATTTTATGCGACAAAAGATTCTATTTATTAACTCATATCATGCTTAATCCATAATGTTTTTCAAAGTATGAGTTAAATACAAAGAAGGAATAGTATTACTCACTTGGGAAAAGCCAAAAACTGACTATGGTGGTTACTCGAGTTGACACACTCGAATTCACCAAAAATGACCAATATTCGGCTCAAAGTTATTGTTCGGGAGTCTGTCTAGAATGCATGTTGAACTTGAAAATTTCATTCCGGGCAAATTGTAAGATTAAATTGAGATCTGCAAGTTGCTATAGTTTCACAACATCCGAAATGATCATTTTCATAAAAATACGTAGCTCAACCACTCAAAAATTGGACTTCGCCGCACAAATCTCTAATAATTACGAATTTTTAAGCCATAAATTCGAAACTACTTTGATTGAATGAACGAAGGGTGCAAACACTTACCAGCGTTGCAAAATGAAGTTGAGTCCGCTTCGTGGGGTGTCCAGATTGCGAGCACGGTAAAATTTTTCCCTCCCTCCTTTCTTCTTTTCTCTCCTCTCTTCTCTTCCTCTTTTTCCCCCAAGTGGGCTCTTGGTCTTCACTCTCTCTCTCTCTCTCTCTCTCTCTACGTTGCTTCCTTATAATTGAGATGAAGCCCCCTTGTCCCCCCCCCCTTTTTTTTTTTTGACTTTTCAACACTTTTGCTTTTTCTTTCCTTTTTATAACTTTTTACTTTTCAAAGCCCATATTTTACACTAAGATTTTCCAAAAATGGATCACAGTTTTACAATCACTTCGTCTAGACATGACCGAAATTGCCTTCCGTTTGACATGTCCCTGATGAAATTGTCGAATCATTGTCATAGTAAATTGAAGTCTCTTTTTATTTGTTTCTTTTATAGTTGGGAGATGATTGGGACTTGGGATCATTTGTATTTTATTTTTAGAATGGAATATCTGGTTGGTAGAGTTGAAGATGTCTCACAAGAATTGATAAATAAAAGTACAAATTCTCCTCTAAAGCACAGTACTATTGATTGGAATGGAAATGTAGGTTTCAGAAGTACTACAGGAAAAAAATGCATGATTTTGTTGGCTTGGTAAGTCAATCTATCATGCAGTGAAAGCAAAACTCCTTTAGCTCAATGTTGGTCGACTATTCCCAGTTTGAGTATTGACAATAAGAGTTTCAGTGCCTCTGTATGTCGGGCATGGATATGCAGCCTTTGTTTATCAAGCCACATGCACTCCAAGCAGTAAAATTGTAGGATCGGCTTTGTACACTCTATAATCCTCAGCTCTCGTTGACGAATGCAAAACTTTGCAGTGGCTAGCTTCAGTTAGTTTGTAACAGTAGCTTACTTGAGATTGTTGAAAGTGTGAAACCTAGTCATTTGTATAATATAGATGTGATTATGACCATGTGGTTGTTAGGGAAATCTCTTATGATGTTTTGAAGATAACAAAATAAATGAAAGGTTACTAACGTGTTTAAAGGTTGAGTAATAGACTATGTATATAATATAACATGTAAATGATATTGTTAAAGTCTATACTTGGAAGAATTAGAAGACAAACTTTATGCTGAAGCTAAATCTGTTCAGTCTTACGTTCAGATTGTAAAGTCCATTGCACTCAGACTCAGATTGTAAAATCTATTGCTCTCAGATTTACATCCAGAACGAGACAGAACGTAACACAAGCCTTAAATGTATAACGGCTAGTGATCTGGTATAGATTCTACATCAAGATTGATTTGATTGATAATTAGATCTTGAAGATAAGAATTTTATACTAGCACTTTCAATTGGTATCAGAGCCAAGTGCTTGGTTTATAAAAGTGTTTTTACTTTTGAGTTAAAGATCTTCTATGGCTAGTATCTTGGCACCATGACTTATGGAAGGGCAAAGTAACACCGGGACACCATATTTTGATGGAAAGGAATACAACGTGTGACATAACAAAATGAAAAAATTCCTAAGATCCAGAGATCCCTTGCAATGGGATGTTGTGGAAAAAGGAATCAATCTCATTGTTGTGTCTACATCAAATAAGAATGGCAAGGACAAAGAAACCAAACTCCTCGCTTCTATGTCTCGGACGAAGATATCAAAAAGAGAAGCTCTTGATGCTAAAGCCATTTATTCTTTATATTGTGCCTTTACTCCTGCTGAATATAACAAAATTTTTTCATGTGAAATACTAAAGGAGTTTGTGATAGACTTCATGTCACTTATGAAGGGACTGATCGTGTAAAAGAGAAAAAAATAAATTTCCTGCTCCGCAAATATGAATCCTTCAAGATGAAGCAAGAAGAGTCAATTGGAGATATGTTCAACCATTTTACAGAAATTGTAAATGGTTTAACATATCAATGTCAGCCAATTTCTTCCCCAATGAAGGTCAACCAACTCTTGTGAGGTCTCTCAAAAGATCGGAACCATGTTAAGACCTCAATTTGAAAGACTCAGAGGATTATGCCACTCTTTGTTGATGAATTGATTGACACTCTTAAATCCTACGAAGTGGAACAAATCAACGAAGAAGATCCGGAAGGTAAGAAATCCATTGCTTTAATATCTAACGCTGATTATGATAATACAGACTCAAAAAATGACATGGACGACGAAGAATTTGCTTTTATGATCAAGAAATTCAAAAGCTAAGTAGAAAAGGAAGGAAATTCAGTGAAAAAAGACAATACAAGTAGAATGGCCAGAAAAGAACAATAAAAGAAGATGATGAGCAAGGAAATATATGCTTGGTGGCACATTCAAAATCTGAGTCTGACTTAGACACAGACTTAGAATCAAAGTCTGACTCAGACACAGACTTAGAATTCGATGAGGAAATTGAGATAAGTCATTCAACAATTCCTATCAAAGTTCTTAAGTATATAAATGAGCTTCGCTTAAATCTTAAATCTTCTCTTAAAAGGATATTCGAACCAAAAAATGAGAATTCATGGCTTAGGCAACAGGATCTTTCTTAATTTTTTTTTTGAAATTAACAAATAAAAGAAAGTCAAGATTTACTTGTCAAAGAAAATGATTCTTTGAAGAAAGAATTTTCAAATATTTCAATAAGATTTTCAAATGGTTAAAAAACATTAGAGCATATTCTTTTCATACAAGTACTTTACTATAATAAGTCGAACTTGGTTTCAATAAGGAAAGTGATTCTTTGATAGATTTTCCTAAAGTTAAGGAGAGACTTAGACAAAGATCCCTTAGACTTGTGTACAAGAAACATTTTGAAAGGATTTTTACAAAACTGGTTAGTCGAAATGTCCTCTAGTGTTCAAATTGTGGAGATTCGAAACACTTTGAGAAAGAATATCCTAAAGTCTGAGATCTGTTAAGAAAAATTGGCTAAAGCAACATACTCTACTAATTTCAAGGACTTAAGAAAATATGGGTACTAAAGAAAAGGATGAGTTGTTCTTGCAGGAAATAAATGAAAATAAGAAATTGGTAAGGAATGTATTTATTTTATTTTATTTGGGCACATAATTCTCATTATGCTTGATATTCGATATATTCTTGGTTGATTGAGATTTTATAATAATCATATTTTGTTTTATTGAAGAAATAATCGTATGATTTGTTTTTGTGATTCGTGAGTTGCGATTTGATCTAATATGTGTGGTTATTTTTGATATCTTGCTTAGAGAAAATTGAGTTTATTTGGATTGATGCTATCAAATTTTATTATATTTTGCATAGTAGAAATCTGTTTTACGTGATATTAATTTATTATGCAATATATTATTTCTTAAATATTCAAGGATTTTATTTTCTTAGATTTTATTGTCCTTTGACTAAGTGAGAATTTCTTTTTCAAGATATTACTGTGCATAATATTCTTTACTTAAATAATATGTTATGATAAGTTAGGAAAAAATATTTGATTATCTATGGAAATTTTATATTTTGCTCTAACAAAATGGAATGATCCAAATTGATGGATACCAAAAGGAAATGAGTGCATTGCAAGAAATTTTATAAAGGAAGAATGATTGCGAGTTTACGTAGGTGCATCAAAAAGGTATCTCATGCGAAGATTGGTTTGATTTTTTTTATCAATGGTATATTGCAAACATATACCTTGGGTAAGAGAATTTTTATTAATTTATTTATTTTTATCTTGCCTTCCAAATCTTTACATACATTTATCATGATTTTAGATTATTGCCTATGAATTATATATGATTTATATTGCAAATATCTTTTGTGATAAACACAAGTCATTGCATTTTTTTAAATTGCTTGATTTGGCACGTGATAAAAATATATACTTTCTTTTTGCGAAATGCATCAATAATATATTTTTGAGATTTATGCTTAAGAAAATCCCTTTGATCTTGAAAGATATTATTGCATATTCATGGATATTCTTGCTATATTCTTAGAAGATATCTTATATCTAGCAAGTTTTGATCCGCAAATCGGAGGAAGGTATTACGTGCTATTCTTGCAACAATTGTTATCCATTATACAAGAATTTGTAGGTGAAAAAAAAATCTTCCGTATGGATTTTGAAAAGCTCGATTTGAAAATCATGGAGATTATATACTATCTTCTGGAGGTTCAAAAATTCCCTTCCTTGTGCAAAATTTTTGCAAATTGTTAAGGAAATCCCTAATGTGTCGTACGAAAGGTTGAGTCGTTCTAAATTTTTAATTTTATGTATGCTATTCAATTTATTTATTTGAAGAAATGACATTATATATTATATGGATATTATTATAGCTTATTTGCGCAAAAGTTCGTTAAGTTTATGTAGGTTGAATTTGAGAAGAGCTTGATTGAAGAAAAATAAATTTTTGCCTCGAATTTCAAAATATAAATGATCATTGTAAATATTGTTGTTACAAAGGAAATAATGGAAAAATATTCTGCTCAACGTGCATAAGCCACAATTAGTGCTATTCACAAATATTGTCATGATGACATGAAGAGAAAGAGAATCCAAGAGAAAAGAAAGAATCATGATCATCTCAAAAATGCAACAAATTAAGGGAGAGCTTTGATCAATTATGAAAAAATCTTTTTGAATCGATCGCGATCTTGATTATTATGGAAATAAGGAAAAAGGTAAATGTGACAGAACTTGTTAAAATCTACGAAATCCGGTTAGTACATCTTTTATTACATTTTGTCATTAACAAATCTCTTATTGATATTATCATTTTATTATGACAAAATGGGTCAAGTGAATTTTATAATGCACTTGTGATTTTTATTAGATATTTGCTGATATATATGATCGAAGTGAGCTATATTGCATATCTTAAATATTCGATTTACTTTATAAAAACTGATTTTTTTGGAAATTGTGTTTTATGCAAGATATTTGTTATCATTTTATATTCTATACGTGATAGTTTTTATCGTTTTTTGTTTATGACAAAAAGGGGGAGAGAATATAAATATGCATGTGTGTTGATTGGTTGATAGTATTTATTGCATAATATTGAGTTGCGATTATTTTTCTACATATTGTTATGTTCAATCTATTTGCTGTCTTTTGATTCAAATCACATTTTTTGAAAGTCTAAAATTTGATGATTGATTTATCAATATTTTAGAAAGTGTGATTATACATATGCATATTTAGAGATTGTTTTGTCATTATCAAAAATGGGGAGATTGTTAGGGAAATCCCTTATGATATTTTGAAGTTGACAAAATAAATCAAAGGCTACTAATGTGTTTAAAAGTTGAGTAATAGACTATGCAGATGATAGATTATGTAAATGATTTTGTCAAATTCTACACTTGGAAGAAACAGAAGACAGAATTTATACTGAAGTTAAATCTGTTCAGACTTACGTCTAGATTGTAAAGTCTATTGCACTCAGACTCTGATTGTAAAGTCTATTATTCTCAGATTTACATCAAGAACGAGACAAAACATAACACAAGCCCTAAATGTATAATGGCTAGTGATCTGGTTTGTATTCTACATCAATATTGATTTGATTGACAATTAGATCTTGAAGACAAGAATTTTCTATACAAAGAAGCTCTATTTCTGCAGGTATGCCTTCCCACAGTGGGCGAACAACTCTCGTTCAAGCCCTTCAGGGACAGCCTTTTAGCGTAAAACCACTCAGCCCTTTAGTTCGAGCCTAGAGACACCCAAAGATGCCGGGATGGAAACGTTTCTAACCTATCCAAGCTGCATTTCTTGGAGGATCCTACCAGGCTGGAGAAGAAGAGAGATTTAGAAAGCCATAAGAGAATTCCAAAGCACACACTTTACTTCAAGGGACTCTTCCCAACACATTACACCCTCTTCGTCTTATATAGACGATCAGAGGTCACAAAGATACAAACAAGGACCTAAGTAATAGGTCCGGATACAAACAGAGGCACTGGAAACTTCATGGAGGGAATTATTGGCACACTATGAACAAAGGATCGTATCGTGAATACTTTCCTTAGCCTAGTGCTACAAAGTAAAAGTGATCAAAGTGAATTACTACGGTGAAGATGTACGGATTCGGCGATCTCGTCCGTCACGAGCATTGTAGCTGCGGGCGAGTCATCGTAACCGTCTTCTAGGAGATGTGCCTCGTATTTTTGTTCAAGGGCTTCAAGGTCTTGGTGAGAGGATTTGGCTCAACCTTCATGATGAGGATGCTTCTTCATGAGCCCAATGGGATGCTTCTTCTTCAGCCCCCGTTTGTGTTGTCATCTTCTTGAGTGTTGGCGGGGATGCTTGGCGAGGCCGTTGGATGGTTGTGCATAAAAGGATATGTCCATATTCGGAATAAGGACGAAGGTCCTTGGTCGTAGGGATCTCGGGACAGAGGACCTCCAAAGCGTGCATAGGGGTCTGGGTGGATTGGACAATATCATCCTGTTCTGTCATTTCATGCTCTTGGGACGATGCGGCTTGTCCGTATTGCTCGAGTGCTTCCCTAGCTTCGGTGCTAGGTCATAATGATCCCACGTAGTGGGTGCATTATTCCAAACGTCTTCAGGAATGGTTTTGTTTTCTTGACACAGGATTCTCTGGAGTTGTCGGTACTCGTTTTCGCAGAATTTAACTGATCTTGGATAAGATTTGTAAATCCGGGCTTCCCTGCTGTTCAGATGGGGTTTGTAAGATGTGGTCCCTATTTCCTGTGCATTATCGATAATGGTGCCATTATTTGTGAAAAAATGCCATGGACGTCGGAAAAGCAGGATGGTGTGGACTTCAGGATTTGGTGTCATGGTTCTCAGTTCTCTTTCCAAGTCTTGTTTCCAACATGTAGGATGATAAAACCAATTAAGAAAGTCTAAGAGGTTTTTATCACTTTCTTTTTCTACCTTCCTTCCGAGTAAAAATATCCTGGTGAGGTTTGCAATGAATCTCCTGGTTGGAATTTCAATAGCTATTAAGTACTTATTGGTTAAGTACCATAATAGCGTCTTGAGCTGGTCAGGGAAATCATCTTCCTTCCGGATGAGAGGATGAATGAAAGGATAATTTAAATTTAACCCTTGAAAGGATAGAGAATCGAACCTCCATTGAATCGAACAAATCGTGTGACATTGCCACATAAGGTTTTCCATTTTCAGCAAGATTGTCATTCGGATGTGTTGAACAATCTCTGGGGATATTTCCAGCTTGACAAGTCTTTGATCTTCTCAATCTTGTATTTTACACCATAATTGAGCATATGGAAGGCAGGTCGCTTGATGTACATGTTGATTTCAGCTGGTGCTTTGGGTCTTGACAAAAAGTCAGCAAGTACATTCTTTTTGCCAGGAATGTGTTTGGTTTCAAAAGAGTATTTTGAAAACCATTCAGCCCATCGAAGCAAAGCTGAGAATTTGGAATCATTTCGTTTAAACTTGGTCATCCGAGGAAAAGATGCCATGTCTAATTCTACCAAGAAGTGATGGCCGATGAGATGAAACTCAAACTTTTTGATTCCATTTTTTTCTTGCCAAGATTTCTTTAAAAGTGGAGTGGTAATGCATTTCAGCTTGAGAAAACTTTCCACTTTTATGAGCACAGAGGTGTTTCTTACCATCAATTTCTTCAAATAGGATGGCTACCCAAAGCATTCATCATCGGCGTCCGTTTGAAGAATTCTTCTTCCCGTTGATGGTATTTGCGGTGGTGGGAGATTTTGCATAATCTCCTTAAGCTCAGCAAGAACTCGCTTTGGCCCGAGGTTTTCCCAAGGTGGGGGATTCTTCTTCAAAGCATGGATTGCAAAGGAATCAAAAGCTTTGCAATAGTTGGGACAAAATCTCGAGATAATTAATTATCCCAAGAAATTGCTGAACTTGTTTTGTGGTGAAGTTGTCTTCAGGAAACTTCAATAATTCTTGAGCAATATGTGGCCCGGGTAGTACATACCTTTGTTAAGGTGCATACCAAGAAATTCGATTTCATCCGGGCGATATTCATCTTTCTTTGAGAAACATGATACCATGTTTCTTCACAATTTCTGCAAATTGCTCAAGGAGTTGACAAAGTGTGACTGCTCATCAGATCGTAGAGCAGAATGTCGTCAATGTATACGGCTGCGGTTGACAAGATTGGTTGGAAAATACGACACATGGCCTTTTGAAAAAGGGATGGTGCTACCTTTAGGCCAAAAGGAAGGACTTTCCACTAGAAATGCTGGTTCGGGATACGTAATCTGTTTTGGATCTGTCTTCGGGGTGGATGCCCGGTTGCCAAAATCCGGCTTTAAGGTCGAATTTGTAATAGATATGGGCCTTGGTCGGGCCAAAGAAAGAGAGAGTCTCTCGGATGGTAGGGGGAATTTATCATCCTCGGAGAAAAAGATTGAGAGGCGATAGTTGATTACCGTCTCATTTTCCCTCTATTTTGCTCAAAGACGTTTATTGACATAAAAAGCTTCACAAGCCCATTGAGAATTGGAGATTTCAAGAAGGCCTTGTTGCAATAGTTCTGAGCATTCTCTTTGGGCTAAAACCAGATGCTCTGGATTCATTCCCGTATGACTCGCCTTGGTCGGATTTATATCTTCATTTTTCTTGAAGGGAAGGCGAACAAAGAACTCTGGATTTTTCCACAAAGGATGGGGACATTTTTGGGCGAATTCTGAATGGGATTCCGAACAAGATTCTAACAACTTTTGCATGATTGGATCGAGTAGACTCATCTCGAATGGAAAAAAAGTCTCGAATGTTGACAAACTCGAGAGAATTGGTCTTTATATCTAAGACCTTTCCGGGAATGATGCGAAGCTGAGAGATTTGAGTCATAATATCCCACCCAATTATCAGATCTTTATTGGGGAGACTTGATCCAAATATTTTTGTGGTTATGGAACACCGAGGAAAACTGGACGATTCATCGGAGTGGTTCGACGCTTGTGGAGAAGGTATCTCTAGAAGCCGAGTTGAAATATCTGATATAAGGAGTCCATAATTCTTCAGGAAGAACTTTAGTATCTAAAATGGAACAACTTGCTCCAGTATCAATGAGAGCAATAACAGTGATTGGTTTGGCAAACTTTGATGTGAGAATTTTTCTTTGGGAAGTGATGACAATGAGTTTGGTTTGAGAAGATATCAAGATTTGGTTCGGAGATGTGGGTGAAATGTGAAAAATGTCTTGGACTCTGAGTCTGACTCATTCTCACTAGAAGTTTGATACAGTGGAATGGCACAAAGAGTTTGTTCAGATGGTTCTTCTTCAGCAGAGAATAAGGATTCAATATCATCATTTTCAAGAGAAATGCCTGTTTCATTCTCAATGTGATGAATTAGATGATTCTGACCTTTTCTGGTTTGAGGACAATTTTTGGCAAAATGTCATTTTTGGTTGCAGATGTAGCAACGGTTTGATTTCTTGCGGCCTGTGCGATCTTTCCTTTTGCGTAGGTATCGCCATTTCTACTTTTTTTCGGAAATGCTTGGAACCATGTTTGGGTTTGTTCCACCAAAACTTCTTGTAATGCTTCTTTTTTCTGGAATACTTGCCACAAGTACCATCACAGTCTTGCTTAGAGCATTTGATTTTTAACTTCTGACGGGAACAAGCCGATTCAAGGCGCTTGTCATCTATGATGTAGGTGCGGACCATCGGCGCTTTAAACACAATTCTTCAAGGCACGGTGGATTTCTTGTTGTATTTCTCCCAAGGGAATATCTTGTACTCTCCTTTGTTTTCCGAAGAACGATCTTTCAACTATCCGAGATAGTTCTTTAGGAATTGAAGTAAGGAAAACATGCTTGATTTGGATCTGCTCCGACTTGATAAAAAGTTGAAGCATTAGTCGGTAATGCTTGTCAAGATGCCTTTTCGGAGGGAGCAGCATCTTCTTTCAAAGAATTCTCTCCTTTTTATCTCTATGAGATCAGTGGGTTTTCCCACAAAAACATGATATAAGAGGGTAATGGCATGGCTGAAGTTTGGTGACATCAGAAAATGTATCTGGTCTTGTTCTGAAAGTGATTGCCACCAAAGTTTGAGACTTTCTGTGAATCTTGTAACAAAGTGGTAAAGGACATCATTCGTGTCATGGTTGGTAATGGACTGGGTATTCAACCAAGTATGAAATTCTTCAAGTCTGTCTGGCCATTTGGGATAAGGAATATCATCAATGGTGAAGAATTGTTTGGATGCTATGGATGTAGGTCGAGCAGGATTGCTCGTCTGACCATATTCTGGGTCAGAATAGTTTGATTCCATTTCATCATCCGGAGGATCAGCCATGAATATTGATGAAGTGACTCGGCACAATAGGAAGGGAATCAACGGGAAGGGGATCAACGTAGGAATTGAGAAGGATGAAGAGGAGGAGAGAGATACCGAATCGACTCGCATCGGGAGAAGTTTGTTCGCTGGCCGAAGCGGTGGTCTGCATTTTTCCGGAATGGCAGAATCGGTTGTTGTATGGCGGGGTTAGATTCCGAGTACTCAAATCCTTTAGAAATGATTCCAATGGATTTGATAACATCATTTGATCCGCTTTTCTCTTATCACAAGCGAACTTGATTCTCGAGGCGCCATTTTTCTTTCCCTTTATCCTTCGCAGCAGGCCTTGAGGCGATTTCGTATTTGTGCCATGTCCGGTTCTCTTCGTAGGGATCTTCTGGGATAGTGGCAAAAATAGAGGGGTGTGGTGGTGGAGGTACATACCCGGTTCTAACAGAAGGTGCCAATGGATCGAAAGGTCTAAACCTTCCTTCTTCAAGAAGTTGGATTTGCTTCTTGAGTTTTTCTATTTCTGGCTTTGGACTTTCAAGGTAATGATACCCAAGATGTTGTCCTGATTCCAGGGTATGAAGCCGTTTCGGAACTCGAAAGTATTTTCTTTGTGCTTTCATCATATCTTCGGAGATCTTGTTGCACATTTCCAATTTTGGAATCAATTACCTTAAAGGCATTGTTTTGTGCCAACAGAGTCTCGATTGCCAATTGAGAACAGACTTCCCAAAGCAGAAATCTTTTTATGTCTTCCCCTGTTCATCCACATCAGTGGGGGTTGCTATTTTCGGAACATGACGATATCTGTTTTGTGGATCAATGAATTCCTCTGGAGCAGGAAACAAAAGTTTTGAACTTTCTCTGGTAAGAGGGGGAAAATCAGTTTCTTGGAACATGGCAATAGAAGAAGTGGGAGGTGTTTCGGCTGGAGCCTCAAATGGGTAAGAATGTTTTTTGGCCCATTTTTGGATTGGCTTATAAAACGGGGAGAGGGCTTGCTTTTTTCGAGGAGGAGATGGTGGAGGTGATTTTGGTGGATCTCGGTGGGACTTCGGGTGTAGTATTGAACTCGGTGGTGGAGGTGGAGCATAAGAAACCATGTATCGGTACTTGTCACACTCACCAAGAGTATCAACGGAGGGATCTCCGTTCAAGTATCTTTGGTACACCTTATTTTTTGACTTTTTCCGCCGAGGTGGAGTTCTTGCTAAAGGATCTACTTCGTCAGGGGAATTTGTGCAATGGGAACATTGGCAAAAAGGATCCCAAAAGCAATGACCATAATTATCTTTATAGTAATGGACAGGATGTCCATCACCGTTAAAGTGTCTAACAAGCTTTTTTGGATCTGGCTCAAAATTGGATTGAGGAACGCATGGTTCAATCATGAAGAGGGTTTGGAAAATAGAGGGACTTTCTTCCTTTTCCTTGCCAAATTTGATGGAAACAGTTCCATCTTTTTCCGAACGAACTCGAGTCCGTGGACTGGAAAGGTTTGTTATGCTGGTGTAGCTTCTCGTAGTTGGTAATCCAAGTCTCTGGGAGGAGCTTGGCCAACGTATCCTTTGGGATCTGTCTAGGAACATGGATGCATGATGCCTGATCATTTTGCATGGAGATAAACGAGCATCTTCATTACCATTATTGAAGTTGAGATCAAGGGCATGGTTCTCGCACTCGATAGACCATCTCGGTAGTGAAGTGTTGCAGCAATCGATTCATAGTTTGAGGGGCTCCAAAGTGAGCTGGACTTGAACTTTTAGAAAAGAGAGTAGGCGAGGATCCGAAAGAGCGATGTTGAAGTTCGGATACAAAGTCACGAAGACTGTTCTGGCATTCAAAGTGGTTTGGACAGTGCCGATGCAAGCATGCTAGTATTGTAAAAACCTGGTATCCAACAATGCTATTCTTGCCACAACCGGCAAGCCTTTACGACCATAGAAGGTGAGAGCCAGACGAACAGCGCCATAATGGACATGGGTATATCCCTGTTGAGCCCATTGTCCGGGAAACTCGGGAGGGATCCGGAGAGTAACAAAGTATTCCTTCTCGCAGCGAGTGAATAGGATGCTGGTCGAATTTGGAGGATTGGACGTACTCCTTTACTTGCTTTGGGGTTTGGTGGATTAGTTGGCGGATGGAACGGATGGGCGAGAAAGATGTATGTGGTTTGGCAAAAGCTGAGTAAGGGTTCATAAGGGGAAGTTGAGTTTCAGAGATCTTGGTTTCATCACTAAGAGAGACTTCATAGAGATAGTCTATCTTAGAAGCATTAGAAACACGAAACTCGGGAGAGGTTGAAGATGAAGGAGATGAAGTAAGAGAAACAGGTGCTTCAAGAATTTCTGGTTGTGTAGACATGATGAGAAAAGATCTTCTCAGCACTGGATTCACCTACCAAGCGCATGGAATGGATAACCTTAAAAACGAAACCATGGCTCTGATACCAGTGAATGGACCTAGATTTAGAACCAGGGAGAGTCAAGAACAATTTTCTGCAGGTATGCCTTCCCACAGTGGGCGAACAACTCTCGTTCAAGCCAATGGCTATCAAATCTTCTAGATATAAATATGTCAAATGAGTAGATTGGAAGACGATCCTCTCAGATATTGTCCAACGGCTAGTTTGGAAGTGGAGGAATATTTAAGGAGATCAAGGAATGATGAGCAAGTAAGAGACGGAGCGTAGAATTTATAATTCCAAAGTCTGAGCGACCTTTAATCATACACTTGTCTCTTGTGAGCTTAAATGTTTGTGATCATGAAAGAAATACTAAAAGAGTGATTTAGTGAGATAGTGTAATCTACTACTAAGTGTTTGCACTCAAAGTTGTAATCTCTTGTTGATTACATAATAAAATCCAGCTAAAAGGTTGTTAGCGTGGGAGAGTGGACATAGGCTTAATCTAAGCCGAACCGTTATGAATTCTATGTTCTTATTCTCTTCCTTGAACTCTTTTATTTTGTTCGTAGTTCTATTTAAATGCTAAAGTTTGATTTCACTCAAAGTCTGCTGCTCTTCAGACTCAGTTTCAAAATTGAAATATTTCTGCTATTCTTTGTGAAAATTTTTCTTGCGCTCTTATTCACCTTCCCTCTAGGTGTTTATACTAGCACTTTCAACGGTAAAACAATGTGAAAATTTGCTCAGCATACACCTTGTTTAGAAATTGTTAAATTATTGATCCAATTTCTAGAAACTTCAAGATAGATATTAGCTAGAGAAGTAAAGAAAAATCAAAGAAAAGAAATCTAGCTTAAGCGGCAATGAATTGTGACATCCTGAATTTTCAACCCTATTTTCAATTGAATAAATCGGGTCTTTCATCGACACGCCTATAGTGCTATTCTCTAAGCTGATCACTCATGAGATAACTAAATTATCTGGGGAAGTCATTAAGGGATTTTAAATGTAATAGACTTGAGAATTCGACTAAGAATCGACTGCTCGACCGTGCTAGTCTGCAAGGGTCATTACGGAACAGTTAAAAGTCAATCAGAGATTGGAGATAGGTCGGTTCGATTGAGATGTCTGGCTAAACGTGGGTGATTCCACCAAATTGCAAAATTCTCGTCGATTAGCACTAAATTGATTTTTCTGTCGTTCTGGTGTCCTGTGTTCGTAGTTGAAACCTCGAGATTTTCACGACAACCGAGGATCGCTAATGTATCGAAGATGTACGTTGATGTTTGAAAATAATCGACCATGGGTCAATTGCACTAAAAATTCCAAAAAACTATCCGGTAGATTAGGTTATGCTAAAATCGCGTCAGATTGAAATTAATCGCAAATTTGAACCCGATTTCAGAAATTAAAAGTTCAATTATATCACAACTTATTTTAGGAACGTCTACTCATCATTCGAAGAATTTTCGGTAATTCTGAGATTTTTACGGAAAATTGATTCGGATGTTTTGGAAAATGAAGGAAATTCGGATTGGCCGAATGAAGAGATTTTCGACTTGCAAACCGAGCTCCATGGTGAAGGGGATTTGTAGAAATTATGTGGACTTTTTCCACATTAAATTTGGATACCAATTGGGAGAATTGCGAAGAAATTGAAGACCAAAATGTTAAATTCGGAACCATGGGAGGGCAGCATCATTTTGATTTCAATTAGGATAAACTGATGGATTTATTTGGCTAGAAAGTATTGTTGGACCGAGGAATAAGTTTGATTACTTTTGGGGGACCAAGCATTAATTTTTGGATAATCTTGGTTGACATTTCTCTCTCTCTCTCTCTCTCGTTCGAGCTTGCTGAGCACACCTTGACCACCACCCCTCCCTCTTCACGTTTTTGAGCTTCTATCTTTCCTTCGCTTTCATTTCCCTTTTTTCTTTTGAATCCACATCTTCATCTCTGCTGTTTGCATCCATCTCCACTCACCCAAGAATTCTTCTTCTTCCCCTCATCCACGCCATTTGTCCATGAAGTAGCCTCCCTTGGTCAACACTTCCACCCACAGAAGCCATTAGTTGACCCAGCAGCTGCCTCGTGTGCCCACGCGTCCTACTTCCTTCGGCCTTTCCTTTTGCTCGCACAATTCCAACAACCGAAGCAAGCTGCAGTTGCGTCCAACGATTCGCCAAGGTCTGTTGTCCGCGAGAAGTTCCACTGAAGCTCAGTTAGAATTTCAGCCATTGTTACCTCCTTTGAGCAGTCCATTAGCTGAGGAAAAAAACCGAGAAGCAATTCTTCAGCGGGCAGAAAATTGCGGGCCAATTTTTGGGCCCGATTCGTGCTCCGTTGGCATCGCCGTTTTGGGACTTGTTGATTCTCGTTGCATCCCCGTCGTTTTGATCCAAGCGGATCACGAATCAAGTGAGTTACTCACTAAACCTCGATTAATAAGTTAATTATGCTTAGAGGGTAATTAGATTAAGGTAATTAAGGTTTAGGTGAATAGTTAGATTAGATTAGTTATTTAAATATCCAATTTTGTATGTTAGGTTGTTAATTTAGGTTAATTAAGGCTTAGATAGGTTGTATTAATTATCTAGATTGGTTCGGGAATTTTCTAGGCCCGTCTCGGTATTTAATTAGGCAATTTCGGCCTAGGTTAGCGATTTTGGCATTTAATTGAATTATTTAATTAATTTTGGTAATTATTTAATTATTAAATATTTTTCGGAAATTAGATTGGAATAGCCAGTGATTGGAATTTCGTGCTAATTGCAATGGTGTGTTTGGTTTATGCAATTGGATGTTAATTTGTGCAAATTGAGTGTTGATTAGATTTTTGGTAATTTATTTCAAAAATTATGAATTTCAATATTTATTCAGAAATTTCCAGGTGTTGGATTTTAACACCGAAAATGGTTATATATATATTATAAAACAATGGGATTTTAAATTGGAGGATATCAATTTTTCGAGTTCGATCTGACAGTGTACCCACGCACAGCTATTTTCATCGAGTGTTTTTAATATGAAGAAAATAGGCCAGGATCATTATGTTAATGGAGATATTTTAGTACAATGCACGGTGTTCTGGGTCGAGATTGATTGGTTGTGTGTTGGTTAATGAGAACCCAGCTTGAGCTTTTAAGCCAGACATTACCCTTTAGGGGATATCCATTTTTTTGATCGCGAGTCGCAGTAGATTCTAGACCTACATCTCTTTGGAGAAGTCGTCTATTAAGATATAGACGTCACCGTGCTCAATAGTGGTGAGACGATGCTTGGCTACGCTAGAAGGACATCGAACTTATGAGTAGGTGACTCGGGTCGAGTAGATTCTAGATCTACGCCTTTTTGGGGAAGCCATCTATGAAGATATAGACGTCGCCGTGCTCAATAGAGGTAAGACGACACCTGGCTAGGCCAAAAGGACACCGAACTTATGAGTAGGTGATAACCTTAAGGGGCAAATTAACGATTGGAACGTATGAATAATTGATTGAGCTGATAAGACGTTTCAATTGTTGTGTGTATTAATAATATGCATTTGAGATATGAACTGCGACGTGCAGGAAAGAACTGAGGCGAGGTAAGTTTCCTGTTCTCATTGGGTGATTGTGTGGCTAGGTGACCCTTGGCGTATTTCCTTCCTAATAAGGGTTTAGAGGGTGGACTTATTGAGACATTGTCTCACCGGTTATTGTATAACCATTTTCAGGTCCTTAGATGGTGGTCGTGGAGGACTGAAGTTTGGAGATGGAGTTTGAAGGATCGGCGTCTGTATCCTACTAATATGTTGTAGGATAGCTTCTTTTGAGAATCGATCATTTTGTAGGTTTTTACCTAGACTCATTTTGTATATAAGCCCAGTTGTTTATAAAAGTGTGCTTTGGTGAAATGTTGCCTTGCTTTCTTATCCCATGTTGTTTGTTGTTAGGGGTTATTGTTCGCTTCATGTGCATTAAAAATGAAAGGGTCGGCAACTAGTCGTGGGAAGTCACATTTGTATCGACCGCAGTGGGATGTGCGCGTTCTCGAGAGTCGGGGCGTGACATGAATAGTGTGGAAAACACAAGTGTTGAAGTGTGTAGGAGAAAAAGAGAAAGTAAGAAATCTCTGACAAGTGCAGAAGATTTTCCTTGAGTAAGTCGGTCATCTAGGCCTATAAATAGGCTTGTGGTCGCCCATTTTAAGCTGGCAGACCAACAACTTCAGCTCCTTCTCTTTCCGTCTGTAATTCCCATCAAATAATAAAAGCCTTCCCTTTTTCCCTCCGCTTCCTTAGCTGTGAGAGTCCACTTTTATTTACACATCCTTCTGCTGTCCCCTTGCTAAGTAACATCTCACATGCTCATCTGAAACTATCACTATTAGCTTCCGCAAACCTTCAGAAATATTGCACTTTATTCATCGAGGTCAAAAAGGGCCAAAAAAAAAAAAAACACACACTACATCTAGGGTGCGCATGGAAACACTTCTGTTTCTTTTTTGTTCCTGGGAACAGAAACAAAAAAAAGTGTTTCTGTTCCGGGGAACAGTTTTTGAACAAAAGAACGCGTTTGGTAAGTGTAAAAAAAAAACTGTTCTTGGAATAAAAAAAGAACAGAAACATGTTTGGTAACTGCAGTCAATTTCTGTTCCTAGAATAGAAAAATAATGAAACACGTTTGGTAAACGACAAATTTTTTTTTATTTTTTTTAAATTTAATAAAGTTTAAAATTGATATTGAATTCTCATTCTTATGAAATGCTCATTAATTTTATTTTGTTCATGGTTAGTGAAGACAAACATTTTTAGCATGATCATATGGTATATTTCGTAGAAAATTTTGTAATTAAAGTTTGTATCAAATTTTTCAAGTATTTTTTTTTATTTTTTAGTTTTAAAGCATATAAACGTTGGTTCTCACGTATTAAAATTTGCCTCTTCGCATGTGATGCAGATGGGCATTTTTCACCATGCAAAAGCTGCGTGCTTAGCTCATTGTATTAATACGTGAAAAACATGCAAATATTGTATGGCCGGATTTCCGTTTATTTGAAGCATCGTTAATTAGGTAGGCACAGAAAATGTATGTGCTCATCTGTAGCTTGTGTTGATTTTAATCGTTTCACTACATCTTACAGCAATTCTATCAAATGCATGCGGATTCAGCAAGGGAAGTGTTTGATCTCGTCGCACAATACCCATATAGATGTACACGAATCGGAAAGTCACAGGTAGAAAAAAGAAATATCGTAGAAACAACTCAGGTACATAAATTCCCTTTAGTTATCACTCACCATAAGACCAGAAAAGAATTGATTAATCTCATTTTGTAAAAAGACAGGAAAAATTATACAACATACCACGCACGCAGAGTCCGAGACCTACATTCAAGACCCGAACAACGATGAAAGCAATACCCACGCATCCAACTCCGGAAAGCCACGGGGAAAGAAGAAAGGGGGAATAAAAAGGAGCCCAAGACAAAAGCTGATATTTATATACGCAAATGAGATTGGGAGGATGACGATCCATTCAACGGTGCATATCTTTGTTTCTCTCTCACTGCAAGCCGTTCAGCCTCCCGAAACTCTTTAAGAACCGCCTGAAAATCTTTTGCGTTTGGCATCTGCAATCTTCTTGCTGGCTCCGCAAGCAATGAAAGATACTCAATTTTCCATCTTAACATTAGAATGAAATCAAACACTTATATGCTCGGGTACCCAAAGACCCCGACCAATGATGTCCGATGCTCAATAATGAAAATAGATAATTAGGACAATGGATGTCCAATCAAGTATCGTTAATTTGTTCATTCCATCGATGAAGCAATCAAGGGAACTTACGCTAACTCCAGCGTGATGATCTGTTTCGCTAGCTTGTTTAAGCTTGGCCGATGTATCCTTCACCAACTGTCCAATATGTAGCCTTGTCTTGTGCCCGCAGATTTGAAGAAAAAAACCAAGAAGGCTGCTTTAGCATTGCCGAAATGCCGGGCAACGAGGCAACGAATGCCGAATTGGCTTTGCACAGCGGTTTTGAAATCATCAAAGCAGAGCTTAGGACTGTCCGAAATGACGAATCGCGCGATAACCACACACATTTCCGCACGCAAAAACATCCTACTCCTCTTCTGTCCAAGCGGCCGACAATTTCAACCGAAAGCTCACGTGCAATCACGCTCACGAACCGACAAACCAACCCCTCCCCGGGGGGCACACCACATTTCCAGAACCCAAAGCAATTTAACGATCAATTCGGGACACTCTCGCCGCGGCGCGCGGGCGGCGGCGACCGCCGGACGCCGCCGGAATCGTCGCAAGAATTTCGAACGGACAGACGGGGAAGGGGAGAAGGGGGCGGGGAGGCTCACGGCTTCTCGCGGAGCTCTGGGGTGTCCTTGGGCATGCCGAGGGTGTTGACGAGGCGCCGGAAGGTGTTGACGGCGGTGTTGATCCGGAAGACGCCGGAGACGACAGCTGCGTGGCGTCCCCGCCGCCGCCATTATTGAGCAGCTCCCGCGCCTCGACCCTCCCGGCCCGCGGCCGGCCTCGAGATCCTGGAAGCTCATCCTCTTCTCCACCACCACCACCACCACCACCACCCGCGGCGGCCGCCCGACCACGCGCCGCTCCCAACCCCTCGGGAATCTCGACCGGGCGAAATTGAGAGTACGAGGAGAGAGAGAGAGAGAGAGAGAGAGAGAGAGAGAGAGAGAGCGAGAGAGAGAGAGAGAGAGAGAGAGAGAGAAATCCCCGCGCCTCGTTCGTTCTCGAGAGAAATTGAGGAAATTTCCGATCGGGAATCGGGATCGGAAATTTCCGATCGCGACCGCCGGAGCTCGAGCCGCAGCTCGAGTGTCTGCTCCAAATGAGCTGCGGCTCCAGATGCTCGGCCGAGCGCAGCTCGAGCGAGCCGCTGCGCAGCCTTCGAGCTCGAAGCGGCGTTGCTCCCCTTCGGCGCGGCAGATTTGGGCGAGCAACACTCGCTCAAGCCTCGAGCGAGCATTGCTCGCCCAGATCCGCCGCAGATCTGGGCGAGCAACGCTTCGAGGCTCGAGCGAGCCGTCCCAGATCTGTCGCGCCGAAGGGGGAGCAACGCGACCGGAGAAGGAGCGCCGAAGGGGAGCAACGCCGACCGGAGAAGGAGGAGTACCGAAACGTACCGGAGTCGCCGGAGTGAGGAGTCGCCGTAGTGAGGAGTCGCCGGAGAGTCAAACGAGTGGGAGCCGCCGGAGAGATGGGAGAGACGCCGGAAAAGGGAGAGCGCGAGAGCGAAGCTTCAGCCGACGAGAGCCACGAGCACGCACGAAGGAGAAGAGTTTCAGCCGGTGTTCTTCCTTTGTTCCGGTTTTGTTTTTTTGTTCTTTTGGTTTTTGTTCTTTTGTGCCTTCCGAGAAGTGTTTCTTTTCAAAAGAAACAACTTTTTTTTGTTTCTTTTTTCTATTTCTATTTCGTTCCAGAAACAAAAAAACAAAAAAGGAACAGAAACGCAACCAAACGCGTTTCTGTTCCTTTTTTGTTCCCGGGCACACTTTCCGTACAGAAGTGTGCCAGAAACGTTTCTAAGAAACGTTTCCATGCACGCCCCTAGATGCTCGGTTACATCTGTCACCAGCCATACACTTCTCAAGCACCCTTATGATGTCCAGATGATGTGCAGAAACAGTAGCTATGTTTGAGGGGGCGAGTTGTGCTTCAGAACGACAAAGAAGAGAAAAGCCAGGCAAGCAAATAAGAGGGACATAGCGGACAAGATGACCATGTCGGTTCCTATCCTGTCATAGCTCACACTCCTCAAGGAGGCCAACCTATCCCATGCATAAGAACCGTCGGGTAATTTTTGGCAACTGCAATCTGATACACACTCTTTAGTATTGCAGTAGAAACTGATTGACGTCATCACGTCTATAGCATATTGGAGAGGGTTGCTCCAATACATCCACCGGTAGAACCTTATGTCCGATAGCATGACGACTACTCCAGAAGCCGAAACCCACAGTGATGTCACAATCGACACAGCAAATGCAGCTAGTGTAGGCACTGGGGCTAGGAAAGTAATCATCATTCCGAAGTATGTCATGCAAATTGTGAACACAAAGAGCACAGTCCAGTACATCATGAAATCGTGGAAGGAATTGGTTGCAATTCCTGCCATAACATTCCCGGTTCCTACTAATGCAAGAGTTGCAATGAAGAAGTATGGAATTTCTCCCAGTGCCCATGACAGAGGATAAAAGATAGGATGGTACATCCCCGCTCTCTTTTCTCTAAAGTACACTAACCTGTCTGTGCCAATCTGAGGAATGACATTATTTGCTGATATGACTCCTATGAGAATTACTTGCATATATATAGAGAGGGAGCGCGAAGTCAGGCCATATAAATCCTCATATTCAATCTTCCAATACAGGGAACCCATGAGAAGACCAATCACGATGCACCCTGTAAGTCTACCATATGTGTACTGTACATTTCTCCACAGGAATCTTTGAGTTCTGAGTAGTACCATTAGGGCTTGCAGTGTGTATGAAGCAGGATAAACAGAAGAGGAAACCTTGGAATTTCTATCCTCAGTTAAACTGTTTATACTGTTGATTTCTCTGTTGTTCATTTCATGCAGGGAACTAGCTTGGTAGGCCCCTGCAAAGTTTATCGATGGTGTCGCTCTCTTTTTTATGCCTACTCCAAGAGTCGACATGACAAAACTAACTGGACTCGCTCTTATGGATTTGCGGGGAACTTTCGAAACTGATAAGAAATAATCTAGCAGGTCACTGCAGTTGGGTCCTATTGGGCCAAAGTATGCTTGCTGCCCTTCATGTGTCAGAATTAGGGCCAAGTCGAAGAAATCAAGTGCGCGGGCATTAGGGTGTGCTAAAGTGGCAATAATAACTCGCCCTGAATTGGAAACTTGAGAAAGAATATTGAGGATACTTGAGGTACCTCTGCTGTCCAGTCCTGATATTGGTTCCTCGAGAAAGAGAATACTTGGATTAGCGGCGAGTTCAACAGCAATGGTAATCTTTTTGGCTATCTCAAATGTTTTACCGGTGGCATCACGAAGGGAACCAACTAATTGATTTGAGTAAGGCAATAGATCAAGTTGGTCAAGGATTAGCTCCACATGGATGCGACGATTTGCAGAACTGATTGTTTGACTGAGACGGAGTGCCGCACTGAAATGAAGGGTCTCACGCACTGAGAGATAAGGTTGGTGTGCATCGAGCTTCTCTACGTAGCCAGTAAGTCTAGAATAGGCAGCACCCTTGTCCCAACATTTTGCCTGGAGGCTGCCCTTGAGGCTACCCATTGAAGGTGCCCTCCCAGCCAAGCATTTTAGAAGAGTAGATTTACTTCCTTCCGAACCACCCATCAAAGCAAGCATGTTCTTAGGCCTAGCGAAACCCGTGATGTTGCTGAAAATTGAAGAGCCATCTTTCATGTCTTCATCGTACCTTATTTAGGGAGAGTAGGGTGTTAGATAGTGTGCAAATGGGTAGAGCAAGCAAATATAAACTCATATGGTCAATATAGCATGGGAATACGTAAAAGGAAAATGCCAAGGGATAAGATATACCTCATGAATGATAGATCATCAAAAAGGAGAGTTATTGGCTCTACAGAAATGCCTAGCCCATTCCTCTCCATATTGACGCTGAACTGCTCTATCCATTCTTCAACTCGGTTGTTGTCCCGTATGTTTGCATCTCTCTGTCGTCCAGAATATTGAGAAGCAGCAAAACTATTGGTTTGTTCATTGTGACTTTCCAGTGACTGAAACTCCCTCTCCATGTCCTTTTTATAGTTGCTGATTGTTGGGGACGATCTGATAGAGGGTAAGGATTGGCTAGTTTCTGTGAATTCTATCTTCTTTAGTCCTAGTAATCCGAGGAAGTTGGCAATGAAAGTCCACCCAATAAGAACGACATAAGGGAGCCAGGGGTTTTTAGCATCTTCAGACAGCTGATAATATTCGAGGTATGCTTTTCCAACGGTCATGTTAGGGAACTGATCACAGAAGGCAAGTTGGAGTTGGTAGCCAGAGCATGGATCTTGATAGTCATTTTCAAATTGAGCCTTGCAATATAAGATGTTGGCCCAGTGGATTGGGTTCGCGTAGACTAGCCATTTCCAGTATACTGGCACATTGGATGGGTAGATCGGAAAACCGCTGAACAGCAGGAAGATTGAAACAACTAGTCCTGCCAAAAAGATGCAAATTTTGTGAGCTTTTCAGTTGATGCAGGATTAGATTAAACAAAGCAAAATGACCTCATCATTTTGTGCCCTTTCCATCTAATTTTTAATGAAAAAGCATTGTGATTCGGATCCTTAAAGGAGATGACTATACCTGCCAAGGCATTCCCAACTTCTGGGATTGAGGAAATCGCACTGAGAAAGAAAAATACTGCTGATCCGAAATATGCGACCAAGAATAGGAGTAGCAAATACTGGAAAAATGGTGCTCCATTTCCTGTTAATGATAGCCCGGCTAGAAAATAGGCACCTACTGCATATGCTATTGCCTGCACAATGTAAAAGATATGTTGGAGTTTTATCTCGGTTCTCGAATATGTTAAATTTAAGAAGGAAACAAGCTGGGTGGCGTACTTCCAATAGGGTCTGCGGTAGGTTGACTATGCAATGGGCGACGACATAGGAGGAGACCCTGTAAAATCTCTGAGCCTTGTGCTTGTAGAATATTGGCCTCTGGAGCAAATAGATAGGAAGCTGCACCAAATTTATGAGCACAATGCTCATTGTGGACACAAATCCGAGGGACCTTACTGAGTTCATATGCTGTTGGTTGTAATTGCTGCCAAGCTTGTAGAATAGTGTTCCCACAAATAAGCCCAGTACAATTGCCTGCAAAATTAACGTATGTGCCACTCATTTCTTGAATGGAGCAAACTTCACGCAAAAAGTGGATCTCATATAATTTCTATCATTCTGTGAACTTGATTCTCTGAGTTTTGTTGAGGATGTATGCACTTGAACATGTTCCTTGAGGTAGTCAAACTTAGGATCTTATGATAGCATAAGTTTGTGACCTGGAAAAGCCTCAATTTGATTATAGCATGAAGCCTCTTTGTGATCTTGATTTGCCTCTTGATGAGTGTTTGGGTAGACTCCCACCACGTCTGGACGAATGGCCTCCGGAATTGCTTCAATTGAGCTTGGTTCTCATCTTCCTACACGATGAGAAATTATTAGCTGTTATGACCAGGCTAGTCATTTTCTTTCTTTATATCATGCTCAACTTTCTCAAGCATCTCTTTGCATCCCATTCATGACACTATTTTTTTTTTTTTTTATCAAATTTATCTTATTGCACACTGAGGCTCTTAGGAAAGAAGACCAAAAAGCTGTAGTCGCAAAAGATGTCTCTCATACCTCTTCTTTGTAACGCTCAACTTGGAGACGAATATACCCTCTCGCCTGCATTAGCATGGCGTATACGTGTGAAGCTCGCTCATGTTGTGGCCTTTGGGGTCCAACTGAGAGATATTGCGTTTCATCATTGTTTATGGATATTGCGGTCACCACATCCCCAACCTGAACTCTCCCGGTACTTTCTATTCCCCCTAAATGCACTATTTTGCTTGATAGCTTGGCAACCACCAATTCTGCAGCAAAGTAACAATAGTCACCCACATCTTAGGGTTCGTCAAATGTCGATATATGACTTTGGCTGCTTAAATTGGCTGATATGGATGTTATTGACATGAACAGACTAATAGTCATGTTTCGCAACATTCAGGGCTGCTCACCTGTCTCTTTTCTTGGCTGTGCATTAACTGCACAATGGTACTTGGATGGTGTCTTGAAAGTCAACCCAAGTCCCGCCTCGCTGTCTACCCAATAGGTATGCTTTACCTCATCTCCATGCACAATCCTCAGTATGTCCTTGTAGTGATCTGAAGCGTTGTAGCACTCAATAAGCTCCTCTAGAGTCGAGGATGTTGCTCCCGGTGCCATATACTTGGACCCATCTCCGGCTGCTATGTCCTCAAGAAACTCATTTGATTCCACATGCAATGGTTTTGTGTACCTGCACTTCATGTCAATGACATAATGTTGGCTCTACGCTAGCAAAAATCATCACAACATTTAACCGTACACCCAAAACTCATCCGCATACTAACCCGAATTTTGTGAAGTATGGGATGGCGTCATGGTGACTACCTTGGAAGAGAACATGGCCATCGCTGAGCAGTATAACTCGGTCAAAAAGATCGAATATTTCTTGGGAGAGTTGGGTCAACGACATAATTGCAGATGAATGCTGAATTCTGCTGATGGTGCGTAGGGTGTCGACTAGGTTGTAGGTGGCTGCAAGATCAGAACTAGAAAATGGTTGGTCATAAATCATGACAGAGTATGTTCCGAGTGCCAATTCAGCCGTTGTGAGCTTCTGGCGATCGAAATCAGAGAAGCCTTCCCCGGTGAGTTTGTGCTCAACTTCCTTCAAACCTAAAATTGCTAAAACATACTCCAAGAATGGATCTTGTCCTTCGACTAGTGCATGTGCAAAGAATTTCCTCATCTGAGGAGTGAAGTTCTCTGGCTGCAGACCCTGGGTACAATCCCTTGCAAACTCAAGTGTCTCTCTAACCGATAAAAATGGAATGTGCCTGAAGATTTACCAGAAAAAGTGTTGAGGCTTACAATCAGAGAAAATGCTGTTAATTAAATCAGGGCATGACCGTGTGCTTATTTGAGATTAGACAAAATTTAAAGCGTAAGTCTTGTCTAATCTTTATTCAAGCGATAGAAGACTCACTTGTTAAGTTGGCCATTGACATATGCAATGAGTCTGCTACGGCATACATCAGTAACAGATTTGTTGTTGTACATCACCGAGCCTTCCAAGCTCGAGTTAGGAGTTACTTTAGCTTTGCCTGCTAGGATTTCTAGGAGGGTTCTCTTTCCACTTTCTGCAAAATTGTATATCAAATGAATCATCACTCGACAGAAATGTTTGCTATTATTGACATTACTTGACTTATTGATTGAGAGGTGGCCTCTTCAAATTTATCATTCGATAGGTATCATTGCAGTATTAGAGGAAATTTTCATCTACCCGGAGGTCCTAGTAATAGAGTCATCGAGCTCGGCATGATGTATCCATCCACTCCCTCTAGGATCTGCATCCGTATCGAGCCTTTTCTTTTAAGTATAGTCTTGTTCGGCCCTAGGAAACATCCCATCAATTTATTCCCGAAGGTTGCATATCCTCCAGAGGAGATTTGACAGTTTCTAGAATATTTAATGCCAGAGAATCGAACCACCTGCAAGACAATTCAATATTTGCTAAAACCGTAAGAAGCTGCTTATGTCAATGGATCGTTGGATAGATTCATGTCATGTTCTGTTTCCGGCGATTATGCTCTGGTATCATAATCACATTCTCACTTTGGGTCTACCTTGTGCGTAATCAGGAATGATCATTAGCTTACTATGCAGAGTTTAAATGGAAAATTACATGGCCATCGACAGTCACAGTTTCATTTTATTTTGGCTAACAGACAACGTTAAATTTTCATTTATAACGTATGAATGCGTGGCCGGCCATTTGCAAGGATAGGTGAAGACGTTTAACACTACGGTCAACTGGAGCATAAATCACTTATTGTATTTGATATTGTCGATTGAAGGATTAAAAAAATTTGTGTCAAAGCCTGGGGCCCGATAAGGAAATATCTGTCACAATCAGGAAGAGAAAAAAGACAAAACGAGGAGCTCCGGCCAAGAAGCAATTAAGATTCCACAGATATCGCATCACATGAATATGCTGTGATCATAATTTCATGCTCATATATTAAATATTCCTTAAGTTGGCGACAAGACATATCGTGCTTTTCGATGAAGTTCTTAGCGTGTAATAGAATTTGTGCAGTTGAATTCCGAAAAAGGGCGGCCGAGATCGCCTCTTGATTCTTCGTGATCTATATGCTATCGACGTTCTCATTCAAGTTGAGTATATGAACTGTCGCAGAAATTGTCCGGATGAGACTGCGCGGCATTTAGGGGTATACAAAAGAATCGGGACTTGCCCAAACTATTCTGAACCGGTGGTTCTTGAGGAAACTGGTCCGGTTTCTAGTTCCAATTTATGGGAACCGGTGGGTACCAGTCTAGTTCCCAGTTCTATGGGTGGATCCGCCCACCCAGACCGAACTAATTATATTATAATAATATATTCATTTTTAATATTAAAATAAATTTCAAAATTACTAATTGACAAACCTAAATTTTAGGACTTTAGCTCCTCTCAAGGTTTTCATGTTTTTTAAGAATTTAGTAAAGTGTGTAAGCTGCTTTTTAGTAACTCAACAAATGGCTCATTCAAATGATACTTCTGAGACTCATATAGGACACTATGTTCAAGAATATGTGGAGTATTAGTAGAATTGTTTCTACATAAAAAATTCAGTAAATCAAATGTTGTAAGAGATTGAGCATTGTTAGGGGATAAAGGAAAAGAGGATCTATATATGACAATCATCCAGAACTTTGAACTTAAAGAATATTTTAGATTTCAACTAAAATGATTCAAAAACAAGGGAAAAAAACTATTTCTCTTCTTTGGTAGTGTTTTCCAATAAAATAAAGAAAGATTGTACCCTTAATTAAGCCGGTTCAATTTAAAGAAGAGTACTCACGGCGAGATTTGGAAAACGATATTATTATTGGTGAATCGGTTCCATGGATCCACCCGGGAACTAGACCGGACCGGCAGTTTGGTTCTCGGGTGAATCCATGCAACTAACGGATGGTTTCCATTGGAACCGGTTCTTAGCGCGCGGTTCCCGGTTCTAGGCCGGGAACCGCCCACTCGGACCATGCACACCCCTAATGGCATGCCATGGTTTATAGACGGTTAGAGAATACAAAGAGAGTCACGTGGCATTTTACCTGTTGAGGGATTGGGGGTGTGATCTTGGCCATGTCCCGCAGATAACTCACCAAACCATCCTTCAGCATGTACTCCATTCCCAGAAGCTCCTCCGACTTCCTCCTCACACCCTCATCTCCTTCGTTCTTGATCTCCTCCACTTCGGAGATCACGTCGCCTTCTACTTCTCTGGTGAACGCTCTTCTGGCTTCGCTCCTCAACCCGCGCCTCTTCAAGCTCTCGTACATCCTTAACGCCAAGTGCCTTGCAGTCTCCGGTGACACGCTCTCTATCTTCCTCCCCACATCCAGGGATGACGCGGCTGAGAACCTTGCCGGCATCAGGGTTGCAGTCCCCGGGACTGGTAAAGTGATCACGCTGGCATCGCTTCTCCGGGTGTGCTCGCTGAGGAAAGACCGCCTCGGCTCATCAATCTCGCTCACATAGTGGTCTTCTTGCTGCCCCCACAACATGTTTGACGGCAGACTCGCCCGAGAATCGTTTGCCATTTTCTCGCTACTGAAAGATCAGAGTGATCTTGAAACACCAGAGGTTGAAGCTTGTCTTTCTTTTGGCGTCTTGATAAGCAGCGAAGAAGACGATGGCCTTTATATGACCCTAGAAAACCTCGAATGTGACTTGAACTATAGCCGTGCTCTAATATGAAGTATTGAAACAGAGAGAGAGAGAGAGAGAGAGAGAGAGAGAGAGAGAGAGAGAGCAAAGTAAAGTCCAAGTTCAATAAATCGCCAACTTGGAAGATGAAGAACGGGGGACGAGAAGATGGGAACGAATGCGGTGTTTTACCACTATATTTTATTTGACCAACTCCTGCGAGGGATGGTTCAGTAACACGCCTCATGGGGAAAAGTGTTAAAAAAGTCCTAAATCTTTTGCATATGTGCCAATTTAGTTGTAATTTTTTTTTTTGTTGGTATCAATTTATTTCTAAACCTTTCACTTGGTGCCAATTCGGTTTTTTCTGACTAATTTTGGTCGGATTTTATTGACCGGGCCTCGGCTGGCTGACGTGGCACGATCAAAATGATCGTGAGAATAGTGATCGGGCAATTTAAGACTTTTTTAACACTTTTCCCGCCCTCATGAAAATAGTGAACAGACAAGAATGAACCGAATCCCACATTGCGTGGGAAAGGTGAGGTAATGTGTCATTTAAAGAGTGGCACCAATCTTAACTACCAATGATTTGCGTTTTAAAGCTATGTGGGCTCCGGCCCAAAGCATATAATATCATTGGCAAGTGAAGTTAGAAGTCGGTCCTTATAGCTACAATTATTGAATTTGAGTGCCCCTCTAGTCAATTTTCATATGTGATGTTTTCATCATCTCCTTCTGAATTCGTAAGTAAGATGAAACAGTTTTGTCCCAATAGTCTATTTTACAGCATTCCAAGATGTCATATGTGACAAAAATTGCTTTTTATTGTTTTTTTTTTTTTTTTTTTTTTGATGACCTGAGAACCGCCGTCGGCCGACAATTTAGACATAAACCTAGGGCGAATTGAGCCACCATCACAGACCCAACCACATTTGAGTCACGTGAACGTGACGCCTCTGGAATTCGAACTCCTCCCATTCGTGAGAGGGAGGGAGCCCAAAGTCAATTGTGCCACTGGGCGGTGGTATTGCTTTCTATTATTGTCATTTCAGCATTCAAAGATGTCATATGTGACAAAAATTGCTTTCTATTGTTTTTTTTTTATGACCCGGGAATCACCGTCGGCCGGTAGCTTAGACGTAAACTCGGGGCGGACTGAGCCACCGTCATAGACCCAGCCATGTTTGAGTCGCGCGAACGTGATGCCTTTGGAATTCGAACTCCTCTCATTCGTGAGGGGGAGGGAGCCCAAAGTCAACTGCGCCACCGGGCGGTGGTATTGCTTTCTATTGTTGTCATTTCAGCATTCAAATATGTCATATGTGACAAAAATTGCTTTCTATTGTTGTGATTTGTGGGGGGAAAGAATACATAAGAGGAGTTAAAGGTAAACATCCAGAACTTTAAAGTGAAAAGATGCAAATAGTTTTGATTAATTCGGGGCTAGAGATGTAATTGACAATCAAATTAGGCTTGTTTTATTTCACGGACAACAAATGTTTTAGAAAACATGTTTATTAATGATTATTTGTACCGTTTAAAATATTTAGCTAATGAAATATTTTTCACTATCAACAACAATTTATGTATGAGTATTTTTGTGGACAACAAAAGTATTTTTGGTGCATTTATTTTTGGAAGCGATACAAACGATCATTTTTAGGAAAATAATTTCAAATTATTCATTTTCTGCAAAATAAATGGACTCTACTAAAGAGTATTTTGGATGTAAAAATGGCTTAGTAAATTGGTTGGGAAAAGAATTTTGTTAGTAAATTAGTCACATTGCACATATTTAGATTCTTAGACGCAATAATTTCTTTTTTGCGAATAGTAAGCAGAATTAATTTCTGGTAAAGTGTTCAAGTCACATTCAATAATTAATAACAATCTTTAATATCATTTAGTAAATGAATTGTTTAAATCGGCTTTAGTAAACATTTGCTGCTGCCGTCACTGAATTTATCTACAAAATATTGTTAAAATTACTTGTTTTAAAAAAAAGAGTCTATGTCTGTCGACCATAGTTGTTCAATCTAATCAAAGCGAAGCGTTAGATAATATAATTCGATCAATTTATTTATTAGAAAATAATTGATTGAATTGCCGTTAAAATTTATTATTCATGACTCAGCTTGAGTAAGCTAAGATTTTCAAGCTCTATTTCAAACATTGAGCTTCTTGATATGCTCTTGCTTAATTAAACTATATCCTAAAATTTGAATGGTAATACAAGATATAATAGGCATCATAAAAGGAGAAAATTATCCAAATTTTTTAAACTTATTATACTTTTACCAATTTAGTCTTAAACATTTCAATTTTGTCAATTAAGTTCATGATGCCAATTTTGACTGTAAATTACTGAAGTGAATGCTGACCATGACTATCCTACAGTCATGGTTGGTGTAGGACAATTACAATTGCCATTGATGTAGACATTTTTAAATAATTTTTTTGATTTTTTAATTCTTTATGGTTTTTTTTCTTTCCATTTCTTTAATCTTTTTTTTTTTTTTGGTACTATGGATCGAGGGATGGCAAGGGTCAGCGACCCTTGCCGGCACGAGGTGAGGGTGTCGTGGCCCACATAGGCCAAAGCGAGGGCATGCCCCCACCTTTGCTTAGACTCGGTGAGGGTTCCAATGCCTTTGCTCAGGGTTGTTGACGGTTGCAGCACCCTCACTAGACTTGGCTAAGGTATTGCATACCCTCGATTGGTCAGTGAAGGTGTTGTGGTTGTGGCATTATTGTTGTGGCCAGCTAGGGTGTTGGGAGAAGGCCGCCAAGCCCTTGTCAAAAACAGTGAGGGCCGCGAGCCCTCACTAGCAACAACGAGGGCCATGAGCCCTCATCCAATCCGAAAAACAAAAACAAAAATAAAGAAAAGGAAAAGAAAAAAAAACCAAAAAACTAGATAAAATTTATAAAATTATAAAATTATTATTACAAAAGGTCAACTCAGTGCCGGCCATGCTACGTAAAACAGCCAGCATCCACTTCAGTAATTCTCGGCTAAAATGGTCACATGGACTTAATTGGCAAAATTTAAAGCTTCAGAATTGAATTGATGAAAAGTGCAATATGTTTAAAATATTTGGACAAGTTTTCCTCATAATTTATATTTACTTGGAAATATCCATCATTTCGATGAAGTCTTGGTTATTATCTCTCAATGCTGGCAAGAGAGCAGCTTGGTTTGTAGAAATTTCGAACCGGACTATTCGTGATCAAAATAGGGGTATGAAAATTGCACAATTGGAATGTACTGATTGCGGCATATTCATGTCCAAATGATTTTCTTTCTTTCTTTTATATTTCCTTTTTGGCTAAGACATGTCTCAACATACGTACTTGATTTATATATAACGCAAAATCCATCCAGTCGACAGCCAAAAAGGCCTCATCTTCTTTTGCATGTCTTATTACCATTCTCACTTCATCACTCTTCATCTTCTTCTTCTTTGTACCTTCTTCCATTGCTATTTCCCAAGATACAAAACATATCATTTGCCTCTGGGCGAAAAATCCCGGACTGCTGCACGAACCTCTTGGAGAACAATTCGCGCACTAATTCAGCGGATGTTCCTTTGCTTTCGCTCATCTCGATCGAATTGACCATGAGCGAGGCGGATCTCATTTACCAAAATTATGCTCGAGTTCGTGATGAGACCGCGGATCTATCGGTGCGAAAAGGCTGTGACATCTGCCTTTCCATGTACCAGAAGATCAAGGGCGATTTGAACAAGTGCCATCAATATTCGACAGAGAGAGATTATGAGTAAATAATTCGGGCAAAGCCTAAGGTCGTGGATGTGCTCGAATGCAACGGCGCACTCGATCCTAGCTTCGCCGCGATTTCGGAGGACATGCCTGACACACTCGACATGGTGACCAGGGTTGCTGTTTACGTGCAAAATCGTTATGGAGGATGATACATGTAGGGAATTGGTGATTTAGAGCCTTTTGAAGAAATAAATCTCCCTTGTTGATTCGGCTTCCTTTGATTCTTCGTTATTTCTTCTTTTATGTGCAAAGCAGATGACTTAGGAAACAACAAGTGGTAGCGCCATGGCGTGGAAGATTTTGATTTACATATATAGAAGATCTGGAAATTAATTAGGTAGGTCTCTAATGAAGGGCATGAAGCTTTATTTTTGAAATTACATATGGTGTGCAGTAGAAAAGACTAATTTATTTCATTGCTGGTTTGAAATTTATTTTTCAGTAATTAATTAGGTAGGTACATATGTAACGTCACTTGCTTTGTCAACCCTAAGATTAGGGGTGAGCGGTTCCAGGTTCCGGTTCGGTTCCGTCTGGAACCTGGAACCTACCCTCGGGTACAGGTTCCTCAAAATGAGGAACCTGGAACCTACCCATGGGAACCGAGAACCTGGAACCTACCCTGTCACAGGTTCCAGGGTCGGTTCCAGGTTCCAACAGGTTCCTTTTTTTTTTTTTTTTTTTTTGTTATTTTCAGATTTGAACTATAACATATGCGCACGTTACCCAAAAAAAACTATAACGTACGCGCACGTTACCAAAAAAAAACGTACGCGCACGTTACCAAAAAAAAAAAAACTATAACATATGTGCACGTTACCAAAAAAAATATAACGTATGCGCATGTTACCAAAAAAAAAAATATAACGTGCATGCACGTTACTAAAAAAAAATATAACGTATGCGCACGTTACCAAAAAAAACTATAATGTACGTGTATACTACACGGTAACTTCTCATTGACATGTTATCTTGATACATTAACTTCGCACTGCACAACAATAATAGAATATAATTAGAAATTTCAAAACAAATAGCAAACTAAAAGTAGAAATAAAACACCACTAGAACAAGAATGTCTAGAGGTACAAGTTTTGAAAACAATTTTGATTAAACCCTTAAATGAACTCAGAAAATTCTGAAATTTGGACACGTTGTATTTAAGACCTAGAGGTACAAGTTTCATGAAGAAATCATAGTCCAATTTGTTTTGGATTAAAAGATAAAATCGATTTACTTTTCCTATTCTCTACTTGCACAGTTTTTGAAATTTTTTTGGTTAAATAGGCAAATGAACTACAAAAATTACGAAATTTAAATATGTTGTAAGGAAGACATGAAGAGAGATATTTCATGCAAAACACATTTCCAAAAGAACCTCATACAAAATGATATAGTCCACGCATTACAACTTACAAGATCCGAACACATCAGATTGCACAGTTTTAGAAACATTTCCGATTAAATACCCAAATGACCTTAAAAATTATGAAATTCGACTATGTGATAGCCAAGACCATAAGGTAGATACTTCATGAAAACATCGAAGTCAAATTCGTCCTAGATAATTAAATATGGACGGTTAAAATCCCTGTTTGTAGTACCGTAATTCCAGATCTAACCATCTCCAAAGGACCATGATTTCACCTACCTATTCTTGTTTTTTTTCTCAAAATTTTTGATATGTGGTACCTCAGGATGTCCTTTACAACTTTTGTTAAGAAACCAAAGTGAAATTTGGACAAAAAGATTGCCTTACAGTCCATGCATTCATCAAGGGTCGGTCCCAAAATCTCCAGATCCAGTCTTTCCAAAGAATAACGATTTCACCCACTTATACTTTTTTTTTTGTCCCAAATTTGAGTATGTTATACTCCAAGAAGTCCTTTACAACTTTTATTTAGAGGCCAAAGCCAAACTTCAACTAGAACATCACATAGAAGTCACTAGAACATCCAAGGTCGAGCTTTTTCTGCCCTAAGTAACCGGTTCCGGTTCCGGTTCCGAAACAGGTTCCGGTTCCGGTTCCTAGAAAAAAGGAACCGGAACCGGAACCGGTCCCCCTTGGAACCGGGTTCGGTTCCGGTTCCCGGGTAACCCGGGAACCGTGCTCAGCCCTACCTAAGATGCCCTGGTATTCGCTTGTGACTATTCTCTCGTCACCTTTTGTCGTCTTCTTTTTGCCTTCTTCCAATGCGATTTCCCTGGAAACGATCTCCGCTGCGATAGGCCCTGAGTTCCGCAGTCATTGTTGACCCAAGTTATGGAGCAACCCACGCGGTCGTTGTTGACCCAAGTTGCCTTACCCACGGAGAAAAGAAGCATGATCACTTGATTATCGTCGCAATCAATTCCAGACAAGTACTATTGAAGGCCAATCTAATGCCATCCGAACTTGTTTAGGACGAAAATTGAGTCGAGTTTAATTGGTCGCTGAGGGCCCGTTTGTTAAAAAGTGTTTTTGTTCCCCGGTGTTGATGCCTAAATTTTGTTAATTAGGTTTTATTATCATCATCATCATTTCCTGTTTGTTAAAAAGTGTTTTTGTTCCCCGGTGTTGATGCCTAAATTTCGTTAATTAGGTTTTATTATTATTTTATTAATGGGGCTGGCTGTTTTTATTTATTTTTTATTATTTATTTTGCCTTTTTCGGATAATAAAAAATAATAAATAAATAAACAAAAACAACAAAAAAATAAATAAAAACAGCAACAAAAAAAAAAAAAGCAAAAGTAGCCAGCCCCATTTTCTTTCCCTTTTTTTTTTCCCTCCATGCGGGCCTAGGGCCCATCCCTCTTTTTCCCAAATCAGGCCCGGCCCCCTTCTCTTCTTCTTCTTCTTCCTTCTTCCATCTTCCCTTACGCCTCTGCAGCTCACGTGCACAGAGGACACCGACGCGTGAAGGACGACCTACGGCCGAGGAGAGTAGGCCGACGTTGGCCGGAGATGATAGATCTCAAGCGCCATTAATGGTTGCCTTCAATGCCGAGTGCGCTTTGCTGGATAAGCTCAGATGGGATGCTAGTTTAGCCGAGGAAAGCCGGTTGGCAAGTCGAAGGCCGGCGATCGAGGCCCTTCGTCGAACAGACACCCCCCCGCCTATAAATAGGTGGTCGCGAGCTCCGTCGACGGGCACAGTGAATTCCGAGATCTTCCTCTTGAGAGACTTCAGGGGGGAAATCAAAGAGCGAGCGAAGGATTGAGTCGCAAGCTAAACGACCTCCCACCGAGAGACATCGGGGGAGGCCGGCAGCAAGCGAACCCAAATCCGCGAGCAGGTGAGCTTGAGGGGGAGAGATCTGAGCGTGAGGGGTCAGATCTGAGGGTGGAGGCCGAGCGAGGTCAACCGGAGGAGGGAGTGCCAGATTTGGGAAGCTGGAAGCTCTGCACCACCGTTGCGATCGCTACTTCCCCGCCCTGACGCTGTGCCGCGATTGACCCGCCAACGCCACACCGAATATGAGAGTCGAGGGACTACTGTCACCACCACCATTCGCCGCCACCAAGTATCCGCCGCCTCCGGTTGCGTAGCCGTCGTCGCCCCCCCTCTCTCGAAACCCATCCATCTTCGGATCTCGACCTCAGTAAATCAGGGCCTTCGTCGCGTCTCCTACCGCCGCGCCACAAGCCCCGTCGTTGATCCAGTTGAGTGGTCGGCTACCGGCTGCAACGTTGCCGCCGTCGGACGCCGGATTGCTGTCCGTCTGACCCCCTCCGTCCCTCATCAGCGCCGCGAATCACCATATCTCGTGAACTCTAGAAAACCGGGTTGGCGAAGGGGAAGACGGGTCGAAGTCGGGCGGATCTAGGTTGGCGTCCGGGTAGGGTTCCGCGAACCGGGTCGCGGCTGTGAACCGGGTCGAGAGCGGGTCGGGCGTGGGTTTGAACCGGGTAGAGTTTCCGCTTGGGCCGGGTTGTGCGCGTGGGCCGGTTTGTTGTTAGGCCGAGTTTTTTTACGAAAGTGGGCCAAAATCGGTATTGTTTTTTTAAAAAGAATCCGGGCCGGGCCGGGGGCTCGAGTCTCAAGCGGACAACTTGGGTCGGACCCAACCGGGAACCCGAACCCGGGTTGTTGTTGTTGTTGTTGTTTTTTTTTTTTTTTTTTTGTTTTTGTTTTTTTTTTTTTTTTTTTTTAAATTTATAAATATATTAATATTATATATTATATTATAATAAAAAAATAAAAAATATTTTATTTCCCAAAAATAAAAAAATCTCATATTTTCCCAAAAAAAAAAAAAGTCAAAAAAGCCAAAAAATGATTTATATCTTCAAAAAAAAAAATCCAAAAATCCCTTTTATTTTCCAAAAAATAGAAAAAAGTCCCAAAAGAAAAATGTTTTTCTCAACAAGTGCATGGAAAATCCCTCAAATATCCAAAAGGCCTTAGGGTTTAAACAAGATTAGGTACCGAAAGGGCATTAGTGATTAACTAGTGTAATCAAGTCCCCGATCTTAATTTCTCTGGTTGCGCAGGAGCAAGTATTTCTCTCGATACTTCGCTTGGGTTTCTAATCGACCCACCCCAAATCGATTAGTGGCGACTCCATTTTAAAAATTAACTTACAGATTAAAAACTTAGATTATTAAAGTCGTGAATTGATGGATTTGGGAAAGTCCGGGCCTAATAAATTTAGCCAAACCATTAGCCTCCGCAAGGCGCCCGCCCTTGATCGAGCGCCCAAAAAAAGAGGTCGCGACACTCGGGGAAAAAAAAAGAATTTGGTAAAACTTTTGTTCTTGGGAACAAAAAATCTATTTTTTTTCCCGAAACAGATTTGGAACAGAAATAAGAAATAGAAAAAAGTAATTTATTATTTCCAAGAACAATTCTGAGAATCAATTTTTCTCTCTCTTCTATTTTTCTTCTCTTTTTTTTTTCTCTTTTATTTCCTTCTTCTTCCTTTTGGCCGATCGCCGACCTCGGCCATGGTTGGCGACTGGCCCGCGAGGTCCAACGACCGGCCAATGAGGGCCGGTGACCTCGCCGGAGTGTCGCCGGACCCCGACAAGGCCGACCTTGCGTCGCTTGGGCAAGGTCGAGCCTTGCCCGTGGTCTGGCGAGGCTTGCCTAGCCATCGAGGCCACTAGTGAGGCTCAACCTCGCCCAAATATGGTGAGGGCGAGGCTTGCCTAGCCATCGAGGCCACTAGTGAGGCTCAACCTCGCCCAACCGGTCGTCGACCGCCGCCGTGGCCGGCGATCGGCCACAAAGGAGGAAGAAGGAAAAAAAAGAGGAAAAAAAGGAAAAATAAAAAATATATATTGAAAAGTTAAAAGAAATAACAAAATTATATAAGTTTACTAAACGCATTTCTATTCTTGGAATAGAAATTTTTTGCAGTTTCAAGCGTCTTCTTATATTCAGAAATTGTTCCCGGGAACTATTCAAAATTTGTTCTCCGGGAATAGAATGGTTATTAAACGCGCCATGAATGAGTTGAGCTTGAGAACCGATTCTATATTCGAAACCATCACCAGTTATGAGTAGCATATTAAGCTGAAGTTGGGCGCCTCATCAAAATGTTAAACTAAGACCAATCTCTCTGCCTATCTATCAAATACTAACGGTAAACCTCTCCATCAGCTCCTTGAAGGCTATGCATCTAGTATTTCGCAGAGAAAACTCTAATTGAAATACGAGAAATCCAGTCCGGTGACTGCTCCTTGGAAGACCGTTAAAAAGGCATGAAATCCGACAATACTATGAATGGCACCAAGGAACGCAAGACAGAGAAAAGTTGCTAAGAAAGAATTTACGACACTTGAGTCCAATGAACTCACGTCTGTTTCAACCCATTACATTATAACACATACATTCCAACTCTTGGAGAGTTTGAGGTTTCGCTTTCGGCTTTAATTTTCTAAACATACTTTTATGTGGCATTAAGAAAGGCCTGTCACTTTTACGTTGAGAGCACTCGGGCGCGAAATGAAAGGCCACATCACATCCTTCGTTTTGTCGGTTATTGTTATGCCTTCTTTAACATACCTAACATAGCTGGTCGCGTGAAATATCCAACCAACGAGATTGCGCAAACTATAATACTGTGAACCTGCCATCTAAGGCCACTCTTAGTTAGGGACTGCCATGGAAGCTTTTTGGGGAGTGGGTGGGTGGATCATGGTGGAACTGCCCCCAAAAAATTGCGTGTGTCCCTCGGCCCCTCACTTAGAAGTGAAAAAGAACACATCCTCCTTTTTGGGGTGACTGATTTTGGAACCCTCTGCCTCATCTTGAAATGCCTCTCACCTACTCTTTTGTACATTCTTTTGGCCCAACAGGAGGGAATGAAGCTGAAACTGTCTCTCTGCAAGAAAAGCTTGGCCTTCCCAATGCAATTCCCCCACAACCCACATCTGACAAGCTCTAAATATTCTCCTCCAGGCTTTACTCTCTCTCTCTCTCTCTCTCTTTGTCATGCATGCCCGAGTGCTATGTGCACCCTCCACTATTCCCAGCCACCAACGAAAGCCAATCCTATATTGGAACTGGTCGGTCTTGTGTCATTATTATAATCCTCCCACAAGGACCGACCCTCCCAAAAAGTAACCTCCCACTAACCAACTCTTTTCCTAGTATAAAAACGGCCCGGAACTCCCGCCAGCCTCTCACACATCATCCTCCAAACTCTCGAAACTGGCCACTGTGTCTGTGGGTGTTTGAAAGAACAGCCTCGCAACTTGTTCCGGTGCCTCAACGCAAAGTGGTCATCACTTTCGCAGGCTCAGGATAGCTCCACACAACTTGGTTTTCCAGGACTTCCCCAAAACGTGGGTTCATCTTTCTTTTGCCTCTTTGCTCACTTCAGAAAAGCACAGCCCTGTCATAATCTGAGTCAGGTTCCTTGAATCCCAGGAATAATTGAGCGTGAACTCGAATTACGGCTACGCGCCACGCCCTAGTGGAGAAAGGAGCCTATTATTCTAGGATAGTGATAGTTTGGGTGACTTCTTTAAATATCTACACATTGCTCCCATCACCTTAGTCACTCATCTTTCCCCAAGTTTGCAAATTTTTCACCATGACACGCTCACTGCTTTCCCTTGCCGTGCTCACTTTCTTGTCACTCTTCGTGTTGCTTCCTCCAACTGATGGGAGGACTCACGGTCACCACACGAAGAAGAAGGATTTGCCTGCTGTGTCTCAAATCTCAGTGCCACCCACACCAGCACCCGAGCCGGCCAATGCTGCTAGCCCCAGTTACAGTGGTGGTGATGCAGAACCCATTTCCACATTCAATGCGCGAAAATTTGGTGCCAAAGGTGATGGAGTCACCAACGATACAGATGCGTTCAAGATGGCCTGGGACGCAGCTTGCGACGCCGAGTCAGCCACTCTGCTCGTTCCTCGTGGCTATTCCTTTATGATACAGTCTACGATTTTCATAGGGCCTTGCAAAGCCAACCTTGTTTTCCAGGTAATTGTTGATGACGTCCTCGATTGAATGAACGAAGGGTGCAAACCCTTACCAGCGTTGCAAAACGAAGTTGAGTCGGCTTCGCCGGGTGTCTAGATTGCGAGCTCGGTAAAATTTTTCCCTCTCTCATTTCTTCTTTTCTCTCCTCTCTTCTCTTCCTCTTTTTCCCCCGAGTGGGCTCTCGGTCTTCACTCTCTCTCTCTATGTTGCTTCCCTCTCTATGTTGCTTCCTTATAATTGAGCTGAAGGCCCCCTTTTCCCTTTTTCTTTGACTTTTCAACCCTTTTGTTGTTTCTTTCTTTTCATAACTTTTTACTTTTCAAAGTCCATATTTCACACTAAGATTTTCCAAAAAAGATCACCGTTTTACAATCATTTCGTCCAGACAGGACCGAAGTTGCCTTCCGTTTGACTGATGAAATTGTCGAATCATTGTCATAGTAAATTGAAGTCTCTTTTTATTTGTTTCTTTTATTGTTGGGAGATGATTGAGACTTGGGATCATTTGTATTTTATTTTTAGAATAGAATCTCTGGTTGGTAGAGTTGAAGATGTCTCATAAGAACTGATAAATAAAAGTACAAATTTTCCTCTATAGCACAATATTGTTTTTTTTTTTTTTTTTTTTGGAACTAAAAAGCATAGTACTGTTGATTGGAATGGAAATGTAGGTTCCAGAAGTACTACAGGAAAAAAAAATGCATGATTCTATTGGCTTGGCAAGTCAATCTGTCATACAGTGAAAGCACAACTCCTTTAGCTCGATGTTGGTCGACTATTCCCAGTTTGAGCATTGACAATGAGAGTTTGAGTGCCTCTGTACGTCGGGCATGGATATGCAGCCTTTGTCTATCAAGCCACATGCACTCCAAGCAGTAAAACTGTAGGATTTGCTTTGTACATTCCATAGTCCTCAATTCTCATTGACAATGTAGAACTTTGTAGTGGCTAGCTTCAGTTAGTTTGTAACAGTAGCTTACTTGAGATTGGGAGTAAGTACACTATTAGTGCCAAAAGTTGTGTACGGTGCTTATTTTGGTGCCAAAAGTTTCCGTCGGATCACTTAAGTGCCAAATTGGAGAAAAAACGATCACTTTGGTGTTGCCGGCGAGAGATTTTAGCCAAAATGATTACGTGGCTTTTATATCTAAAAAAAAAAAAAAAGTCGACGTGGCTTAAGAATGTCCACGGTGGATGGCATAAAACGATGCCATTTTCCTTTCTTCATAAGAAACGACGTCGTTTTATACCATTCCACGTGGATTCATTTACAAAAACGATGCCGCATTGCTTTACAGCCAAAAACGGTGTTGCTAAAGAGGGAGTAAAATAGGGTTTGTATACAATTCTCGCTCGATGTCGACCGTAGCTCGCTTGCTCACCCACCGTCTTTCGCTTGCTTGCCGTCGCTCGGCCACCGTCGCTCGGCCACCATTGTAGTTGCGCCATCTGTCACGCCCCGATCCTCAGGCACGCGCACATCCCTTACCTTTGGTCGATTTTAAAATGTGATATCCCAGGATAATTGTTGACACCTAGTTTAGGATCAAGCTTATCCTTTAGAAAATAGAATTAGAAGATAATCTTTGATTAGAGGAAAATTTTGAAAAAAATTTAAATTCAAAAATTCAACAATCGTGTGATTTTGGAGCCACTTTGTTGTTGAGAAGTTGAGCGAAAATCTCCATCTGCGGAAACAAATTCGAGTTTTCACTTTATAAATAGAGGGTGCGAGATGTGAAAATGGGGGATCTTTTCTTTGTGTGGCCGAAAAAAGAAAACACAGAAGAAAAAAGTAAAAAAAGAGAGGAAAGGGAAGAAGAGACGTGCGGCAGGGTGAAAAGGAAAAAGTGAGAAAAGCCAAGATTTTGTAGAAAAGTAAAAGGTAGCAGAGAGGAAGAGACGTCGATCAGCAGAAAGAAAAAAAAACAAGAAAAAAGGAAAGAGTCAAAAAACTGTTCATCTTCCTCGCATCTTCGCCTGTTGGCCGAAGTTCTGCCACTCGTCCGCAACTCCCCAGCGCTGCCCACCGCGCCGGAGTCCCGAGTTACCCGCGCCGGACGCCCTGCCGATCCCTATTCATGGCCCACAGCACCCGAGCGACCACTCGAGCCGGATCGCAGTCCTCCACCTAATAACCCGTGACCCTCACCGACATCTCTGTCTCCGTCTCCTCGTTGCAGCCACCGATGCTCAATGCAAATGTCCTACAATGACCAGCGCCTGAAACCCACAGCAGCCCACTGTCCTGCAGCTCGAGGCCACAAGTGACGCACGCGACACCTGCTCGCCGCACTACCACCGCTTTGCCGCCACTGCTGATCAACTCCCGCGCCGGTTACCGCTGTTCGAGCTCCTGCGCTACCGGCCAGCAGGTCCTAAGTCGAGTCGCTGCTGCCCCACTGGACACCGAACCGATGCCTCTGACGCACCAGCTTGCGAGTCCTCCTCGCTGACCCAGCCGAGCGACACCTGTCGTCGCCGCTCCTGATCTGAGCCTGCTGCCGTGCCCACGACCAACCTGCTGCCTCCCTTGATTTTGTTGCAGGTCCGATTATCACTCATGCCTCATAGGAGTTCCAACGACCACCCCTGTTCCAAACGGCAACCCATCATCGAGCCATCAGCTGCTCCTTGTCGTTCCTCAAGTCAACTGTGAGTTAGACTAGATGAATTTTTATATTTGATTTCATGTCTTGTTTTTATTCTAACTTGATTTATTTTGATTTATTTTTATTATTTGATTAGGAAATTTGTCATATTAAGCCATGATAATCAAAAATATTGAACCGAGAGACAGCGGGTTAGATTTTTGATTATTTCAACTTTTTATGACAAATTTATGGTTTGCTTTGCATATTGACTCGCGTTATAATATATGTCATTGATATGCATTGATGGATTATATTTTGGTGCGTTATCATTGTTTGCTCCTCACATATTATGCAATTTAAGTATTTAGGTCCATATGCATTTCATATTTAAAGCTTTGCATTTTTAAGATTCATATAGAATTAGGATGATTTTCCTTTAATAAAATTAAAATAAAAAAATATGTTATTTAAGTTATATAGATTTCATAATGTGCACATTACATGTTGCATTTTAATTAGTGGGTTATAGGTTAACGTTTTAACATTCTCATCATGTGGTATTTTTTTAAAATATAAAAAAAATGCCAAAAAATTAGCATTGCATCATTACGTTACTTTCTTTTAAATAAAAATTATCAGGTCATTTCAAAAAAAAAAAAGAAAACACAAAAGTCATTTACTTGGTTAATTAATAGGTTAGTTCATAATTAATCATATTTCATGTCATCATTGTTAGTGCAGGTTGCATATGTGTAATAAAATAATCATAAAAAATCATAAAAAGAACATGCATATATAATTACTACGTCATCCATCCCATATCACGTAGCACATGCATATTTAGGATTATGTAAATTAGATTGCACACATATGTAAATTAGAAATCATGTTTAGGGCATGCATTTTTATTATCATTTTTTTATTGAATGTTATTTTATTGATTGTGCACCCGCATGACCACCATTTGCATGTTAGTAGCTTAAGTTTAAATTAATCAACATTGCTTGCAAAATATTTTTAAAATTAAAATAAAAAGGTACCGAAAGGGCGTTAGACTAATCTAGCGTAACCATGTCTCCGGACCTACTGAATCTCTGGTTCGCAATAGTAAAGTATTCTCCCATACTTTTCTTGGGTTTCTAACCAACCCTAATTGGTTAGTGGCGGCTCCAAATTGAGTATAATTGCATATTTAAATAGATTAATTTCTTAACATCAAGTCGCGATAGGTAGGACTTGGGAGGGTCTGTGCCAAGTTTTCGGATTTAGTAATCCATTAGCCTTCTTTAAGTAATTCACCCTCGGGAAGGTCGCGACAATAATGTATCGCCAACCTTTTCATTTATATATGCACATGCGGAAGCAGTTATAAATCCCAAAACAATAAAATAATGGGATAAAAAAGCATGCCATATTTTTCATATTAAAATTCACAACCACACATGTACAAGGTTCACAAAAGAGGATAGGATCTCAGTTCTCATCCGGATCATGCTCGGGATCATCATCCCAATCCTCCTCAGATCTTTCACCACTAGGCTCATTTTCTTCAAACTCTTCATCTTCTTCTTCTCGCTCATCTTCGGCTTCAAATGCAGGCTCGTCTTCGGGAAATCTAGGGGCCTAAAATATTATCCTACAACGGGATGAGACTACGTCTCAGCAAGTTCTACCCCCTAAGACCCGATTAGTAAACTAATACACTTTAGGGCTGTCTATGCACAACACGAATCAGATGACTTACCTTGGCCTCAGATTTCACCTGCATATTAGCACAGATCAAATAGGCACATAAGCAATCGCATTACAAATCGAAGCATCGATCAAATCGACCTAGTCGATTATGTCTCAATCAAATCATTCACCGATCATTTCCATTCAATCGATCAATTCACAACATCAGATCAAAGCAATGATCAATCGACTTAGTCGATTACATATCAACAAGACCACTTTCGGTCATTTCAACTATTCCAATTCAATTCCCAATTATGAATCACAGTCCTTAGGACACAACTTAATTATAAATGGTAATCATGGCCCCACCGAGCAATTTTCTTAGATTTAGTGGTATCACGGCCCTACTCGGCAACTTTCAATATGTAGTGACATCACGGCCTCACTCGCAACTTTCAATATGTAGTGGCATCACAGCCCCACTCGGCAATTTTCAATATGTAGTGGCATCACGGCCCTACTCGGTAAATTTTCAATATGTAGTGGCATCATGGCCCCACTCGGCAAATTTAAATTTAGTGCCATTATCAACTGATACCCGGTTATTCTTCAATTAATAACCAAAGATTATTCAATTTAGGAATAAATCCTAAAATCACCAATAAATCAATTTCTCGCAAACTAAGGCTCGAATAAATAAATGAACTACACCACAACAATCAGCACGAAATTTCAGTCATCGGCCATTCCAGTTGAATTTTCGGAAAATAAATAATTAAATAAATAATTTTGAAAAATAAATAAATAAATACAATAATTTCAATTTAACACAATATAAAGCCCAATTAAATAAACGGATTGCACCACAATTATCAGCACAAAATTTCGGTCACCGGCCATCCTAGTTGAATTTTTGAAAAATAAATAATTAAATAATTAATTTCAAAAATTAATATTTAATTCCTAAAAATTCCATTTAGGCCCGAATCGCCTAATTAAAACCTTAAAGGGTCTGGAAAAATCTTGAGAAGCATTCAATAAATGCTATAAGTAATTCTCTAGTTAAATACACTAACCATTTAACTAATATGTAATACAATTAACTAATAATCACTAATCCATTCTAATCTAACCACCTAATTATATTTAACTAACACTAATCAAACTTTAAGTATAATTAGCAAACTAAGAAGGCATTAGTGAGCAAAACTCACACAAAACGACGGGATCGACGCGAGGATCGACTTTCCTCAAGGCGGGCCGAGCATTTGAGCTTGGGAAGATGGCCAAAACGGGCCGAAACTGGACTGTGATACCCATTTCTGCACTCTCTGTACGCCGCTGGTTGGGGCCAAAGAAGTTGAGGAAGAGGCTTGGCTTGAGGCGAGCAAGGGCCAAGATGGATGAAGGAGGCCGAACCAGACCTAGGTGGTGGCAGTAGGAGCTCAGACGGCTCTCTACCGTCCCTCACGACCACCGAACAACAACTGTCCAGTCGAGTTCGTGGACGGCAGCCCGACTGGACGGGGGCAGACGGCGTACGGGCGGCGAGCGTGAGGTGGCGTGCTGTCGAGCAGACAGCGGTCCGACGTGGCTGTGGCTCCTTTAGGTGACGCTGGTCGCCATTTCTTTTCTGCCAATCTTCGCACGAAACAAAGAGGGAGAAAGGAGCATCGACGGCGGCTAAATGGGGTGAGGGAGAGGCGGAGGGCGAGCAGTGAGCGGCGGAGCGCGCGGGCGAGCGTGGGTGGCGGAGCGTGAGCGATGACGGCGAGCTAATCCGGTTTTCTTTCTCTTGGTGCTGCTGTCTCTTCTTCTGCTTGGGTCTCATTCAAACAAGAGAGGGGGAGAGAGTACCTAGAGAGAGAGAAGAAGATAAGACAAGAGAGACAAGATAAGTGTTGAAAATTCAAAAAAAAAAGAAAAGTGGAGGAAGCAAAGTGGAAGATAGCAAGGAGGGTAGTCGGTGGGGGGCATTTCAGACGAGGGGGAAAAGAGAGAGGGAGAGAGAGAGAGAGAAAAAGAAAAAGAAAGAAAGGGGAGGGAGAGAGAAACTTGTGGGCAAAGGGAAAAATGTGTTTGGCCAAATAGGGAAAGGGAAATGGGAATAAATTTAAAAGAAAAGAATTTTCTAAAATAGAAAATTCAGAAAATTCTCATCCCATTTCTTTTGAATAAGCTCAATTAATCCCAAAGAAATTCTAAACTAGAGTTCTTGGTCCCCTTTTGCTTTTCTGCATCCAATTTCCCTCTTGAATTTCTCTCAAAAGACTTTCATAAAATCAATTGATGTCTCACTCATCAAATTGATTACTTTCCTCATCCAAGAATCCCTCACGCTTCCCAATTTCACAATCCTTGGCTTCAACTGAACGAAAACGGCTATAAATTGACTTTTTTTCCAAAAAGTCTCGATTCCTAGAAAAATCTTCTGAGACTGAGTCGACCTTTCTAAAATTTATTGTGACATGACAGACTCTTCAATTTCTGAAATCGGACTTAGATTGGTGGTTAATTTTACTCCGACGCGTTTTGAGCGTGACCTAGGCTACTAGGTAGTTTTTAGAACTTTTTAGAACAAATGACCCGTGGTCGATTTTCTTCAAACCACGATGAACCCACTTGACACATTGACGATTCTCGGTTGCATGAAAATCTCAATGATTCAAATACGGACACAGGGTACCAAAATGACAGTAAAATCAAATTAGTGTCGGTCGACGAGACTTTTCCAATTTATGATCGGTCACATATCTCAGTCGAACTGACCTATTTCTAATTTCAAATCGATTTTATACTGTGCCGCAATGATCTCTAAAGATGAGCATGGTCGAGAAATCGATTTCTGGTCGAATTCTCAAGTCTATTTGCCTTAAAGTTCTTAATAACTCACCCAGCTAGTCTAGTTATCTCGTGAGTGACAAATTCAGAGAAAAACACTGTAATCACGTCGATGAAATGCCCATTTTATTTAATCGAAATCAGAGCCCGAAAATCTAGATGTCACACTGTTGTTCACGGTCGTTCGCTGGCTACGTCCCCAACTCTCACTCATTCAGGTTTGTCATGTTCTCTACGTGAGTCAATTTAGTGAAAAAATTAGGGTTCCGATGGGTAAGTTAGGGTGCGGAGGGCAAATTGAGGGCTCAGCTCCGGAGAAAAGTGGTGGGGATCTCACTTTTATGGGGACCGAATAGAAAAATTGAGGGTTCCGTCGTTCATTCACTTTCTTTTGTGGGGATCGAATAGAAAAATAGGGCGCGGAAGGGGAAAATGGGGGCTCGACTTGGAGGGAAACAATGGTGGGACCTTATTTTGTTTAATTAATTGGACTACTTATGTGGGGGACCGAATGTGATTGAATTAAAAAATGGGTGGTGGGACCTCATTTTGTTTATTCAATTCGGTTTCCTTTGTTTTTGTAAAGGCACCAAATTGAATAAATTGGTCGTATTTTTTTCTTGACAACAAAACGACAAGGACCTACATGTAAAGTTACTGATTTTGTCATGTGGTTCAAAAAACTAATGACTTTTTTTTTTTTTCATTGGGTGCAACATCAACATGGACGAGAATCAAGTATGCATCATTGTTTGCTATGGTGGAGAGTTTGTTATTGGCACAGAGGATTGTGAATATACTGGTGGAAATGAATGTACTAATATCTATGTCAATATTCGGAAACCATCATATATTGATTTTCTGAGGGATTTGGTGTATTTTTTACGATGCAAAGTGCAAAAACTACATTACTGTGTTCCTGGGAAGGAATTGAAGAATGTTTTGAGATTTTTTAATGACGATAATGGTATTAAGGATATCAGTTACCATTATCTTCACGGCGAAAAAATTATGGTATATATTGAGTATTATAGTGATAATGAGGATGAGAATGAGGATGGGGATGGGGATGGGGATGAGCAGACCACCACTGAAAGAGGAGAAGTGACGGATCCTATTCAAGCGAGTAATCAAGTTAGGGATGAGTTTAGGTTAGATGAAAAGCAAAATGAGAGGGAGAGAAGTCATATTGATAGAGATGAACAAACAGGGAGATGTCTTGAAATCTTGGGTGAAGATGTGGGTGATGAAGACTTCATTGGATTAGAATGTGAAATTGCTATATCCAGTGAATCGGAAGATGAATATTTGGCTTCAGTAAGTTTCACAAGTGACGAACATGATGATGAACTCGCACAGTCAAGACAAAAGTAAATGGAATTTCTCAAAAAAAAAATTTGCAGTTTTAGCAAAGAGGCCCAAGTCAATAAATAAGAATGGAGCTCCAGCTGAATGTAATAGAAGTGAAGATAAAGAAAGCTGTGGTGATGAAGTTGCTAGTTCAGAGAATAAGCTTGACAATGATGATGAAGAATCTGTTCGTGGAAGAAAAAGTAAGTACCCTTGTTATGATCCGACTGTTGATAAACATGTTTTGTTTATGGGCATGAAATTTAATGATGCCAAACATTTCAAGGAAGCTGTTGTCAAGAACTCCATTGTTGAACAAAGGAGCGTTGAATTCATTAGAAACACGAAGGAATTTGTGAGAGCTAAGTACTCACAACCCAATTGTTCATGGAAGCTCTACGGCGCACTGAGTAAGAATAGGTCATTCCAGATTAGGTCCTTCCAGAAGGAGCATACTTGTCCAATTATATTTAACAATAAAAGGGTAACAAGTATGTGGTTATCGAAGCAGTTTTTTAATACTATCAAAGTAATGCCCGAGATCAAGAGTCCTCAATTTCAAATGTTAATGAATGAGCAATTAAGAGTTAATGTGTCGATGAATCAATGCAAGAGAGCTAAAATGAAGGTGATGAAAATATTAATAGGTGAGTATAAGGAAGAATATGCGCAGGTATGTGATTATGTTGGCGAATGCATGTTTCAAAACCTATCTAGTAGGGTATATGGAGAGGTTGTGGAGATGCCACTCCCTGATCTTGGGCCTAGATTTGATAGATTTTATATCTATTTTGAAGCATGCAAACGGGGCTTTTTGGCTAATTGTAGAAGAGTTATAGAATTGGTTGAATGCTTTCTAAAGGGTTTATGCAAGGGGGAATTGTTGGCTACTGTGGGGAGATATGTCAATAATCAAATGTTTTTTCGATAGCTTGGCGGTGGTGAAGATAGAGAACAATGATATTTGGTCCTGGTTTTTCAAAAATTTAACGGCCGACCTTAAAATAACCGATAGGGGAGGATGAATATTCACGAGCGACCAACATAAGGTAATTTCATTATCAATTAATTCGTTTCCTTTTAATATTAATCACTTGCATATTTTTCCTGACTTGTATTTATTAGTTTAAATTTTTGTAGGGACTTATTCCTACATTGGCTGAGTTGATGTCACATGCTAAGTATAGAATGTGCGAGAGGCACATATATGCAAACTGGTTAAGGAACTTCAAAGGAGATAGGCTGTAGAAGTAGTTATGGCAAATAGCGAAGAGTATTAACATGACTGATTTTAGATTAGCTAAACAAGGATTGTTGCATCTAACAAATGAATGTTTTGATGCACTCTTCCAAACAGAATCTAAGCACTAATGTCGGGACTTTTTCAGCGAAGAGTTCAAATGCGATATCATTGATAACAACCTTAGTGAAGCTTTCAATGGCAGAATTTCAGAGGCTAGGTACAAACCAATCATCAGCATGCTTGATGATATTCGAGTTATGGTCATGATTAGACTGCATAGGCAAAGAGATGAGGTTATGAAGTGGACTAGAGACTGTGGTCCTAGGATTGTGAAGAGATTGGATGCAAATATTGTTACTAGTAGGCTTTGCCATCCAGTTTAGAATGGAGATAATGAATATGATATTATTCAAAATCATGATAAGTATGTTATCAAGCTAGATAGAAGAAAGTGTTTGTACCGAGCTTGGCAACTAAATGGAATTCCCTGTGTCTATACCATTTGTGCTATTCATATGAAGCAAGAAAACCTAAATGATTATCTAGATGATTGGTACAAAAAAAGTTTATACCTTGTTTCGTACCAATTCATGATGTAGCCTATCAGAAGTAGCAAATTTTGGAAGCCAACAAATCATGAAAGCCCTTTACTCTTGCCATTAAAGAAGCAAATAGGAAGGCTAAAAAGGAGACGAAGAATGCAGTAGGAAAATGCATCAAGTCAAAGGATGAGTAGGACTGGGGCAAAGATGAAATATTCCTATTGCCACAAAGAAGGGCACAATAAAAAAAGGTTGTGAGCTAAAAAAACAGTATTAACAGCAAGATGTGATAAATGATTTAGTGCCAGAGATAGGACCTACTGAAGAGTTTCTTATTGGGCCTACTGAAGGGAGGATAGAAGGCCCTGTTGTAATGCCTACTGAATGGCAAATAGAAAATTCTGCTGTAAGGTAAGTATCCTCTTTGCCTCTGTAACTTTTCAGTTCATATTCGATCAAGTTTGATGATTGACCATGTGTACTGGCTTCCCTTGTGCTTTTCCCCTGTTATGCACTTGTAATTTGATAAGTTTTCTCCATTTATTTCCACCGTAAAAATGAGTACATGTCTAATTATTCGTTGTGGTTGGTCATACTCTTGAGACAGTACATTGTTGTAAAGCCTACTAAAGGGCCAAAACAAGGCCTTGTTGTAGGCTCAAGTGTAGGGACATGGACTAGAATGGGCAGGACAACAACAACAACAATTGAGTCCACTGTTGAACAAACGAGAAAAAAATTCCCGTAAGTTGTACATCGCTGTGTTTGTCTTTTATGTGTTGAAATTTAAATTTGTTATGTGTTTCTTAGGTGAGAAGACGAGCAATTGCACAAGTTGCAGATGTTGCTCCCCCATTTGTTGTTGTTGAAAATGATGCACCACAGCAAACAAGAGGGGCTCTTGGAAAAAGATTCAGGCAATATGGTTATGGGATTTACATAGATGAACGTACTGGAATGACTGTTTTGAATGTAAAATTTAAAGGCCCCATACATTTAAGGAATAAGTGTTCAAGAAATCCTACAACTTGTCACGAAAATGCATTTCAGTCCTAAAACTTGCAAAAAGTGCATTTAAGTCCTAAAACTTGTCAAATTGTTTTAAATGAGTCATAAGATCGACGTCGTTAGCCTTTTTCGTTAAAAATGCTGACGTGGCATTTTAAATAATTTTTTATTTTCCAGATTTAATTTTTAATTAATTTTTATCCATTTTTTTAAAATTAGATTTAAAAACTAAAAAGTTAAATTTATTCTTATCTTATTTTCAACAAAAACTAAAAAGAAAAGTTAATTTTTAAAAATAAATTTAAAAAATAATGTTAACTTTTTAAATATGTTTTTTTTAAAAATATTTTAATGTTTTTTTTTAAACTTTTTTTTTTTTGGTGAAAATAAGATAAAATGAATAAATTTGATTTTTTTAGTTTTTAAATCTAATTTTTTTAAAATAATTAAAAATTAATTAAAAAATAAACTTGGAAAATAAAAATTATTTAAAATGCCACGTCAGCATTTTTAACGGAAAAGGCTGACGGCGTTAATCTTAGGACTCATTTGAAACAATTTGACAAGTTTTAGGACTTAAATGCACTTTTTGCAAGTTTTAGACCGAAATGCATTTTAAATGACAAGTTCAGGATTGATTTGAACACTTATCCCTACATTTAATTTGTTGTACTTCAATTTCTTTGGTTGACAATATCTCTATATTTTTGTAGTTTGGGAGAATTTCGGATGTACTTCTCTCTCAAGGTGGACCAACTTAAGAATCAAGGATGCGGCCAAAGAAGAGTGCTCCAAAGAAGAAGACAGCGGGTAAAGCTGCAAAATAGCCATCCAAAAAGAACCCAGTACTAGTTCCATCTCAACTAATGATTGAGAGCAATAGTGATCATATGGACCAACACATGACACATGCCAAAACAAAAATAGCCACTGTCAAGAACAATGAAAAATAGGTAACAAAAAGCCCAGTTAAAGAACCAGCACATCTAGTTTGAAAGAGTATTCGGATTATGAATCAATTCAAAGCTCCAAGAGGAAAAGGAGATCGGGGTGTGTGCATATTGACTAATGGGAGGGTGCTGGACATGGTTTCTTTTTATGTGGTGTTGAACATGGTATTTTTTATGTTTTCTTTTTTTAGGAGGGTGTTGGATATTATATTTTTATTGATGGTAATTGTTGTCATTGTTTTTTGAGGAGGGTGTATATTGCCATTGTTTTTTTTTAAGAGAGCGCTGAACCTTTAGTGATTGTGGAGTGAAGTTAGACATGCTTTTCTTTTGTAAACAATCAATCAATGTCAATGGCAATAGCTTTTTTTGTTATTTTCTTTTGTGTTGGTTTCGGCTAGTAATGTTAGCAAGATAGTTATCAGTTATGCTGTATAATTTTTGCTGTCGGTGCAATGTTCTTATGAGGTTAATATTATTTTTAGATGTGTACATATACTGTTACTGGTTGAAGTTGTAAATGCTAATGAATTTGTGGATTCTAGCTGTATGTGCTAGTGCAAGGATAAAATGTACCAGCTCGCCTTGGTATAGTTGTGGGAACTGCATCTTCTTGCATGAGCAATTTTGGGTGCTGGTGTATCTTGTTGCATTGACACTTGTGTGGGTTGGTATAAGAAGATGCACCGGCAACCCAACTGGTGCAAGATGCACCACGACTAGTGCAAGTCAAGTGACGTTTGAAACTAACATGTTCTTTTTTTAAAAACTTGTGTAACACAAGTGATCACTTTGTAATCGCGACTAACACTTAAATGATCACTTTTATAAAAACTTGGCACTCAAGTGATCACTATGTACAACTTATGGAACTGAAATGGTTAATCATGAATTTGCCACCATCCCTTAATTTTGCCATGGTTTGCAGTTACAACAAACCAGTAAATCAACAAACCATTACCAAATAAAAATGCAGCAAACCATTATATCTAAAGCAAAAACTAATCAAAACAAATATTGATAATACACAACTAAATAATAAAACTTTTAAGTACTCACAACTAATGCATTCCAACTCCAACCTTCCATTTCTACCATAGATTACAACAAAACTTTTTGCTCTATACAAAAGTTGCAGTAAAGCAAAAACACATTTTACTTCAATTTCCACGTTTTCGACTATGGTAGACATACAAAATTCTTCTCATTACTCATTTCACATTTTAATAAACTACACAAGAGAATACACCATAATCAACGTTCGATAAAAGTTTCCTTCAATTTTCAGCCTTGAAACCTCCCTCTTCAAATGGTCAACCAGAGATGTTAAACACTTCATTTGAGCTTGCATTGAGTCGACATCCTCCAACTCGTCCATTAATGTAGGAGGAGATTGATGTTGGCCTTCAAGTAACTCCAAGATCACCTCTGTCGCTCGATCAGAGAATTTCCTATCAACCCATTTGAAATATTTACACTTCGAGCTTTCTCTATATCTGCCGCATCCATGAAATCTTCTCTCGGGATTCAACCGAGTTCAATATGTTCTTCTCGGACTCGGTAACCCACAATAACAATAATACTCATAATCTAATTCGCTTTTTTTTTTTAATAGGAATGTAAGCCGTTGTTGAAGCTTTTGCCCTTCATTTGCAAGAGCAAGTTGATAATTTTGAGAGAAAATCGAAGTATGCACTCGAATTGGTCGAATTGGGGATTTAGGGTTTAACTTCCAGTTCTGGTCAATTTGGGGATTTAGAGATTCTTATTTGGGGGAAAAGACGCTAAACAGCGTCGTTTTGTTGTTTGTATGCTGAGTATATTCTCCTGCGATCCACATCGGATTAAAATATTAATAAAAACTATCACATCAGATTTTCCGGCCAACCAGATCGGCGTTGGCACTGAAATGATCGTTTTTCAAAATTTTTGACTTTTAAGTAATATGACGGAGACTACTGACACTAAAGTGAGCGCCGTATACAACTTTTGGCAATGATAGTGTACTTACCCCCTTGAGTTGTTGAAAGTGTGCAACCTAGTTATTTGTATCATATATATGTGATTATGACCACGCGGTAAAGTAATGTGAAAATTTGCCTGGCATACACCTTGTTTAGAAATTGTTAAATTATTGATCAAATTTCTAGAAACTTTAAGATAGATATTAGCTAGAGAAGTCAAGAAAGATCCAAGAAAAGAAATCAAACTTAAGCGGCAATGAATAGTCTGGAAAACACAAGTGTTGAAGTGTGTAGGAGAAAAAGAGAAAGTAAGAAATCTCTGACAAGTGCAGAAGATTTTCCTTGAGTAAGTCGGTCATCTAGGCCTAAAAATAGGCTTGTGGTCGCCCATTTTAAGCTGGCAGACCAACAACTTCAGCTCCTTCTCATTCCTTCTGTAATTCTCATCAAATAATAAAAGCCTTCCCTTTTTCCCTCCGCTTCCTTAGCCATGAGAGTCCACTTTTATTTACACATCCTTCTGCTGTCCCCTTGCTAAGTAAAATCTCACATGCTCACCTGAAACTAGCACTATTAGCTTCCGCAAACCTTCAGAAGTATTGCACTTTATTCATCGAGGTCAAAAAGGGAAAAAAAAAAGATAATAAAAGAAAAACACAACATCTAGATGCTCGGTTACATCTGTCACCAGCCATACACTTCTCAAGCACCCTTATGATGTCCAGATGATGTGCAGAAACTGTAGCTATGTTTGAGGGGGCGAGTTGTGCTTCAGAACGACAAAGAAGAGAAAAGCCAGGCAAGCAAATAAGAGGGACATAGCGGACAAGATGACCATGTCCGTTCCTATCCTGTCATAGCTCAAACTCCTCAAGGAGGCCAACCTATCCCATGCATAAGAACCGTCGGGTAATTTTTGGCAACTGCAATCTGATACACACTCTTTAGCATTGCAGTAGAAACTGATTGACGTCATCACGTCTATAGCATATTGGAGAGGGTTGCTCCAATACATCCACCGGTAGAACCTTATGTCCGATAGCATGACGACTACTCCAGAAGCCGAAATCCACAGTGATGTCACAATCGACACAGCAAATGCAGCTAGTGTAGGCACTGGGGCTAGGAAAGTAATCATCATTCCGAAGTATGTCATGCAAATTGTGAACACAAAGAGCACAGTCCAGTACATCATGAAATCGTGGAAGGAATCGGTTGCAATTCCTGCCATAACATTCCCGATTCCTACTAATGCAAGAGTTGCAATGAAGAAGTATGGAATTTCTCCCAGTGCCCATGACAGAGGATAAAAGATAGGATGGTACATCCCCGCTCTCTTTTCTCTAAAGTACACTAACCTGTCTGTGCCAATCTGAGGAATGACATTATTTGCTGATATGACTCCTATGAGAATTACTTGCATATATATATAGAGGGAGCGCGAAGTCAGGCCATATAAATCCTCATATTCAATCTTCCAATACAGGGAACCCATGAGAAGACCAATCACGATGCACCCTGTAAGTCTACCATATGTGTACTGTACATTTCTCCACAGGAATCTTTGAGTTCTGAGTAGTACCATTAGGGCTTGCAGTGTGTATGAAGCAGGATAAACAGAAGAGGAAACCTTGGAATTTCTATCCTCAGTTAAACTGTTTATACTGTTGATTTCTCTGTTGTTCATTTCATGCAGGGAACTAGCCTGGTAGGCCCCTGCAAAGTTTATCGATGGTGTCGCTCTCTTTTTTATGCCTACTCCAAGAGTCGACATGACAAAACTAACTGGACACGCTCTTATGGAATTGCAGGGAACTTTTGAAACTGATAAAAAATAATCTAGCAGGTCACTGCAGTCGGGTCCTATTGGGCCAAAGTATGCTTGCTGCCCTTCATGTGTCAGAATTAGGGCCAAGTCGAAGAAATCAAGTGTGCGGGCATTAGGGTGTGCTAAAGTGGCAATAATAACTCGCCCTGAATTGGAAACTTGAGAAAGAATATTGAGGATACTTGAGGTACCTCTGCTGTCCAGTCCTGATATTGGTTCTTCGAGAAAGAGAATACTTGGATTAGCGGCAAGTTCAACAGCAATGGTAATCTTTTTGGCTATCTCAAATGTTTTACCCGTGGCATCACGAAGGGAACCAACTAGTTGATTTGAGTAAGGCAATAGATCAAGTTGGTCAAGGACTAGCTCCACATGGATGTGACGATTCGCAGAACTGATTGTTTGACTGAGACGGAGTGCTGCACTGAAATGAAGGGTCTCACGCACTGAGAGATAAGGTTGGTGTGCATCGAGCTTCTCTACGTAGCCAGTAAGTCTAGAATAGGCAGCACCCTTGTCCCAACATTTTGCCTGGAGGCTGCCCTTGAGGCTACCCATTGAAGGTGCCCTCCCAGCCAGGCATTTTAGAAGAGCAGATTTACTTCCTTTCAAACCACCCATCAAAGCAAGCATGTTCCTAGGCCTAGCAAAACCCGTGATGTTGCTGAAAATTGAAGAGGCATCTTTCATGTCTTCATCGTACCTTATTTAGGGAGAGCAGGGTGTTAGATAGTGTGCAAATGGGTAAAGCAGGCAATAGTCAACATTGCATGGGAATACGTAAATGGAAAATGCCAAGGGGATAAGATATACCTCATGAATGATAGATCATCAAAAAGGAGAGTTATTGGCTCTACAGAAATGCCTAGTCCATTCCTCTCCATATCGATGCTGAACTGCTCTACCCATTCTTCAACTCGGCCATTGTCCCTTATGTTTCCATCTCTTTGTCGTCCAGAAATTTGAGAAGCTTCAAAACTATTGGTTTGTTCATTGTGACTTTCCAGTGACTGAAACTCCCTCTCCATGTCCTTTTTATAGTTGCTGATTGTTGGGGACGATCTGATAGAGGGTAAGGATCGGCTAGTTTCTGTGAATTCTATCTTCTTTAGTCCTAGTAATCCGAGGAAGTTGGCAATGAAAGTCCACCCAATAAGAACAACATAAGGGAGCCAGGGGTTTTTAGCATCTTCAGACAGCTGATAATATTCGAGGTATGCTTTTCCAACGGTCATGTTAGGGAATTGAGCACAGAAGGCAAGTTGGAGTTGGTAGCCAGAGCAAGGATCTTGATAGTCATTTTCAAATTGAGCCTTGCAATATAAGATGTTGGCCCAGTGGATTGGGTTCGCGTAGACTAGCCATTTCCAGTATACCGGCACATTGGATGGGTAAATCGGAAAACCGCTGAACAGCAGGAAGATTGAAACAACTAGTCCTGCCAAAAAGATGCAAATTTTGTGAGCTTTTCAGTTGATGCAGGATTAGATTAAACAAAGCAAAATGACCTCATCATTTTGTGCCCTTTCCATCTAATTTTTAATGAAAAAGCATTGTGATTCGGATCCTTAAAGGAGATGACTATACCTGCCAAGGCATTCCCAACTTCTGGGATTGAGGAAATCGCACTGAGAAAGAAAAATACTGCTGATCCGAAATATGCGACCAGGAATAGGAGTAGCAAATACTGGAAAAATGGTGCTCCATTTCCTGTTAATGATAGCCCAGCTAGAAAATAGGCACCTACTGTATATGCTATTGCCTGCACAATGTAAAAGATATGTTGGAGTTTTAGCTCGGTTCTCGAATATGTTAAATTTAAGAAGGAAACAAACTAGGTGGCGTACTTCCAATAGGGTCTGCGGTAGGTTGACTATGCAATGGGCAACGACATAGGAGGAGACCCTGTAAAATCTCTGAGCCTTGTGCTTGTAGAATATTGGCCTCTGGAGCAAATAGATAGGAAGCTGCACCAAATTTATGAGCATAATGCTCATGGTGGATACAAATCCGAGGGACCTTACTGAGTTCATCTGCTGTTGGTTGTACTTGCCGCCAAAATTGTAGTATAGTGATCCCACAAATAAGCCCAGTACAATTGCCTGCAAAATTAACATATTTGCCACTCATTTCTTGAATGGAGCAAACTCCACGCAAAAGGTGGATCTTATATAATTTCTTTCATTCTGTGAACTTGGCTCTCAGGGTTTCGTTGAGAATGTATGCACTTAAACATGTTCCTTGAGGTAGTTAAACTTAGGATCCTATGATAGCATAAGTTTGTGACCTGGAAAAGCCTCAATTTGATTATAGCATGAAGCCTCTTTGTGATCTTGATTTGCCTCTTGATGAGTGTTTGAGTAGACTCCCACCACGTCTGGACGAACGGCCTCCGGAATTGCTTCAATTGAGCTTGGTTCTCATCTTCCTACACGATGAGAAATTATTAGCCGTTATGACCAGGCTAGTCGTTTTCTTTCATTATATCATGCTTAACTTTCTCAGGCATCTTTGCATCCCATTCATGACACTCTTTTTTTCAATCAAATTTATCTTACTGCCTCCCAACGCTCTTAGGAAAGAAGACAAAAAAGCGGAAGTCGCAAAAGATGTCTCTCATACCTCTTCTTTGTAACGCTCAACTTGGAGACGAATATGCCCTCTCGCCTGCTTTAGCATGGAATATACATGTGAGGCTCGCTCATGTTGTATATTTTGGGGTCCAACTGAGAGATATTGCATTTCGTCATTGTTTATGGATATTGCAGTCACCACATCCCCAACCTGAACTCTTCCGGTGCTTTCTATTCCCCCTGACTGCCCTATTTTGCTTGATAGCTTGGCAACCACCAATTCTGCAGCAATGTTACAAGAGTCACCCACATCTTAGGGTTCATCAAATGTCAATATTCGACTTTGGCCACTTAAATTGGCTGATATGGATTTCTATTGAAATGAACAGACTAATGGTTATGTTTTTGCAACTTTCAGAGCTGCTTACCCGTCTCTTTTCTTGGCCGTCCATCAACTGCATAAGGGTACTTGGATGGTGTCTTGAGAGTCAACCCAAGTCCCAGCTCGCTGTCTACCCAATAAGTATGCTTTATCTTATCTCCTTGCACAATCCTCAGTATGTCCTGGTAATGATCTGACGTGTTGTAGCACTCAACAAGCTCCTCTAGAGTCGAGGATGTTGCTCCTGGTGCCATATACTTGGACCCATCTCCGGCTGCTATGTCTTCAAGAAACTCATTTGATTCCACATGCAATGGTTTTATGTACCTGCACATGATGTCAATGACATAATGTTGGTTCTATGTTAGCAAAAATCATCACAACATTTAACTGTACACCCAAAACTCATCTGCATACTAACCCGAGCTTTGTGAAGTATGGGATGGCATCTTGGCGAGTACCTTGGAAGAGAACATGGCCATCGCTGAGCAGTATAACTCGGTCAAAAAGATCGAATATTTCTTGGGAGAGTTGGGTCAAAGACACAATCGCAGATGAATGCTGAATTCTGCTCATGGTGCGTAGGGTGTCTACTAGGTCGTAGGTGGCTGCAAGATCAGAACTTGAAAATGGTTGGTCATAAATCATGACAGAGTATGTTCCGAGGGCCAATTCAGCCGTTGTGAGCTTCTGGCGATCGAAATCGGAGAAGCCTTCTCCGGTGAGTTTGTGCTCGACTTCCTTCAAACCTAAAATTGCTAAAACGTACTCCAAGAATGGATCTTGTCCTTCCACAAGTGCATGTGCAAAGAATTTCCTCATCTGAGGAGTGAAGTTCTCTGGCCGCAGACCCTGGGTACAATCCCTTGCGAACTCAAGTGTCTCTCTAACCGATAAAAATTGAATGTGTCTGAAGATTTACCAGAAAAAGTGTTAAGGCTTACATCCAGAGAAAATGCTATTAATTAAATCAGGACGTGACCATGTGCTTATCTAAAATTAGACAAAATTTCAAGCGTAAGCCTTGTCTAATCTGCACAGAATGACAATGTTCAGGCGATAGAGGACTCACTTGTTAAGTTGGCCATTGACATATGCAATGAATCTGCTATGGCATACATCAGTGACAGATTTTTCGTTGTACATTACCGAGCCTCCCAATCTCGAGTTAGGAGTTACTTTAGCTTTGCCTGCCAGAATTTCTAGGAGGGTACTCTTTCCGCTTCCTGCAAAATTGTATATCCAATGGATTATCACTTGACAGAACTATTTGCTACTATTAACATTGTTCAACTTATTGATTCAGAGGTGGCCTCTTCAGATTTATCATTCGATAGGTATCATTGCAGTACTAGAGGAAATTTTCATCTACCTGGAGGTCCTAGTAATAGAGTCATCGAGCCCGGCATGATGCATCCATCCACTCCCTTTAGGATCTGCATCCGAGTCGAGCCTTTTTCTTTAAGTATAGTCTTGATCGGCCCAAGGAAACATCCCATCAATTTATTCCCGAAGGTTGCATATCCTCCTGAGGAGATTTCGCAGTTTTTGGAATATTTAATGCCGTAGAACCGAACCACCTGCAAGACAGTTCGATTTTTGCTAAAACCATAAGATTCTGCTTACGTTGATAACCACTGGAAAGATTCACGCTTACTTTACGTTCATGTTCTGTTTCTGACGATTTTGTTCTAGTATTGCAATCACATTCTCATTTTGGGCCCACCTCATGTGTAATCAAGAATGATTATTAGCTTACTATGCAGATTTTAAATGGAAAATCACGTGGCCATGACAATATATATCACGGTTTCGTTTTATATTGGCTAATAGATAATGTTAAATTTTCATTTATAAAGTATGATTGCGTGGCCGGCCATTTGAAAAGGATAGGTGAAGATAGGAATCTGGGGTCAACTGGAATGTCATTCTCTTACTGTATTTGACATTCCCGATTGAAGGATTAAAAAAATTTGTGTCGAAGGGTGGGGCCTGACAAGAAAAAAATCTGTCACAATCAGGTAGAGAAAATGGACAAAACGAGGAGCTCCAGCCAAACAACTAGGATTCACAGACATCGCGCCAGATAAATATGCTGTGATCATAACTCCATGCTCATATATTAAATATTCCTTAAGCTGGCGACGAGACAATATTGCCCTTATCAATGAAGCACATATATCAACTGGAACATCAATCTCTTCTTGTATTTGACATTGTCGATTGAACGATTAAAGAATTTGTGTATCTATCACAATAGGAAGAGAAAAAAGGACAAAACTAGGGGCTCGGGCCAAACAACAATTAGGAGTATGTTGATAAAAGGCTAAATAGTAACTGATTTTATGCTTTTATTTTCGGGAGTACATTTTGGAACAAAAATCCGTTTAATAATTTTTTCATTTTCGGGAACAAAAATCCATTTTTTTATTCTAAGGAATAAATTTAGAATAAAATCAAGAAATTAGAAAAAAAAATTGCTTCTTTGTTCTTGGGAATAATTCCATAATCAAGCCTAATTTTTCTTCTTTTTCTCCTCTTTTCTTCTCTTTCCTTTTCTTCTTCTTCCTTTTGGCCAGTTGTTGACCTTAGCCATGGTTGGCGATCGGCTAGAAAAGGGTCAACGACACCGAGCCACGATGAGGCTTGTCAACTCAAGTCTCGCTATGGCTGGGCGAGGCTCAGCCTCGCCAAACTTGGGTGAGGTCAACCTCGCCCAACTAAGGCAAGGCCGAGCCTTGGCGGGCCACCTTCAAGTTAACCTTGCCTTGGCTAGGCAATGTTGACTTGCCCGGTGAGGCCGAGCCTCACCAAATCTAGGTGAGGTCAACTTGCCCAGCTCACGGAGAGGCTTAGGCCGATGAGTCTCACCGTGGCTTGGGTGGTCGAGGGTTGATGATGCTCCGGCGAGATTGCTAGTCTTCGTCTGGTCGATCGTTGGCCATGGCCAGCGGCTAAAGGAAGGAGAAGATGAAAAGGGGAAAAGAAAAGAAAAAGAGAAAATTTTGATAAAATTATTAAAAGATTAAAAGAAAATGGTTTGGATTAGAAATTTTAAGGGTTTTATCAAACGCATTTCTATTCTGGGAACAGAAATTTTTGACAATAACCAAACACCTTTAAATGCTAAAAAATTATTCCTGAGAATAAAATAAAAAATAATCATTTATGAATGTAAATTGTTCCCTGGGAGCAACATGGTTACCAAATGCAACCTAAAATTCCATAGATATTGCGTCCCATGAATATGCTGCGATCATAACTTCATGCTCATGTATTAAATATTCCTTAAGTTGGCGACGAGACACTATCGTGCTTTACAATGAAGTTCTTATCGTGCAACATGAAGGAATTATATGCTGCTGAATTTCGAAAAGGATGGTCGAGATCGCTTCTTGATTCTTCTAATCGACGTTCTTATTCAAGTTGAGTATATGAACTGTCGCATAGATTGTCCGGACGAGACCGCAATGCATGTCGTTGCATGGTTTATAAACGGCACGTTAGAGAATATAAAGAGTCACGTGGCATTTTACCTGCTGAGGGATTGGGGGTGTGATCTTGGCCATGTCCCGCAGATAACTCACGAAACCATCCTTCAGCAAGTACTCCATTCCCAGAAGCTCCGCTGACTTCCTCCTCCCACCCTCATCTCCTTCGTTCTTGATCGCCTCCACGTCGGAGATCACGTCGCCTTCTACTTCTCTGGCGAACGCTCCTCTGGCTTCGCTCTTCAACCCGTGCGTCTTCAAGCTCTTGTACATCCTCAACGCCACGTGCTTCGTGGTCTCTGGTGACGCGCTCTCTATCTTCCTCCCCATGTCCAGGGACGACGCGGCTGAGAACCTTGCCGGCATCAGGGTTGAGGTCCCCGGGACCGGTAAAGTGATCACGCTGGCATCACTTCTCCGGGTGTGCTCGCTGAGGAAAGACCGCCTTGGCTCATCGCTTCTCCGGGTGTGCTCGCTGAGGAAAGACCGCCTCGGCTCATCGATCTCGCTCGCATAGTGGTCTTCTTGCTGCATCCACATCGTGTTTGGCGGCGGACTCGCCAGAGAATCGTTTGCCATTTTCTCGCTACGGAAAGATCAGAGTGATCTCGAAACTCCAGAGGTTGAAGTTTTTCTTGACAAGCAGAGAAGACGACGATGGTCTTTATATAACCCTAGAAAACCTCAAATGCGACTTAAACTATAGTATTGTTGTAATTAATATAAAGTACTAAAACTAGTTTTCTTTTTTGCACTATATTAAAGTTGCTAAATTGTCCCTATCGAGCTATCGAGAGAAAGAGAGAGAGAGAGAGAGAGAGGAAGCAAAGTAAACTCCTAGTTCAATGAATCGCCACGTGGAGAACTTATGGGGACAAGAAGATATGCTACAATTGAATTTGATTGCTCCTGCAGTCGATGTCCACGCGTGACGTTTTCATCCACGCGTGATGTTTTCATCATCTCCTTGTGAATTCTTAAGTAAGATGAAACAGTTTTGTGATTCAAATTATGGGCTCATTGTCCCAATAGTCTATTTTTACAGCATTTAAAGATGTGATTTGTGACTATTGTTGTGATTTGTGGGGGGAAACAATACATAAGAGGAGTTACAGGTAAACTGTAAAATAAGGGGTTGAAAAGTGAAAGGTAGAGGAAAAAGGTAGAAGCTTCAGAAGAGAGAGAGAGAGAAAGAAGTTTTTTCAGTAACAAGAAAGAGAGAGAGAGAGAAATTGAGAGTTTTTAGAAGAAGAAGAAGAAGAAGAAGAAGGGAAAAGAAGAAAAGGGGCTTCGTGCATTCTCGTCATGAGAGCCTTGCCAAGCCACCTCAACTATGTAATGCAACGTCCAGTAAGTGCTCGTGCTCCCCTTCATTCAATCGGAGTAGTTTTGGGCTTAAGGATTGAAATTCGAAATTTTGGAAAAATCAAACGGCAAAATCCGATTTTTGAGTCATTGAACTGCGTATTTTTGTAGAAATGATAGTTTAGGATGCTGTGGAAGGATTTTACGGATCATGATTTGAGCTTACGGTTTGCTCAAAACAAAATTTTGAAGTTTATTGCGCATGATGAACAGTGTGCGACCAAGACTTCAGGGCCATAATTTGTTGGTTTTTGGCTCGATTTTGGATCAAATTAATTATTGTTCTTGTAGTATGTTAGAAGGGCTTTCTATTGACTATAAGTACACTTGAAATGGGGTTCAATGGAGAAAGTTATGACGTGACTAAGTTCCGCGCTCAAGTTCCGTGCTACGGACGGCTTAAATAATCGCTTTGGATATGCGGTTATTAGCGTGTAGGTGTGGTTTTATCGATGAATAAACATAATTTAGTCGAGTCATTAATTGAAGGTAGCATACTACTTGGTTTTAATATCGTTTTCGATTTATTAATAGGAATACGAGTGCGTTGACTCAAGTAACCACATAGGTTGATTTTTGGCTTTCTCAAGTAAGTGAAGTTATCTCTTCTAAGAATTTATAAATGCATATCTTCAAAATTATAAAGATTTGACATTTTATAATTTATGAATAAGCATGTTTGTTGCATAAAATTGGATCGGGCATTTACTATATTTTGATATTTATGAAGTGTGAGAACTTTTTGGTGGGAATATATATTTTGTTTGAGAAACGAAGTTGAGAAATATTATATATTTTGGGTTTGCGAATGTCACTCCCCGAATTCGGGCACTCGCACATCCCTCGGCAGTTGATTAAAATGCGATGTTCCCAGGACGCTTCACCGACCCTTTCATTTTATCTTTTAATTAAGCATATGCGGAAGCGAATTAAATAAATATCCAGACAACCATTAAACACAGGGATAGTAAAACACATGCCAACATTTTCTTCACAAACTGCACTTTATAAACACCTCAAGTTAGCCCTACAAGTCTATGTACAGAAGTCTGTCCCAAAAGAAAACTACTGGGCCACCTACTCTCTAGACCTTTCCGCCTCGGGTTTCAGATACTCTACGACACCATCTCGGATGTTGATGTCAAAAGGATTAGTTACCTCTGCTCCGGACCCTTTAGCCTTGGGCCCCGAGTTCTCCATGATATCATCTAGTATATCGATGTCCATGGGGTGAAGTACCTCTTCATCCTCGGTTTCGATGGTAGGCCCGTCAAAACCTTGCAAAAGACTCTCTCGAACCTCGTTAGGCTCGTTAAGGAACCATGCTTTGAAGCAATGTGGTACCAAGTAAGATAGACCCTTATCGACCCAAATAGTGGTCACCACGAGCTCACGGTTCTAGGTGGTCTCGAGGATGGGGAAAAAGGTAGACTCAGTCTCCACCTCCCGTGGACACCCAAAACGGACGTGGCGTACCTTCATCTAAGGACCTGAAAAATTTTAAACCATGACGGGGTGAGATAAATCTCAGCGAGTCTACACTCTAAATCTTGATTAGGATGAGAATTCACTCAGGGGCAGCCTAAACAGGCGTCACACACAAACTTACCTCACCTCAGCACCTCCTTGCACATTAGCTCATCATATATATCATATGTATACAACAAACATATTTCATAACTGGAACACATCAAATCATCGTTCAAACAATCATAATGGTCCCGATTATAAGGTCAAACAGTTATGACACGTCTCATTCCGTGCCACACAATTTTGTCCCAAAATCAGGTGTGGCTATCTCCATCACTCAGGCGTGTCCCAGTTATTTATGACCCATTGACCACGGTAAACTCATCAGTCGGCGGTCATTTGGCATAACCGAGCGTCGTCCCGCTTCGTCGGGCACGGTAACGTCTACATCTAGACGGCATTCCATAAAGGAGCATCGGCCCTACTTCCACTGCGACCAACATCCATTGACAATGGGCATCCAAACTTAATCAAGCATCATCCTACGTGAACGCATCAGGACGAGTTTCGATAGTGATCACATGCACATCCATATTTGGCCAAGAACATTGTGTTTTATACACAAATACCTCATATTTAAATAATGAACTTGGCCCATTTTCTTCATATCAGAAATTCTCGGTAAAATAATTGTACGTGGTCAAAAATTTAAATTGAACCATAAAGCTTGGTACTCTCCCAATTTAAAAATCGAGGATTTTATATAGTACATAAAATATTTTAGCGTAAAACACTGACATTCGGTATTTTTCTAATTAAATACCATAAAATCCAATTTTTGCAATAATAGTCCATAACAACAACCAAGTACCCAATTGCACAATTCAGTAATCAATTTCACGTATCAACTCATCCACGACGATTAGCATAAAATTTCACTAACTAGCTATCCTAGTATAATTTACATTAATTATAAATAAATAAATAAAAATTAATTAATTAAATAAATCTAAGTTAATTAACTGAACCACGGTTAACTAAACTAACCCTAGTTAAATAACTAACCTAGGGTAGTAACCTAACTAACCACCTAACTAAACAAGCCTATGCAACTAACTAACCTAACTAACTTAGTTACACTAACTAAACTAACCACTAATCCTTAATTAACACTAATCCACCTACTAAGTACGATTAACTTCCTAATCCAAAATTAGAGTGTTAAATCATCGGATTAGGGTGGCGACGGCTTTACGGTGACGGCAGCACGAAGGCAATGAGATCCCGTAACTACGGCGCCACTAACGAGGCCCGGATGAGGCTGAAAACAGCCTACAAACCTCACGACCAAGGCTAGAAAATTGGTTCTGAGCTGAGTTGGCCGAGCTTGGCTTAGGGCAGAGCTGGCTGGACACAAGCGGTTGAACGGCACTAGCCAGTTGAATGGTGCTAGCAGGCAGTTGGCGGACGGACGGGCTAAGCTAGGTGGCTAGGGGTGGCTGGTTGGGACAGTGGCGCAGGTTGGTCGAGTAGGGGCTGCGGATGGTGAAACAATGAAGGTGAGGCAGGGCTGGCATGAGAGGGTGGTCGAGCGGGTTGGTTGAGCTCAGACGGTGTTGTGGCGCTGGGGTGAAGCTTGCGGTAAACAGAAAATGAAGGCTGTAGCAGGGAATGAAAATGGAGAAGAAGAAGAAGAAGAGGCTGCAACAGGGGTTTGGCCAAGGGGGGATGCGCATGAGAGGGGGGGACAAAAAGGAGATGAAGTCAAACATGCAGCCAATCTTCACAAACAAGGGCATTTAGGTGGCCAAAAATGCTAATTTAGCAGCCCATACGAATTTCTCTTGATTTCTTTTGCTAAATTTGATTTTTCCGCAAAATTCCGAGCTTGACGGAATTTTTCCAAAAGATGAGACAATATCCTAAAAATAAATCGTGACACGCTCGAACATTCGATTCCCGAAACCGAATTCAATTTTGTGGTTAAAATCAACCAAACATGATTTTAGTATAACCTAACATACTAAGTAGCTTTTAGGGACTTTATCACGTTTGACTCGTGGTCGATAATTTTCGATCCATGTTTGTGCATCTCCGACTCGTAGGCGATTCTCGGTTGTCGTAAAAATAGTAAGGTTTTAATTATGGATATGGAGTATAAAATCGATAAAAAAATCAGGTTAGTGCCATTCGACGCGAATTTCGTAATCATGCGAAATCACCCACAATTCAATTATATGATTTCTTCGAATTGACCTATATCCGATCACAAATCAATTATAACGGTGCCATATTGACCCTTGACGATTATCACGGTTGAGTGGTCGATTTCTGATCGAATTTTCAAGTATGTCCCTTTTATATCCTTTAGCAGCTTCACCTACTAGGTTAGTTTACTCGTGAGTGATCAACTCAGAAAAAAAAGGACCATAGGCGTGTCGACAAAATGCCCATTTCATATTATTGAGACGGGGTCAAAAATTCAGGATGTCACAGCGAAACTTTTTTACAAAAAGCTTTTTGAGCATGGGTTATGGAATATTATGTATATTGATTTGTGAAATGTCTTATGACATGCATTTGGTTTGATTTGGTTTATAAAATCGATTTATGAGAATATTCTTAAATTATTTGAGAATGTTTTATGAAAAAAAAAGTTTGGCGAATAAGTTGAGTTGCAAAATCTTTTGGTGACATATAAAATGATATATGGATTTGGCTTTGTGGATTGTGGATGGTATTGTTCTGAATTGATATTAATGTTCAATATCACTGTGAGCCTAGTGAGGGACTTATGGGTATGCAAATACTATTCTAGGATATCCTTATAAGCCGAGCCACTGACTAATAATAAGTAGAGACCTTACCAAGGGGGGAATCTTGGTCACCTTGTTACTAAGCGTTGTATTGTGATCATGGTTTGATATTGAGCAACAAATTAGTCAATTGAGTGGACCATTAACATGTGATATGAGTTTGGTCAAGGGAATGGATCATTGACATGTGATTTGAGTTTAGTCATTAGGATAAACCATTGACGTGTGATTTCATATGAGATGAATCAATGGAATAGACCATTGATGTGTGGCATGAGGTTAATCAATGGAATGGACCATTGGTGTGTGACTTAATGAGATTGATCAATTGATTTGACCATTAATATTTGTTTTGATGTTATTGTGAAATGAATGTTTCTTGTATAAATGTAGTTATTCTTAAGTATACGTAACTTATTCTCTTATTATTTGTTTGTTATTTTCTAGATTTGGGTTAAAAGAGTTGTGATTTGGTTTTATCTATATGCATAGTGGGTGCTCAATCCGCTTAGAAGAGATATATTACTCACTAAGTTGTGGTTGCTCACCCCTCTATTTGCCAATCTTTTTCAGGTTCCTCAGCTAATGGTACATAGTACGAGAGCAATATCGACAAGGAGACTTTTAGGAGTTGGATTTTGGGAGCTTTGAGACTGTGTCCTTTGGGTGGAAGGACAGTCGTGTCATACTCCATTCATGATGGTTTCGGGATGTGACATAAACAATCGTAACTTTGAGGTGAAAGGATGCAAATAGTTTTGATTAAATCGAGGGTAGAAATGTAATTGACATGCAAATTAGGCTTCTTTTGTTTCACGGACAACGAATAATTTGAAAAACATGTTCATTAATGATCATTTGTACCATTTAAAATAATTAGCTAATGAAATTTTTTTCACTATCAATAACAATTTATGTCTAAGCATTTTCATAAACAATGAAAGTATTTTTGGTGCATTCATCTTTGTAAGCGATACAAACGATCATTTTTAGAAAAATGATTTCCAAATCATTTGTTTTCCGCAAGATAAATGAAGCCTACTAAAAAATATTTCGGATGTAAAAATGGCTTAGTATATTGGTTGGAAAAAGGGATTTTTTTTTGCACATACGTAGCTTCTTAGATACAATTAGGTTTCTTTTTGGGACAGTAAGTAGAATTAATTTGTGGTAAAGTAATCGAGTCATATTCAATAGTCAATAACAATAATTTATATTATTTAGTAAATGAATTATTAAAATCGGTTTTAGTAAACATTTGTTGTTGTAGTTACAAAATTCATCATCTTGTTGTTGTTAGAATTACTTGTGTTCAAAAAAGGGTATATGCTTGTCGACCAAATTTGTTCAATCTAATCAAGGCGAAGCATTAGATATGATAATTCAATCGATTTCTTTATCAGAAAAAAAAAATGATTGAATTGTAGTGAGGATTTGTTATTCATGATTCAGCCTAAGTAAGCTAAGATTTTCAAGCTTGATTTCAAACATTAAGCTACTTGATATGCTCATGCTCAATTAAACTATATCCTAAAATCTGAATGGTAATAAGAGATAAAATAGGCATTTTAAAATTGGAAAATTGTCCACAAAGTCCTAAACCTATTGTACTTTTACCAATACAATCTTAAATATTTTAATTTTGCTAATTGAGTCAATGCGGCAAATGTTGACTGTAAGTTGCTAAAGTGAATGCTGACTGTGACCGTCTTATAGTCATGGTTAGCGTATGATTGCCATAGTCGGAGTTGATGTGGATATTTTTAAATAATTTTTTAATTTTTCTAATTATTTATGGTTTTTTTCTTCTTTTTCATCACTTAAAAAAAAAAAAAAAACTATGGATTGAGGGATGGAAAGGGTTGATGACCCTCACCAACAGAGGGTGCAGGTGTCATGGCCCTTGCTGGCCCTTGTACCAGCCAAAGCGAGGGTGCACAAACCTTTGCTCAGACTCAGGGAAGGTCATAATGCCTTCACTCAGGGTTGGTGAGGGCTACGATGCCCTTGCTTGATCTAGATGAGGTCTTGGATACCCTTGATGAATTAGTGAGGGTGCTACGACTATGATGCTATTGCTATGGTCGGTTAGGACATTGGATAAGGGCTGCCAAGCTCTTGTTGGCAACAGTCCTCACCCAATGCTGGCAAGGATCGTCAGCCCTCAATCTAAAAAGCAAAAACAAAAGCAAAGAAAAGGAAAGAAAAAAAATTAAGAGAATTTTTTTTAAATTATTAAATTATTATTTAAAAAATGTCAATGTTAGTAACAGTCGTGCAATGTAAGACATCTGACATCCACTTTAGCAATTCTCGGTGAAAATGGGTTGTATTATGACATCTGAATTTTCACTCGACAAGATAGCCAACTTGAATGCTTCACGATTCACACCATGTTAACGAGCTCGTCATCAGGTTATGCCATTTGCACCATTGCAAGACTTGTCACTTCAGCCCGTCTTCGGCACCATCGAGACACCTTGGTCTACCAAGTCGACATTGTCGCAATGCATCACCGCCACTCTATCGTCCCGTGCAGTGTCATCAAGTCGCCATCCAAACTAGTCACCTTGACTAGCCACCACCTCACACTGTTAAGCTCACCATTGAGTTTCACCATCAGATCTTGCCGCGCCTCGCCTCAACTAGTCCCTGTCATCACCGAGCCACCTCAACCCCACATGACCGTGTCAACTCATCAACCGAGCCGCCACATCAAGCCACGCCAATCGAAGTCAACTGGCTTCCCCTCAAAGTGACACCTTCCAATTCCTCTACAGATGCGATGGCACGATGGGCGAAAGTTGTTTTGAGTGATTATTGAAGATTGCCGAGTGTATGGGGATGGATGTTAAGGGGTAATTACGAAATATGGGATAGAATATGATCAAAACCAAGGCGTATAGAATGTGCCACTAGTCAAGGATCAAGATCGGGATAGACGAATCTCACCACTAAGGCCTACAAAAATCACCAACCAAGGATATAGGACTTCGGGATTGAAGAAGCTCACCACCAAGGCCTACAGAAAACTACCAGCCAAGGATACAGTGCTTCTTTGGCTCACCATCGAGAAAGAATCCACCTTCCAAGGATACAGAAACTAGGAGTAATCCATTATCCAAAGATATTCGCTCATATGAACGAAAATCTCAAATATTCATTAACTCAAAATTTATTGTCTTACATTTGAGAATTCGCCTCATTATATAGAGGGATAATTACATAGAAAATAAACTAAACATTGAACAAAAGAAGCTACCTAATTAATTAAAGAGCATAGAAACTAGAAAAAGGATAATAATGACTCAGGAACTAAAAAATGCGTTAAAACATCTAGAGACTTGAACTTTGACTTTTTGAAAATTATAACAAACTTAAGACTCACTAATAACACTTGACTAGATGCAAAGTAATTAAAAAAGACACTAAATTCGTTTGTCTCCTTGGGCAGCCCAATAGTCATCTTCAAAGATTGCCAAACAACAAAGGAAATTGTCCAAAACTACCTTCGGTTGTTAGATAGTCTTTCATTATCAATGTCTGGGTAGCTGATCGGCAAAAATGAAATTGGCAACTTGCTCATTGAAGCGACAACTTTTCCGCATAATTGACATTTCCACTTGATTTGCTCGATGAAGCCCAATGCTCCCACATAATCTATTTGGCACGCCACCCCTCACAGAGTCAACAACGAAGACCACTAGCGGCGGAAAGGAAAAGCCAGCATTTCCTTCGTTCTCTCTTCACACAACTTACCCAACAACACTGCCATGTTTCTTTGAAGTCAAGAATGAAGACAAGTGGCGTGTCATTTCCCCCTCAACGCTCTCTCCAACAAGTGACACTTCAGCGGCATCAACAAGTGGTGGGAGATGAGTATTGAGAGAGAGAAACGAAGACACTTGTTATTTTTGCCTTCACGCCAGTCTCTATCTGTTCTTTCTCGTTTTCTTCTTTCATACCTCAGCCACACATAGAAAGGAATAGCAGTAGCAGCAGCACCTCAGTCCCTTCCTCCATCTCAGTCCATCTCTATCTCTCTCAAATTCACTCGACATGCACCAAGAAGCAGCCGCAACTTCGCTCCAATTTCAATGCAGTTGCTCACATCGCCACTGTCAGCCACGACGTTGCCCCATAGAGCCACGATCACAGCTTTCTAGGACTCGAGACAAGTGGATATCAACTGTTCTATCTTATATTGATCGGTTGTTATTTGACGAGGAGAGTTTCCCCAAAATTTCTTGAATTTTTGCGATTCCATAGTCGTTCATACATAGTCGAAAGTTTCAGAAAAAGCTATCTAGCTAAAATGTTTGAAACCTTAGTTATCCAATCCGCATGTGCGTCATGGAAGTATTATACGTTGAATCTAGGACTGGAGATTCTGGAATTGAGCAAAAATAGGGGAGGATTTTCTAAGTCAGGTTCGGTTTCCGTATGACCCCGGTTTTGCTAATTTTGTATTGACTTGTATGATGTGAATTTTGTTGAGAAAACTCCAACTAGATTTTGAGGTTGACAAAACTTTTTGGTTATAATGCTTATGTTAAAACAGGTTTGGTATAAGCATGTTTTTGAGCTATAGTTGAGGATTTTTGTCAAAGTCGATTTTATCCCTATATATATATATATTATTACACTCCGACAAGTCTAGAATATGTCAAGGCCAGAACGAAGAAAAGTCTAGAACCAAACTTATCAAGGTTACAACATGGATCCAAAATGAGACTAATTTAGAAACTAATCAACAATGACTAGTTTTCTGGCAAAAGATTTTATGTTCTATATATAAAGATATTGATTGAGTAAATCACAAACTGATAAAATCAATCATTAAGATAAGTTCTAAATGAGAAAGCCCCATTTATGGAAATCAATATTTCATTTGTATGGGTAACCGGGATCAAGTGGAAATTCCATCATTGTCTTCAACAGCCACAAGATCTCTTTAAAGCATTTTGTCCAACAGGTAGATTGGAAGAAATTCATTTGGTAATTGGCTAACAGCTAGTGTAATATGGAGGAGTATTTAAGGAGGTAAATCGATCAAGAAGAGAGGACGTGAATTTGAAATTCCAAAGTTTGAAGCTATTCTCGATTACTTGTTTCATCTGTGAGTTTTATGAATTGTGATCAAGAGAGAGAAAACACAAAAAAGAGTGTCTTAGTGAGGTAGTGTGATCTACCACTGAATGTTTACGCTCATTGTTGTAATCTCTTATTGATCCTATAGTAGAATCCAGCCAGTAGGTTATCATTGTGGGAGAGCGGATATAGACTTAATCTAAGCCGAATCACTATAAGTTTTATGTGCAATCTTCTCTTCCCTTGACTCACTTTACTTAAGTCTATTGCACTCTTACAAATTATCTCAGAAGTCTAGTGACTTATATAACAAACTCTAATTCTTACTCAGACTTTGTTTGTAACATATTTATTCTACGATTATTTGTCAAAATTTATGTAAAAAACACATATTCATCCCCTATAGGAGTTCGTACTAGCTTAATCAAATTTCATAGGGTGGTCCTTCACAAAAGTCATCCCCCATTGATTGTTCTACGACATACTTTAAATTTGGATTTTTGGGATTTAGTATGAAAAAAATATATTTAAAAAATGATCGAGTACAAGATATGTTTTCATGGACACATAACCGACCTTTCTCTTATTTGCGTTTTTCATAGAATTTTCAGTCAAGAATTTTAGCAAACGTCCCTTATTATGAAAGTTGTAGAGTACATCATAAACTACCACATATAAAATTTCCATAATTTTTCAAAATCTTTTAGTTGACAAAACAATGTCCTTTCTGGGTCTATTCATTTCTAGAATACCCACCGTTTCAATCTGGTTTTCAAAAAATTATATAGAGTTGTATAAACTGAACTGGACTTCAATTTCTCTTTGGATCTTGTCTCTCTTATGTTAAAATTTCATAATTTTTTAGACCCATTTATCTAGACAATAATTGTAGTATCCAAAGGCGTGCGGAATGCCATTATAGGGTGAGTTTGGGGATTTTGATATAAGATCCCTCTAGCCATTCATTGGATATAGGTATGAGTGAGTTTATATTAGCCTAAGGAAAAGTAAACAACTGCAAATTCATTAGGTTCACCCTTGGGTTTCCTTGGTGGTAATAACGTTAATGCCCTTTTAAAATTGAATTCTGAAATTGCTACATCATGGTATGGATGTGTGACTGGAATTGCCGTCGGTCCTTAGGATGATGATGCCCCGGATTGTAGAAGGAATGCCTAGAGAGAAAATTGGGTTTTTCTAGATGCCCGGGGGTATAACATGATTCCCCCAAATGTCCTTGCGATGCCGAATGGGTGCAAGATGCCTAAGGGGTGACAGGGTTCCTCGAAAGATGATGGTAACATGAATTCATATTGAATATAGCCTTAGTACTATCGAATTTTATTTGAATTACTGATTACTTTTTTGGAAAAATTACCTCTCTTATTGATCTGCTATGTCACTTTTGAAAAAAGGGTTCTCAGGCAAGTTGATTTGGAAATGATTTCCTATACTTTCTATCAAAGCTTTTCTTGTTAATACAGTAATTGGTTTATGTAATATAGATCGGTGGATTTTCTGCTTGCTGGGTTTAGGCTCATTGATTGTTGATTTTCCTTTTTCAGATCAGTAGTAATTATGTTGATCCTCCTCCTTCTACCTCCATTAGTTATTGGGTACTCGTAGACTTAACATGGGATTTTTCTGAGTTCATGGATTCGGATTTTCTGGACATTTCCTTCATTTGGTGCATAGCGATATTGTTCATAGACAGAGGGGTCCCGGTTAGCCCCGTAATCCTGGGTTTCCTCGCGGTCTACGCGTGAGTAGGAGGGCAAATCGTGGGGCCAATCTCACATCCAGGTGATGATGGAGACGATGATGGTGACAGTATGATCGATTGAGGTAGGGCTAGGAAGGTGAAGCAGCATTTTTGGATCCACGTGACGACTTTTGGACGTACTAGCATTGAAGGATAAGTGGCAGGACATCTACAGGCAATTCCAAAGTCGGGGTAGTACCATGGGTGTATGTTTGATGTAGTTCGGGATGATCTTTTTTTTTTTTTAAATTCCTAGTATACCGATCATGTCACCTAACGTAAATAAATAAAGAAATGAAATGTGTTAGCTTGGTTTATATTCTATGTGTTCTTTGAGTTTCCTATGTTTTGGATTATTATTGGTCTGAAACCGGTTCCGCATGCTTAAAAAGTGAAAAGGATTGGATAACTATAGCCGTGATGTGCTGGAGACATCATATGTATGGACTCAATTGGTAAAATTTAAAGGTTTAACATCAAATTGACAAAAGTGTAATAAGTTCATAATTTTTTGGACAAATTTTCCTCATAATTTATATTTTTTCTGAAATACTGATCATTTCAGTAAAGATTTGGTTATCATCTCTCAATGCTGGCGAGAGGACAGCTTGGTTTGTAAAAAACTCAAATCGAACTATTCGTGATCATTTTTTTTTTTTTTTTTTGGGTATGAAAATTGCACAATTGGAATGTACTCATTGCGGCATATTCATGTCCAAATGACTTTCGTTCTTTCTTTTATATTTCCTCTCTCTTCTTCTTCACGAACTCAATCCAAATTAAATTACAGATAAAGTTGAATATCAAAATTAGAGTAAGTGATATTAGCTTGGACTTTACATCGGATAAAGTCTTGTTTTGAACCCCACGGAAATTATCCTCATTTTTATTCAAATTGGCCAAGGAGAAAAAGAAAAGGGAAGTCCAAATCTTGGACTTATTGACGGAATTTGGCTGCACATGGATTATACGTCTCCATGATTGAAGTCGGTCTAGAAAAAATCAAAAGGGAAACTAAAGATGCTAACTTTCATTCGGATTTAGCAAGAGGCTTTACGTGGACTTATATATATATATATTTTCCATGGATTATTGATTTGTCTTGATGCATGGTTGATGTGCAGTGGCAGTTTTCATCGTGTGTTTCCATACGAAGCACTGAATATCGAGTGCTTGAAAGTGGGCTCGTTGTTCTTGTTCTTGCAATTATATCAAGAGCTTTTATGTGTTGAAGCCGATTAAATTCTTGTGGTAATAATTTGTGTAGAATTTCTTCATGAGATAAAGAGATTATTTCGCAAGAAATTGCAGAGCTAAATCCTACATGAATTATTGGATATAATTGGGGCTTGAGAAATACTAAAAGTATTTGAGTGACTCGAGTGTATGTAATATCTCTTGTATCACTTAATTTATAGTGGAATTTGTTATTGCTCTCCTTGTGGACGTAGGTCACTACTACCGACCCATGTAAATTTGGTTATTTTATTTATTGTCTTGTTCTGTCTATTTTATTGTTTGATCACTTGCCTTTCTGCAACACCTTCTTCAATTGCCATTTCAATTTTCTAAGATACAATACATATCATTTGCCTCCCGGCAAAAAAATCGTAACTTCTGCACAAAGCTCTTGGAGAGCGATCCGCACACTAATTCGGCAGACGTTCCATTGCTTTCACTCATCTCGATCGAGCTGACCATGAATGAGGCGGATCTCACTCACCACAATTATGCTTAAGTTCGTGACGGGACTGCGGATCCATCGGTGCGAAAAGGCTGCGAAATCTGCTTTTCCATGTACCAGAAGATCAATGTGATTTGAGCAAGAGCCATCGATATGCGACAGAGAGAGATTACGAGGAAATAATTCAGTCAAAGCCTAAGGTCATGGATGTGCTCGAATGCAACGGTGCCCTCCGTCCTAGCTTTGCCGCGATTTCAGAGGAGATGCCCGACGCACTCGACATGGTGACTAGGTTTACCGTTTACATGCAAAATCATTATGGAGGATGATACATGTAGGGGAGTGGTGATCTAGAGCCTCTTGAAGAAATAAATCTCCCTCGTTGATTCGGCTTCCTTTGACTCTTCATTATCTCATCTTTTTTGCGCAAAACAGATGACACGTAGGCAATAACAGGTAATAGTGCCATGACATGGATGGTTTTGATTTTACATAAATAAAAGATATGGAAATTAATTAGGTAGGTATATACTGAGGGGTGTAAAGATGTAGTATGCATTATAAAGGACTAATTTAGGTGATCAAACAAAATTCTCAATTTAGACAGTACCACTTGCTTACATTGCTCCATTGAAATTTATTTTTCAGTAATCTAATATGGACCGTAAGATCACTTGCTTGTCGACCCAAAAATGAGCTTATCTTAATCTCCTGTGACTCTTCTAATTTTCTTTATGATGCAGCATTAAGAAAGGGCTGTCGCTGAGAAAAGACAGTCTCCGTGCATCAAACTCATTGGCATGGCTGTCTTCTTGCTGTCCCCACATCATGTTTGATGGTGGATATTAAATTATGTTTCGAGTTTGAACGTTTACAAAATGCGATTCGTTTGGATAAATTTTTATTATTTGATTGTGGGACTGCATGAAGAATTACAAAAAATTAAATAAATAAATGAATGTTTTATTCTTCGCCTGCAAGTGTCCGAACCCTCCTTTCGCAGAAGTTTGACTTTGGGCACACACAAGATTCCAGATGGGGTTTTTTTCTTTTGGGGCTGATGGATAAAATAGGAAGCCTCTACACGTACGTGTGAACTTTGAAGCCAAGCGTAGAGACAATTTACAGGTCTTCTTTTCTTCGCCCGAAAAAAGTCCGCTGAAGCCCTACGTAAGAAGCCACGTTCACGCCGCACTTCCGCCAAAGAGGAGCTGCATGAAAGAAAGCAAAGGAAGCTTGAGATCTTTTCTTTTGTCGTACGATTTGAACGCGTGGTATTTTTGTGTCGTGAGTTTATATTCAAGTAAGTAATTATTTATAAACTCTCTGGATTTTTGGTTAAATCTAGGTGTGGGAAATATTTGAGCGTTTGAGCGATTGTAAATTCTGATTCTCCGATTATAGTGAATTATTTCTTCGCCTCCCCGTAAACGTAGAACTCGATATTCAAACTAAATCACATAAATTTATAGTGATCTTATTTTTCTCGTTTATTTTTTTGGTGATTTTGTGTTGACGTAAATTGCAAGATCCTATCATTTTTACGTATAATATTCCAACGGTGGACTCACGGGAAAATTGTTCGCCATCTTTATGCTTCAGAAAGATCAAGTGTTTCTGAAACTCCAGAGATTGAAGCTTATCTTTCTTTCAACGTCTTGAGAAGCAGGGAAGAAGACGGTGGTCTTTAAATGACCCTAGAAAACCTCAAATTTGACTTAAACTGTAGACATGTTGGCATATTAAGTATTGAAATTTGTTTTTTCTTTTTTGCACTATATTAAAGTTGCTAAGTAGTCCCAATTGAGCTAGAGAGAGAGAGAAAGGAAGAAAAGTAAACTCCAAGTTAATGAATCGCCCCTTGGAAGATGGAGAATGAATAGGGACAAGAAGATGGGAATGAAAACGGTTTTTAACCACTATATTTTAATTGTGCTCCGAGTATTGAATTTGAGTGCCCCTCTAGTCGATTTCCACGTGTGATATTTTCATCATCCGCTTGTCTGAAGTCGTAAGTAAGATGAAGCAGTTTTGTAATTCAACTATTGGCTCATTATCCGAATAGTCTTATTTAGAAAATTCAAAGATGTCATATGTGACAAAAATTGCTTTCTATTTTTGTAATCTGTGGGGGCAAACAAGTGAAAAGGATGAGCTATATCTGAACCTCGTGCTGGAGTATGTACCTTAAACAGTTCACCGTGTGATCAAGCACTACGACAAGCTGAATCAAAGGATGCATCTAATTTATGTGAAACTTTATGCACATCAGGTATACAATCAATCTTCTTGCTTTGGCTCTCATATTGCCTTTCATAATGTTACCCAATTAATTTGAGAACCACTCTCTGGTCCAGTCCCAGCTATGGGGATAGTGTTTGCTTGACTTTCTCTTCTACTGGTCCACTGGATATCGATTCTCTCAAGTATAGGTCCAGTGATATGTGTCCCGTGAAAAGCTAGAAGAAGGACGGCTGGGATAAAATATTTGTATTGCTTTCACATATTGAACTGTGTGAGTACACACCCATTTATAGTACATGTAGTCTAATTTATCTTAGAAGGAAATTTACAAAAATATGAAAAGATCAATTTCCAATATACAATATCCCAATAGATTAATCAAGGACAATCATATCAAATGTATGATTTTGACAATATCTTCACCATATCAATTAAGGTGCAACTGTATATCCGACGCTCCTCCTCAAGCCGATGTTCAGTACACATCGAGGATGACTAGCTTGCTTAATAGATACATATGTTGCCTCTAACACAAAGGTTTGATGAAAATGGCCACTAGTTGCTCTACCGTTCTTTTTCCCATTGTCTTGATTATTCCATCCTAGATTTTGTCTTTGATGAAATGAAAATCAACTTTTATATGTTTTGTTCTTTCATGAAAAATTGGATTCATTGCTAGTTTAAGTGCAATATCATTGTCACAAAAAAGAATTATTGCTTCCCACACCTACATACCGAGATCTTGAAGTAACCCCTTTATCCAAACAATTTTCACAGCTAGTCTTTGTCATTGATCAATATAAAACTCGAAGGATGATAATGAAATAGTCAATTGTTTCTTTGTCTTCCATGAGAGTATTGAATTTCCTAATATGATGCATATCTTCTATTCATAGGAAAATAGCACAATTGTGTCACAATATGCCGTCATTTGAGGTTGGGACACCTGGAGTGCTATAACTTGGCACGGAGGGACACTTAAGTGCCATAACTTTGAAATGGTACACTTAAGTGCCAATATCGGAGTAAAATGGAACACTTAAGTGCCAATCCGGCCAAAAACCGGCCAAAATGCAGACGTGACATTTTCCGGCGACATGCTTAACCGATGTGGCAATTTAAAAAAAAAAAAAAAAAGCACACGTGGAGGAGGAAAACGATGTCGCCCCATCCACTGTGCATTTGGCCAAACTAAATGACGTCGTTTTTCCTTAGTGTTAAACGACGTCGTTTTGCTTATTTGGATTTTAACCTTTCGTCAATTCACACTAGGTTTGACTTCTCTCCATCGCCGTTCACAGCTCGCCGTTCGCAAGTCATCGCTCGCCGTCGCCGCTTGCCGTTGTCGCTTGCCGTCGTCGATTTGCTCAAGTTTTTTCTCTTCTTCCTCTCCTCTGTGGTGAAATTAGGGCTCCGACACGTTTATTAGGGCTCAGAGTTGAAATTTGGGGGTCAGCTAGGAAAGCTCAAGCTTGGTGTGAGATTTATGGCTCAGATGTGGTGCTACAATCCTATTGGGGAGTTTGAATTGACAGTTTAGGAGTGGCCTTGAAATGTAGGCTCGGTGTAAGGCTCGGCGGGGGCAAAATTAGGGCTTGGTGTATGGCTCGATATCGCCTCATCCACTGTGACGTGTGATTCATTCAAGGTGTTGAATTGTGATGTGCGAAAGTAATTTGTAGTAGTTGAATGTGAAATGTGCGATGGTGATTGGTGATTGTTAGGGTTCAGAGTATTGGACTTTGGACATGTTCGAATTGAAGGTTGTGGGGATGGGGACTTATGGATATTTTTTTAATAAATTGCATTGTTGAGGACCCATGCTGAGGAATCTCTCCATATTTTAAAGGAATGCAACGGCATAATCAAACTTGTTGTGGGGTCCCATCTCTATTTGTCCTTGTCCTGAGGCCTCTTTTCAAGTTGCAGCTGTTGTCTGACCGCATCTTCCCTCTCTCTTTCTTCTTTTCTTTAATAAAGAGTGTAGGGACCTCCACTTGCAATTGTCTGTCCTTTGTGAATGTGGTCCCAAAAGTTAATTGTATATTTGTCCTCTTTTGTTGCAAAAATGGCGCATGATAAAGACTATGTTGCTGTCATCGTTTACTATGGTGGAGATTTTGTAATTGGGGAGGATGAGTGGGAGTATGATAGGGGGAATGAGGGTACTATCTTTGTAGATATAAAGAAGGTACCTTATATTGGATTTGTTAGGGATATAGTGACATTTTTGCCTTGTAGAGTACAAAAGTTACTGTACTGTGTTCATGGGAAAGGCTTGAGAGATGATTTGAGAGTTTTAGAAGATGATAATGGTTTTAGGGATGTCTTATATCATTATCTTCATGGCGAAGAGGCGAAAGTATTTGTTGAAAACAATAGTGATAGTGAGGATGAAGATGATGACAGAGATAACACCCAAGTAGGAGAAGGAGGAGATGGTATTCAAGCTAGTACTGAGGTTAGGGATGAAGTAGGGCATGATGGACAGGATGGGGAGGAGAGGGGCGCAGATGTTGTTCACCAGAGCGATTGTGACATGGGTGATGTCACCATCACTAAATTAGATTGGGAAGTAGCTGAATCCAGTGACGGTGATAATGACGATGACGATGAAGGGTTGGCTGCTGAAGCTGAAAATTTATTAATCTTAAGTGACGCCAACGATGAGGAGCTTACACAATCAAGGAAAATGCAAATGAACTTTTTGTCAGATAGATTTGCAACTTTGCATGTAGCTGATGAATATCCAAACAAAGACGAAGGCCCTGCAGATGTTGGTGTTGCTGGCCAGGTCCTGAAGACAGATTATGAAGAAAGCATCGACACCGCAACTTCTCAGGACGAAGTTGAAGAAGATCAACGAGCTGTGCGTAGAAAGAAAAGTAAGTTTTATTCCTATGATCCATTTGTTGCCTCTCCTACTTTGTCAATAGGTATGAAATTCCATAATCCGATACAATTTAGGGAAGTTATACTGAAGAACTCCATTGCTGCACAAAGAAATATTGATTTCATTAGAAATACCAAGAAATTTGTAAGAACTAGGTGTTCGCAGCAAAATTGTCCATGGAAGATTTACGGTGCGTTTGTTAAGAAGAGTGGGTCTTTCCAGATTAGAACCTACCAAGAGGAACACACTTGTTCCATTAATTTTCAAAACAAAAGGGTAACAAGTGCATGGTTGTCCAAGCACTTCTTCGATCTGATCAAGCTAATGCTCGAGATGAAAATTACTAACTTTAGGATGCTGGTGAAGGAGCATGTAGGCATTAATGTATCTAGGAATCAGTGCAAAAGAGCAAAGCAAAAGGTGATAAAGATACTTATTGGTCAGTATGCTAAGGAATATGGGCAAGTGTGGGAGTATGCTTGGAAGTGTAGGCTGCAAAACCCTACAAGTAGAGTGTATATAGAGGTGGTTGAGAGACCACTTCCTGATCATGGGACCAAGTTCGATAAGTTCTATGTGTGCTTTGATGCATGCAGACGATGATTTTTAGTTGGTTGTAAATGGATTATAGGATTGAATTGATGTTTCTTGAAGGGCTTGTGCAAGGGAGAATTGTTGGCAGTGATTGGAAGAGATGCGAATAACCAAATGTTCCCACTAGCTTGGGCTATTGTAAAGATTGAGAACAAGGACAATTGGTCCTGGTTCTTGAAAAATTTGATGGCTAACTTGGAGATAACAAACGGGAAGGGTGAGCATTCATGAGCGACCAACAAAAGGTAATGCTTGCTTTTTGAAAAATTTAGTCAATAGTTTGCTTTGTAATATGAACATGTAATTTGCTCTAGTATTTCTTACTTTGAATTATTGCAGGGATTGGTTCCGGCAATAGCCGAGTTGTTGCCCCATACTGAACATCGAATATGTGCACGGCACATATACGGAAATTGGGCAAAGACCTACAAAGGGGATAAGCTGCAATTGCAATTTTGGCAATTAGCAAAGAGTGCAAACATGGCTGACTTTAGAATAGCCAAAGAAGAACTGCTTCAGTTGACAAAGGAAGGTTGTGCTACCCTATTTCAACTAGAACCGAAGCATTGGTGCAGGGCATTCTTCAATGAGGAGTTCAAGTGCGATAACGTCGACAACAACATTTGTAAATTATTTAATTCGAAGATAATAGATGATGCAAATCGAGTCATCTCAATGCTTGAAGATATACGAGTTGCGGTTATGACTCGGTTGCGAAACAAAGAGATGAGGCTGCAAAGTGGACAAGACAATATGGTCCTGGGATTGCCAAGAAATTGGATGAGAACTTGGCTGCAAGTAGGCATTGTCATCCCATTTGGAATGGAGATGACGGATATGAGATAATGAAGGGTGTAAATAAGTATGTTGTCAATCTAGGAAGTAGGAAGTGTTCATGTAGAGCATGGCAAGTAAGTAGAATTCCATGTGCACATGCCATATGTGCCATCCAGTTGAAGGGCGACAATACAGATGATTACATCGATGATTGGTACCATAAATCAAAATACCTTGCTTCCTATCAGTTCATGTGCAGCCAATTAGAAGTAACAAGTTTTGGGAGCCCACGAATCATGAAGCACCTCAACCTTTGCCACTAAAGAAGAAAATTGGAAGGACAAAACGAAGACGGAGAATGGCGAAGGGAGAGGTCTCGGGTCAGCAAAGAATGAGCAGGCAGGGTGCAAAGATAACGTGCTCTTATTGTTGCCTAGCAGGCCACAATATTAAAGGTTGTCAATTGAGGAAGCAACAACAACCGTTGAGGCAAGGTGAAGGGCCTAGTGAAGAGACAGTTGGAGAAATGCACACAGCAGGGCAAAGTGAGTCGACTATTCTTCAGTCAACAAGTAGAACCCTGGAAGTCATGAAATTTATTTTATGTTTATGTTGCTTTGTCGTTTATCATAAAAATGTACATAATATCCTATTTGGCCTTGTATGTAATGTATTTGTTAGGTCACAAGAAGAACCTCAATAAGTCATGAAACTGAACAGCCTGTTCGAAGAAGGCAAGGTAGAAGACAGCCGGGTGCAGGATTGGCCCAAGTAGCATCACGGCCAGCTGAAGGATTGATCCAAGCAGCATCGGGGCCGGTGCGATCGACTATTCTTCAGCCACGAAAGAAATACCCAAAGTGGTAAATTCAACCATTTGTATTCAGTTTTTCATTTTCTTTATATTATTATATGTCTCTATATTATATTTATAGTATCTTTTGGCCTCTTTCTTAGGTTCGAAGAAAACAAGTTGGAACTCAACTGCCAACTAAAGGGCCATCACAAGAGCCACCCCAAGGATCATCACAGGGGCCACCAGAAGAATCACTGCAAGGGGCACCACAAGTACCACCACCAGTACCACCAAAAGGCCCAACAAAAGGAGGTGTCACTGAAGTTGAAGGGCTACACAGAAGGACAACTAGAATAAGGCCAGGTGAAGGGGCAGCTACATAAAGACCATCTAGAAGACGCCCAACTGAAGAATTGATCGAAAAAGCCCCGGCTTTAGCTGAAGGGCCCAAGAAAGCAAGAAAAAGAGCCAACAAATCACAAGTTCCTGAAAGTGACGCCCCTATTCAAACAAGAGGGGCACTTGGGAAGAGGTTAAGACAATATGGCTATGGCCTTTATACAGATGAGGGTATTGGAACAGTTATTCTCAATATAAGTTTTATTGGTTGCATTTAATTTAATTTATGCTGTAGACTTTTGCTAACAATTTATTATTTTTTTGTAGCCTGGGAGAAGTTCAGAGGTTCTTATCTCAGGCCCAACTCAAGAATCAACAGCTGCACCAACAAAAAAGAAAACATCAACTGTGCCAACAAAAAAGAAGAGAAAGAACCCAGCTCCAGCTCCAGCTCCAGCTCCTTTTGAATCAATTCGGCCTAGGACATTTGCAGCTCCATCTGAGTCAGTGGATATTGAGAAGGTTGAAGAAGAAGTTGCACGTCCAGTTAGAAAGAGTGCCAGAATTATGAATCAAGTGAAAAGCTCATCGAAAGGAGCACGAACAAGGGGTGTCATGCATATTGATTGATGAGATGAGATGTGATAGGATTTGTGGAGCTTAGGAGTCAAAACAGTTTTGTAAACATTGATGTTGTCAGACTTGCTATGGATGGTTATCTTTTTTTTTCTTTAGTTTGTCATTCATTGATGTTGTCAGACTTAATTTAAATATCAATGAAATGATCTTGCGCTGCTTGTCAATTTATGTTGTTATTTGTCATGGATTCTGCTTTTACTTGCTGCTACTGCTGTTGGTGTTCTGTGGTGATAGCTGGAGTGCTGGTGTATCTAGTGGTGGTGGATGGTGATGTTTGGTGGTAGTGAGTTTGTTGTTGGGGTGCTAATGTGGTGGCTGGGGTGCTGGTGTGGCTGGTGGTGATGCCCGGTGATTATGGATTTGTGGTGGGGGTTATAGGCTTAAGCAGCTGCACCTACACAGTACAAGTGTGCGGTTGCACATCTTACACGATGTGTACTGGTGCAAGCTAGTGCAAGGCTCAGCTTGCACTAGTACCTTGTGCAGCAACACCACCAGCATGGTGGTGGCTAGAGCACCTAGTGTGTAGTGTGGCTAGTGGTGATGGTTGGTGGTGCAGCCGGTGGTGGTGGCTGGCGCAATTTTTAGAGAAAACTCACAAAAAAATTAGCACTTAACTGATCATATTCTAAAAAACTTGGCACTTAACTATTCACTTTTAACTACAAGTGACACTTAACCGATCACTTTAATAATAACTTGACACTTAAGTGATCATTTTTTCAATCGCGACTAGCACTTAAGTGATTACTAAATACAACTTATGGCACTCGGGTAATCACTCATGTTTGTCTTGTGTATATGTTGGTCTGCATCAAAACAGAGAAGATGATGGTAATTTAACTGATGGCAACTCCATACGACAGCACAAACAACAACAAAGCCACAATGATCTTGTGGAACAACGCAAACTTCTTCGTATCTTTCAAAAAGAAAAAAGCCTACGTTCAATCTAGAACAACACCATTTTTAACTATGGCAATCTGAGAAACTTTTTCTCATTTTCAAATACTTTACATTTCATCATAAAGTACAATAGACAACAAAACAACACCATAATACACGCTTGGTAACACTTTCGTTCAATTTTCATCATTGACACTTTATTCTTGAAAGGTTTAGTTGAAGATGCTTGAGCGTGCATTGAGACTTCATTCTTGAAAAGTTTAACTGAAGACGCTTGAGCTTGCATTGAGTCAACATCGTCCAAGTCGTCCACGAACACAGATGGAGATTGCTGTCTTTTATGAAGTAGATCCAATATCACTTATGTGGCTCGGTCAGAGAACTTCGCATCGATCCATTTGAAGTATTTGCACTTCGACGCTTCTTTATATCGGGCGCATCCATAAAATCTTCTCCTATGATTGATTTGAGTCCACGATGTTCTTCTTGGACTCGGTAACCCACAAAAACAGAAACGCTGGCCTTCTCCTTCGCTTCGGTGAGAGGAAATTGAGGCGCTGCTGCGAGTCCTACTCTCCATTTCCAAGATTTGACGAAGGAATTTTGGGCAAATGAAAATTAGGGTTCGAGACTTGGATTTGAGCACTTCAATAGGGATTTTGGCTGATTTAGGGTTTTAGATTTAGGGCATTTGGGGAGACGACGTCGTTTTTGGAAGATTTGGGGCTTTTATTATGCAGACGACGTCATTTCTGGTGAGTTAGAGCCGACTCAGCTCTCCGGCGAGCCACGTAGGCAAAAAATAATAATAAAATATTGCCACGTAGGATTTCCGGCAAGGGTCGCCGAAGGTGGCACTTAAGTGTACCGTTTTGAAGTTATGGCACTTAAGTGTCCCCCCGTGCCAAGTTATGGCACTTGGGCTGTTCTTCTGCCCCGTCATTTCCACATTGCTCTCCCAAAATAGTAGTATTCCCAATACTGGACATCCTTTTAGTTATTTTCACTACCTTTAATGTGACATTCATGTGGGACTGTTATGGATTATGCATGAATTGACTAAGAATTTGTACCACATCATATATCGAATCTAGTCATGGTAAGGTAGATAAGCTTCCCAATGAGTCTCTAGTATGTTGGAGGATCCTTGAGTAATGGATCCTCATTCAATGCTCAATCAAAATGATAGCCACTTTGGAACCAAATAGTCCTACTTCCGATATGATTTCAAGACAAATTTGCTTTGATTGAGACAAATTCCTTTATCTGAACATACAATTTGAATCCCGATAAAATATTTGGGAGCTCCTAAATCTTTAATGTGGGAAGTAGAATGCAGGTACTTAAATTCTTTAATGGCAGATTCATCATTCCCCATAATCAATATATCATCAACTTATATCAACAAGTAAATGAATGATGTACCTCGACTCCATGTGAATAAGGCATAATTGTGTCTTGATTGCTTAAATTTTGCTGTTGTGAGTGCATTGTTAAATTTTGCATACCATTGAGGAGATGCCTATTTGAGTCCATAGAGGGATTTACAAAGATGACATTCAATTCTTCTCCTATCTCCATAATCCCGATGGAAGATCCATATAAATTTACTCTTCAAGATCCCATGAAGGAAAGCATTATGAATATCCATCTAATGTAGAGGCCAATCACAAAGAGTAGCAATGGAAAGAAAGGAATGAACAATGACTTCTTTAATCACAGATGAAAATGTCTCCTAATAATCAAAACATTATCATTTGTGGAAACCCTTTGGCCACTAGCCTAGCCTTAAATTGTTCAATGGAACCATCTGCCTTGTATTTGATTTTGTATACCCATTTACACCCAATGGTTTACCGATGGGGTGGTAAAGGAACAAAATCCCGAGTCTTGTTCTCCATGAGGGCTTTGCTTTTCGTCTATCATGGCTTGTTGCCAATGGGGATCTTGGGTAGCCTCATTGTATGGGGATGGTTCTTGTTTGTCAAATATCTTATTGATATAGCATTGATGTTATGGTGATAAATGAGTAAAGTTGACATAAGAGGAGATAGAATATTGTGTACTAAATGATTTTGGGTAAAACAAATATAGTCCTTCATTCATGTGGGTGGTTGTGTTGAATGGCCTGAATGTCAAGGAGTGCAACATTAGACTAGTTGGGTGACCCATGAGAGGCATGATTTACAAGGCTTGAAGGGGAAACCATAGAATCCTCTGATAATGGAGTTGATGTCACATTGTTCACTTCCAATGATGATTTAGAATCAATTCTAGATGCAAGAGTTGCCATATTGGGAACCATAATAAGCTATGAAGGTAACAAGTCTTCTTCACTTAAGAATAGACACTTATTGCCAATTTCTACATTTGCCTTTTTGAAGGTATTTCATCTTTAAAATGGAAAATATCTTCATGAAAAATAACATCCATACTAACAAAAATCATCAAGTCAATGGATCAAGCACCAAATATCCCTTTGAAGAGTAGAATATCTCATAAATATGCACTTAAAAGCATGGGACCCAATTTGTCCCGAGAGCCCACAATAGATACATAACATAAGCATCCAAAGACATGCAAGTGACGGATACATGTTTTCTTACCAAAAAGTAGCTCTAAAGGAGTTCATCCATTTAGAATCCGAGATGACATTCAATTGATTAAATACGTTGTAGTGACCACACAGTCTCTCCAAGAATGTTTCAGGGATGGAAGCTTGGTATTTGAGCACCTCTAAAATATGGCGATATTTTCTCTTGACAATCCCATTTTGTTTAGGTGTGTAGACATAGGAACTTTCAAAAAGATTGCCTTGATATAAAAAATGATGAACATTCATGATTGAAAAAATCATGGGCATTGTAATTATGAATTCATTGGACAATTTTGTGGAATTGATTCTTTATCAAGACACGAAAAATTTTGAGATGAGAAAGAACTTGGGTTTTGGATTGCATGAGGAAAACTTAAGTTGCACGATAATAGTCATCCATAATTGTGAGAAAGAATCGAGATCCATCATGATGTGGTGTATGATATGCCCCCTAAATATCGATATGTAATAGTGCAAAAGCATCCTTAGCATGTGATGTAGTTTGAGTAAATGGTACAAATGGGTAAGAAAAAGAGGCACTATGACCTAGACGTTAAAGAGATTTGGATGACATGGCCAAATCTCAACAATTGGATGACTTATGCAATTGCTAATGTGGTGTGACACATGCCATCTAATCTAGGTGCGGCTAGGATGAAGGAAGCATCGTCAAATCGTGCCATTTGTCCTAGATTATTTGATCCCACAGTCAAATCTCGACTGTTCATCTGCATTAAGCCTCAAGTGTGCCCTGGACTGTCCAATCTTAGGGACACGGTTAAATCATGTCTGTCCGTCCTAAATGAAGAGGAGAGGTCATCTTCCTCTCTTGAGAATTCCAAGCATTGTGCTTGAGTGAGGAAGACCTCCATGGCTGGACCCCGCGGCGGCACGTCGCTGCTCCTATGTCACCTTCGCCGCAAGGTCAACATGGTCGCCAGCCTTCAAGTACGCTGTGGAAGCGAGACGTTGAGACTCCTCTTGCATAACCAGTTGATAAATTCGTCCAAACGATGGTACATGATCCATGGTGAGGATTTGGCTTCGGAAAGGTAAATAGATTTCGTTTAGTATGAGTAGGAATTTAGTTACCTTATCTCGTTTCTTGATTGCTCAATATTGTGCCAGTGTAGTCTTTGGACCCTTATGTTTTTCTTTTGTCATCTCAAGCTCATTCCAGTGGGCTGATAATCAGTTGAAGATGACAGTGATCAAGAGGTTACCCTATTTTTAATTTCGATGAGGCTTGAGTTATCCCAAAAATCTTTGCCTTATCAAGTTTGCCATACATTTCTCTAATGTTCTCCCAAATTCTTTTTGTGTCCTCAGTCAGGTAGTTTGATGGCAACCTCCAGGGTGAGGTAGTTGCCAATCCATGTCTGGATGAGTTGGTTGACACTTCCTCCGGTATTATGCCAGCCACTCATCAAACAGAATTGGTATTGTTCCATCTATAAATCCATCTTTATCCTTGGTAATTAGGGCACGCCGAAGCTCTTAGGACCAATCAGATAATAAGTTTCCGGTCCCAAGAGTTGTAGCGTAATGAGGTGCAATTTTGGGCTGTTGACGGCAGAGGTGTAGAGGGAATTGCTGGGTTCCGCCCACCGGTGGTACCTGCAAAAGAGAAGAAACTAGGGCTGTAAACCGATGGTGGGTTTGCCCCCAAAACCCGACGGACCCAATCCGATTTGGTTTGGGAAACGCGAACCTGGTTCAGGGACCGGGTTGGGCTCGTTAGCAGGATATGGGCTTCCTTCTATTCTCCACAGAGCTCGTTTGAGCTGCGCTTGCTGGAATCGTCTGGCCCTGAATGGGCTGAAACTGGGCAGGGACCAGTGGACGTATGGGCCCGAAAAATATTGCCCCTGATGGGCTTGCGTTAGATCTAATCTTGGGAAGAACTGCCCCACACGGGACTGAGCTGGGTCTGGTCGCCTAATTTGACCTACCTCCGTCTGGTCTTCTTGGGTAACATTGGATGCGTCCAGGTGTGGATACGAAGGAGGATCATCGATGGAATTTTCGGGTTTGTTTGATGTACCGGGCTTCAAATTCTGATTCCTAGGCATTTTTAATTTTGCAGGCTAAGGAACAGTTTGCAGAAGCTTGTTTTGGTCGCTCTGATGCCATGTAAGAATATGTGTTAGATGAAAAGCTAGGAGGAGGAAGACTGGGATAATATATTTGTATTGTTTTCACATATTGAACTGTACGAGTACACACCTATTTATAGTACATATAGTGTAATTAATCTTAGAGGGAAATATACAAAAATATGAAAAGATCAATTTCCGATAAACGATATCCCAATAAATCAATCAAGGACAAACATATGAAATGAGTGATATCGACAATATCTTCACCATATCAATTAAGGCACAACTGTATCTCCAACAGCTGATGTATGTTCCTGTTCTTTAATTGCGGAAGATCTTCAGGGCATCTCATACATTCACCACAGTATCGGAGCGTGCCATTAGGACATGAAACCTCAAAATCTCTTAGTGAGTTCATCAGCTAGTGCAATGTTGATGCCCTAAAGTGCTTAATCTTGTGGCTTGGCATTTGGGAAGTGTACATTGGGTCTTTTGTCTGAGTTCCTTCATCATCGAAGAAAGAGATGCATTTGGAGCGACAGTTCTTCTCTGGTTTTATTGTATCATCATATGTCCTCATTAAGAATCAAAGGAGGGTGCTTTAAGAAATATTTCATTTGGCTCTGTAATCGTTAAAATAATTCCTTCATTCCCTCTGCAGGTAAATCCTCATACCCACCAGGTCAAGCTATGTGATTTTGGAAGTGATAAAGTATGGGTACATACCTGCTATTCAATAGGCGACTAGTAATAGCCCTGTTTGGTTCAGCTTTGGGGATGAGCATTTGGATTCTAAAGTCCCTTGGCCAAATGCAAATGTATTTGGTTCAAGTTTTTGAGCGACTTTGGCAAGATGCAATTGCATCTCCCAAGGGCCCTTAGGCCAAAAGTAGGTCCGGAGGTCCTTTGAAAACTTGCATTTTCGGAATGCAAATTCCAGTTACTGTTCACTTTGTAGTTACTGTTCATCCGCGAGGAAAACCACCACATGGAGGCCGACAACCGCCGACCAAAGGGGTTGTGCACGCCGGCAACCGCCGCCTGAGGGTTGCCTAACCCTAGTGACCGTCGCCGGACCTACGCCTGGGTCGCTCGACCTCAAGCGATGGTAGCCAAGGTCAAGCGACCCCAGGCGACGGCCCCCTGAGGTCATGCGACCTCGGGCCGCCCGAGGTCATGCAAACCGAGGCGGCCGTTGCTCGGGTCGCGCGGCCTCAGGCAGCCGTCGCCTCGGGTCGCCCGACCCTGGCGACCCTCTAGAGGCCAAATCCGGCCATCCGAAGAGCTGGATCTAGTGATCAGGTGGCCGGACTTCAAAAAAAAAAGAGTGTATTTTTGCTTTTTTAATTTAATAAAAGTTAATTACAAATGCAAATTTTACTAAACGGTATTTTGGCCAAAGTTGTTTTTCAATGCAAATTTTACCAAACGATATTTGCATTTCGGAAAACCCCATTCAACCAAAGATATTTGCATTACTGTAAATGCATTCCCCAAAAGCCGAACCAAACGGGCCCTATGTCCCCTCCTTTGCTTGATATAAGAAATTTATGCTGTGTTGTTTTTTTATAGGTAAAAGGGAGCCAAATATATCGTGCATCTGCTCGGGGTACTATAGGACTCCTGAGCTTATTTTTGGAGCAACTGAATATACAATGGCTATTGACATGTGGTCTGCTGGCTGCGTACCGGCTGAGTTACTACGTGGACAAGTAGATGCTTTTCATGTTCCACTTCTGTTCTCTATGCAATTCAAATTTGCTAGGAATTTTAGTTGTATCACTAACTTGGTTGCAGCGTCTGTTTCCTGGAGAGAGTGGACTGGATCAGCTGGTTGAGATTATCAAGGTACTGGAGTTTTCTTCTATTTCAGTAGTCAAACTTCACATGCATTTGAAGAACCCTAATATACTTTTGGTCTGCATTTGGTTGAGGCATCAGTTTTCCCTCTGTGTTTTGGAATTGTGTTATGCAGGTTCTAGGCACCAAAATTAGAGAAGAAATCAAGTGCATGAATCCTTATCATACGGAGTTCAAATTGCCCCAGATAAAAGCTCACCCATGGCACAAGGTATGTGGACTTACTGTAGTCTGTACTCTGCCAGATTGTTCATATTCATACGATCTTTACTTTTCTTTTGTTTGTCAGATATTCACAAATGCACGCCTCCTGAAGCTGTTGAACTGGTTTCAAGGTTACTCCACTATTCTCCGAACCTACAGTGCACAGCTGTGAGTGTCAGTTTATTTAGCTCTTTTGTTTTTTTTTGGGGGGGGTGGTGGTGGGGGCGTGGTGGGGGACCTCGGGATAAAAACCAGAATCAATTTGGACTTGGGTGTCAATAGAAATTTTGCAAGAGGAAAGCGTTCTGATAACTAAAACAAAACAGAATGGGAAAGTGTTGGCAAGTGCAAAACTAGTTGTGACAAAGACCCAGTTAAAGGAGATGGATAGAGCTTCACACTTAGTTGATTGCAGCAGCTTGCTCTTTCCGAAGATGTGTATTTGACACCAACTATTCCGGTGATGAGTAACCCCATGTCTATGGATAAGTGGCATTAGTAAACTCGTACTGTCTCCTGGTTCTGCATCTGGTCCATAGCTAAGCATAGTCCTTGGATAGAAATAGAATGATGTCTCAGAGCATGCAGTAATAGAGTGGTTCTTCCTGGGATATAAAAATACAATGGTATCTCATGCTATGCTGTATTAATACACATTTAGTTTAGATGATCTGAGACGTATACCTCAACCCTCTTATTGTCCACTTAGATATCTTTAATCTAAGTGTACCCATTTTTGCTTCAGTTGCATGTAAACACAATGAAGCTGCTTCTATTCCTTTATGGGGATTGAGACTAATATTAGATATTGGATTGTCTCCCAATTAATCCTTCAGGGTATTAACCTATTCCATGAGGCTGGCTTCTTTTTTTGTTGTCGAGGAGAAGATCCTAGATGATGAGTAACTCTATACATACTTTGCGGCTGGATGCCTTAATCCATCCTTTCTTCGATGAGTTATGCGATCCCAATGCCTGCTTGCCAAATGGACAATTTCTTCCGCCAGCTGTTCCAAGTTTAAATCTAATGATTTGATGGTCTTTTCTTCAATCAATATGACTTTTTCCTTAATGTGGTGCTATATTCTCATTGAGTGCTTTTGTTGCTTCTAACCAGAACTGAAAGGAGTGCCATCTGAGGTGTTGTTGAAGTTGATCCCAGAGCACGCTAAGAAGCAATGTTCCTCTGTAGGGTTGTAATCTAATGTGAAGTGTACCAATAACGACTGTTGTTTCTCTATTTTAAGTTATCATTTCTCATGTCTTGTGTGTCTTATTCTTATTTTATGCTCTTTTCCATGTGCAGCTTTGTTGTTAGATAGCTGTTTTACTGTATCACTTAGTCCAAACAGGACCAAAGTTGCCTTCTGTTTGACATGTCCATGATGAAATGTCAAATCATTGTCATAGTAAATCGAAATCTCTTTTTATTTGTTTCTTTTATTGTTGGGAGATGATTGAGACTTGAGATCATTTGTATTTTATGTTTAGAATGGAATCTCTGGTTGGTAGAGTTGGAAGATGTCCCACAAAAACTGATAAAGAAAAGTGCAATTTTTCCTCCAAAGCTCAATACTGTTGATTGGAATGGAAGTGCAGGTTCCAGAAGTACTACAGGAAAAAATGCATGATTCTGTTGGTTGGCAAGTCAATCTGTCATACGGTGAAAGGAGAAGACAACTCCTTTAGCTTGATGTTGGTCGACTGTTCCCAGTTTGAGTATTGACAATAAGAGATTCAGTGCCTCCGTAGCTGGGGCATGGATATGCAGCCTAGGTCTATCAAGCCACATACATTCCAAGCAGTAAAACTGTAGGATTGGCTTTGTACACTCCATAGTCCTCAATTCTCATTGATGAATGCAGAACTTTCCGGTGGCTAGCTTCAGTTAGTTTGTAATAGTAGCTTACTTGAGATCGCTGAAAGTGTGCAACCTACTTGTTTGTATCATATAGATGTGATTATGACGTGGTAAAGCATTGTGAAAATTTGTTTGGCATCACCTTGTTTAGAAATATTGCACTTTATTTATCAAGGTAAAAAAAAAAAAAACAGAACATCTAGATGCTCGGTTACATCTGTCCCCAGCCATACACTTCTCAAGCACCCTTATGATGCCTGGATGATGTGCAGAAACCATAGCTATGTTTGAGGGGGCGAGTTGTGCTTCAGAATGACAAAGAAGAGAAAAGCCAGGCAAGCAAATAAGAGGGACATTGCAGACAAGATGAGCATGTCGATTCCTATCCTGTCATAGCTCAAACTCCTCGAGGAGGCCAATTTATCCCATACATAAGAACCGTCTAATAATTTTGGGCAACTGCATTCTGATACACACGCTTTTGTATTGCAGTAGAAACTGATTGAAGTCATCATGTCCATAGCATATTGGAAAGGGTTGCTCCAATACAGCCACCGGTAGAACCTTATGTCTGGTAGCACAACAACTACTCCAGAAGCCGAAATCCACAGTGATGTCACAATCGACACAGCAAATGCAGCTAGTGTAGGCACTGGGGCTAGGAAAGTAATCATCATTCCGAAGTATGTCACGCAAATTTTGAACACAAAGAGCACAGTCCAGTACATCATGAACTCATGGATGGAACCAGTTCCAATTCCTGCCATACCATTCCCGATTCCCACTACTGCAAGTGTTGCAATGAAGAAGTATGGAATTTCTCCCAGTGCCCATGACAGAGGATAAAAGATAGGATGGTACATCCCTGCTCTCTTCTCTCTAAAGTACACTAACCTGTCTGTGCCAATCTGAGGAATGACATTATTTGCTGATATGATTCCTAGGAGAATTACTTGACTATATATATAGAGGGAGCGCGAAGTCATGCCAATTAATTCCTCATATTCAATCTTCCAATATAGGGAGCCCATGAGAAGACCAATCACGATGCACCCAGTAAGTCTACCATATGTGTACCGTACATTCCTCCACAGGAATCTTTGAGTTCTGAGTAGTACCATCATGGCTTGCAGTGTGTATGGAGCAGGATAAACATAAGAGGAAACCATGTAATTCCTATCCTCAGTTAAACTCTTTATACTGTAGATTTCTCTGTTGTTTATTTCATGCAGGGAACTAGCTTGGTAGGCCCCTGCAAAGTTTATTGGTGGTGTCGCTCTCTTTTTTATGCCTACTCCAAGAGTTGCCATGACAAAACCAACTGGACTTGCTCTCATGGAATCGTGGGGAACTTTTGTAACTGATAAGAAATAACCTAGCAGGTCACTGCAGTCGGGTCCTATTGGGCCAAAGTACGCTTGCTGCCCTTCATGTGTCAGAATTAGGGCCAAGTCGAAGAAATCAAGTGTGCAGGCATTAGGGTGTGCTAAAGTGGCGATAATTACACGCCCTGAATTGGAAACTTGAGGAAGAATATTGAGGATACTGGCTGTACCTCTGCTGTCCAGTCCTGATACCGGTTCTTCAAGAAAGAGAATACTTGGATTAGCAGCGAGTTCAACAGCAATGGTTATCTTTTTGGCTATCTCAAATGTTTTTCCAGTAGCATCACGAAGGGAACCAACTAGTTGATTCGAGTAAGGCAATAGATCAAGTTGGTCAAGGACTAGCTCCACATGGATGCAACGATTCGCCGAACTGATTGTTTGACTGAGACGGAGTGCAGCACTGAAATGAAGGGTCTCACGCACTGAGAGATAAGGTTGGTGGGCATCGAGCATCTCTACATAGCCAATAAGTCTAGAATAAGCAGGACCCTTGTCCCAACATTTTGCCTGGAGGCTGCCTTCGAGGCTACCCATTGAAGGTGCCCTCCCAGCCAGGCATTTCAGAAGAGTAGATTTACTTCCTTTGGAACCACCCATCAAGGCAAGCATGTTTCTAGGCCTAGCGTAACCTGTGATGTTGCTAAAAATTGAAGTGCCTTCTGTCATGTCTTCATCGTACCTTATTTAGGGAGAGTAGGGTATTAGATAGTGTGCAAATGGGCAAAGCAAGCAAATATAAACTCATACAGTCAACATAGCATGGGAATACGTTAAAGGAAAATTCCAAGGGGATAAGATACACCTCATGAATGATAGATCCTCAAAAAGGAGAGTTATTGGCTCTACTGAAATGCCTAGTCCATTCTTCTCCATATCGACCCTGAACTGCTCTATCCATTCTTCAACTCGGCCGTTGTCCCTTATGTTTCCATCTCTTTGTCGTCCAGAATATTGAGAAGCTTCGAAACTATTGGTTTTTTCATTGTAACTTTCCAGTGACTGAAACTCCATCTCTGTGTCCTCTTTATAGTTGCTGATTGTTGGGGACGATCTGATAGAGGGTAAGGATTGGCTAGTTTCTGTGAATTCTATCTTCTTTAGTCCTAGTAATCCGAGGAAGTTGGCAATGAAAGTCCACCCAATAAGAACGACATAAGGGAGCCAGGGGTTTTCAACATCTTCAGACAGCTGATAATATTTGAGGTATGCTTTTCCAACGGTCATGTTAGGGAATTGATCACAGCAGGCAAGTTGGTAGCTGGAGCAAGGATCTTGATAGTCATTTTCAAATTGAATCTTGCAAAATAAGACGTTGGCCCAGTGGATTGGGTTTGCGTGGACTAGCCATTTCCAGTATATGGGCACATTGGACGGGAAAATCACAAAACCACTGAACAGCAGGAAGATTGAAACTAGGAGACCTGTCAAAAAGATGCAATTTTTGTGAGCTTTTAAGTTGATGCAGGATTAGGTTTTTTTTTTGGTCGGTATGCAGGATTAGGTTGAACAATGCAAAATGACCTCATTATTTTGTACGCTTTCCATCTAATTTTCAATGAAAAAGCAGTGGGATTCTGATCCTTAAGGAGATGATTATACCTGCCAAGGCATTCCCAACTTCTGGGATTGCAGAAATTGCACTGAGAAAGAAAATTATCGATGACCCAAGATAAGCAACCAAAAATAGGAGTAGCAAATACTGGAAAAATGGTGATCCATTTCCTGTTGATGATAGCCCAGCTAGAAAATAGACACTTATCGTATATGCTATTGCCTGCACAAAGTAATAGATATGTTGGAGTTTTATCTCGATTCTCGACTATACTTAATTGAAAGAGGAAACAAACTAGGTGGGTTACTTCTATTAGGGTCTGCGGTAGGTTGACTACGCAATGGGCAACGACATATGAGGAGACCCTGTAAAATCTCTGAGCCTTGTGCTTGTAGAATATTGGCCTCTGGAGCATATAGAGAGGAAGCTGCACCCAATTTATGAGGATAATAGTAATGGTAGATACAAATCCGAGGGACCTTACTGAGTTCATATGCTGTTGGTTGTAATTGCCGCCAAGCTTGTAGAATAGTGTTCCCGCATATAAGCCCAGTACAATTGCCTGCAAAATTAACGTATGTACCACTCATTTCTTGAATGGAGCAAACTTCACGCAAAAAGTGGATCTCATATAATTTCTATCATTCTGTGAACTTGGCTCTCTGAGTTTTGTTGAGGATGTATGCACTTAAACATGTTCCTTGAGGTAGTTAAACTTAGGATCTTATGATAGCATAAGTTTGTGACCTGGAAAAGCCTCAATTTGATTATAGCATGAAGCCTCTTTGTGATCTTGATTTGCCTCTTGATGAGTGTTTGAGTAGACTCCCACCACGTCTGGACGAACGGCCTCCGGAATTGCTTCAATTGAGCTTGGTTCTCATCTTCCTACACGATGAGAAATTATTAGCTGTTATGACCAGGCTAGTCATTTTCTTTCTTTATATCATGCTCAACTTTCTCAAGCATCTCTTTGCATCCCATTCATGACACTATTTATTTTATCAAATTTATCTTATTGCACACTGAGGCTCTCAGGAAAGAAGACCAAAAAGCTGTAGTCGCAAAAGATGTCTCTCATACCTCTTCTTTGTAACGCTCAACTTGGAGACGAATATACCCTCTCGCCTGCATTAGCATGGCGTATACGTGTGAGGCTCGCTCATGTTGTGGCCTTTGGGGTCCAACTGAGAGATATTGCGTTTCATCATTGTTTATGGATATTGCGGTCACCACATCCCCAACCTGAACTCTCCCGGTGCTTTCTATTCCCCCTAAATGCATTATTTTGCTTGATAGCTTGGCAACCACCAATTCTGCAGCAAAGTAACAATAGTCACCCACATCTTAGGGTTCGTCAAATGTCGATAAATGACTTTGGCCGCTTAAATTGGCTGATATGGATTTTATTGGCATGAACAGACTAATAGTCATGTTTCGCAACATTCAGAGCTGCTCACCTGTCTCTTTTCTTGGCTGTGCATCAACTGCACAATGGTACTTGGATGGTGTCTTGAAAGTCAACCCAAGTCCCGCCTCGCTGTCTACCCAATAGGTATGCTTTACCTCATCTCCATGCACAATCCTCAGTACGTCCTTGTAGTGATCTGAAGCGTTGTAGCACTCAATAAGCTCCTCTAAAGTCGAGGATGTTGCTCCCAGTGCCATATACTTGGACCCATCTCCGGCTGCTATGTCTTCAAGAAACTCATTTGATTCCACATGCAATGGTTTTGTGTACCTGCACATCGTGTCAATATGTTGGCTCTACGTTAGCAAAAATCATCACAACATTTAACCGTACACCCAAAACTCATCTGCATACTAACCCGAGTTTTGTGAAGTATGGGATGGCATCATGACGAGTACCTTGGAAGATAACATGGCCATCGCTGAGCAGTATAACTCGGTCAAAAAGATCGAATATTTCTTGGGAGAGTTGGATCAACGACATAATTGCAGATGAATGCTGAATTCTGCTGATGGTGCGTAGGGTGTCGACTAGGTTGTAGGTGGCTGCAAGATCAGAACTAGGAAATGGTTGGTCATAAATCATGACAGAGTATGTTCCGAGTGCCAATTCAGCCGTTGTGAGCTTCTGGCAATCGAAATCAGAGAAGCCTTCTCCGGTGAGTTTGTGCTCAACTTCCTTCAAACCTAAAATTGCTAAAACATACTCCAAGAATGGATCTTGTCCTTCCACAAGTGCATGTGCAAAGAATTTCCTCATCTGAGGAGTGAAGTTCTCTGGCTGCAGACCCTGGGTACAATCCCTTGCAAACTCGAGTGTCTCTCTAACTGATAAAATTGGAATGTGCCTGAAGATTTACCAGAAAAGGTGTTGAGGCTTACAATTAGAGAAAATGCTGTTAATTAAATCAGGGCGTGACCATGTGCTTATCTGAGATTAGACAAAATTTCAAGCGTAAGCCTTGTCTAATCTGCACAGAATGAAGGTATTCAGGCGATAGTGGACTCACTTGTTAAGTTGACCATTGACATATGCAATGAATCTGCTACGGCATACATCAGTAACAGATTTGTCGTTGTACATCACCGAGCCTTCCAAGCTCGAGTTAGGATTTACTTTAGCTTTGCCTGCTAGGATTTCTAGGAGGGTGCTCTTTCCACTTCCTGCAAAATTGTATATCAAATGGATCATCACTCGACAGATTTGTTTGCTATTGTTGAAATCACTTGACTTATTGATTGAGAGGTGGCCTCTTCAGATTTATCATTCCATAGGTATCATTGCAGTATTAGAGGAAATTTTCATCTACCCGGAGGTCCTAGTAATAGAGTCATCGAGCTCGGCATGATGTATCCATCCACTCCCTCTAGGATCTGCATTTGTATCGAGCTTTTTCTTTTAAGTATAGTCTTGATCGGCCCAAGGAAACATCCCATCAATTTATTCCCGAAGGTTTCATATCCTCCCGAGGAGATTTGACAGTTTCTAGAATATTTAATGCCAGAGAACCGAACCACCTGCAAGACAGTTCAATTTTTGCTAAAACCATAAGAAGCTGCTTACGTCAATGAATCGTTGGACAGATTCATGTTTACTTTACATTCATGTTCTGTTTCCGGCGATTATGTTCTGGTATCGTAATCACATTCTCACTTTGGGTCCACCTTGTGTGTAATCAGGAATGATCATTAGCTTACTATGCAAAGTTTAAATGGAAAAATCAGACCAAAAAAAAAAAAAGTTTAAATGGAAAATTACACGGCCATCGACAGTCACAGTTTTGTTTTATTTTGGCTAACAGACAATGTTACATTTTCACCACCGCCCGCGGTGGCCGCGCGGTTAAGGCTTGGTACCCTCCACGCCAAGGGGAAGAGTTCGAGACTTCGTGGACGCAGTGCTTCAATGCTCAACGCGCGACTTACCTGCGTACGGGGCCAGCGGTGGGGGCCCCGAGCTCCAGGGTTTACTCTCCGCCGCGAGCGGCAGAGCGGAGGTTCCCGGGTTATTAAAAAAAAAAAAAAAAAAAAAAAAAAAAAAAAAAAAAAAAAGACAATGTTACATTTTCATTTATATCGTATGAATGCGTGGCCAGCCATTTGCAAGGATAGGTGAAGAAAGTTAAAACTAAGGTCAACTGGAGCATGAATCACTTATTGTATTTGATATTGTCGATTGAAGGATTTAAAAAATATGTGTCAAAGCCTGGGGCTCCGGCCAAGAAACAACTAAGATTCCACAGATATCGCATCACATGAATATGTTGTGATCATAATTTCATGCTCATATATTAAAAATTCCTTAAGTCGGCGACAAGACCTATTGTGCTTTTCGATGAAGTTCTTAGCGTGTGATAGAATTTGTGCAGTTGAATTCCGAAAAAAGGCGGCCGAGATCGCCTCTTGATTCTTCTTGATCTATATAGGAAAAGTGTTAAAAAAAAGTCTTAAACCTTTTTTTATTTTTATCAATTTAATCCTAATTTTTTTTTGCCAATTTAATCCTAAACATTTTTACGTCGTGCCAATTTAGACCTTTAGACCTTTCCGGCCAATTTTAACGGATTTTGCTGATTGAACATCGACCGGTTGACGTGAACAACTTTTAATAATATTTTAATATTTAAAAAAAAATTATTTTTCCATTCTCCTCCTCCTTCTTCTAGCCGGTTGCCGGACCTCGGCGACTAGCCAAAGGCAATGGCCTCGCCAATGGCCGCGAGGGCGGCCTCGCCCATGGCGGTGAGGCTTGCTCGCCCGATCTTTGCCATGGGCAAGCCTCGCCCTCGTCGGATCTGGCGAGGGTCAAGCCTCGCCCATGGTCGGCGAGTGCGAGCCCCGCTAGCTCAGCACGAGTCTCGGCCTCGCCCATAACCGGCGAGTGCGAGCCTCGCCAGCTCGGCATGAGGCTGCCCTCACGGCCTCAAATTGGCCTCGCACTGGGCTGGTAGGGCTCGCCCTCATTGGCCATGGGCGAGGCTCGACCCTCGCCAAATTCGACAAGGGCGAGCCTCGCCGCCCGGGCCCGGAGGGAGGCCTCGCACCAAGCGGGCAAGGCTCGCCCTCATCGGATTTGGCAAGGGTCGAACCTCACCCATGGCAGCGGGCGGGCGAGCCTCGCTAGCCATAAGCGAGCGAGCCTCACTAGCCATGGGCGAGCCTCGCCGGCCATGGGCAAGGCCACCCTCGTGGCCACCGGCAATGTGGCCGGCAAGGTCGACCTCAACCTCACCAACCGTCGCCTCTGGCCGGTTGCCAAGGTCCGGTGACTGGCTACCGCCGAGGTCCGGTGACTGGCTGGAGGAAAGAGGAGGAGAAGAAAAAAAAGAAAAAAAAAAGAAAAATCAAAAAATTAAATAATAGTAAAAATTATTAAAAGTTATTCACATCAGCGCCGATCATGTCTCGTCGGTAGGCCGACATCCAGTCGGCAAAATTCGGCTAAAATTGGTCAGAAAAAACTGAATTGGCACCACGTAAAAATATTTAGGACTAAATTGGTACAAATACAAAATGTTTAAGACTTTTTTAACACTTATCCGATTTATATGCTATCGACGTTCTCATTCAAGTTGAGTATATGAACTGTCGCACAGATTGCCCGGACGAGACATGGCGTTCCATGGTTTATAGACGGCACGTTAGAGAATATAAAGAGAGTCACGTGGCATTTTACCTGCTGAGGGATTGGGGGTGTGATCTTGGCCATGTCCCGCAGATAACTCACGAAACCATCCTTCAGCAAGTACTCCATTCCCAGAAGCTCCTCTGACTTCCTCCTCACACCCTCATCTCCTTCGTTCTTGATCTCCTCCACTTCGGAGATCACGTCGCCTTCTACTTCTCTGGTGAACGCTCTTCTGGCTTCGCTCCTCAACCCGTGCCTCTTCAAGCTCTTGTACATCCTTAACGCCACGTGCCTTGCGGTCTCCGGCGACGCGCTCTCTATCTTCCTTCCCACATCCAGGGATGACGCGGCTGAGAACCTTGCCGGCATCAGGGTTGCAGTCCCCGGGACCGGTAAAGTGATCACGCTGGCATCGCTTCTCCGGGTGTGCTCGCTGAGGAAAGACTGCCTCGGTTCATCAATCTCGCTCGGATAGTGGTCTTCTTGCTGCCCCCACATCATGTTTGACAGCGGACTCACCAGAGATTCGTTTGCCATTTTCTCGCTACTGAAAGATCAGAGTGATCTTGAAACACCAGAGGTTGAAGCTTGCCTTTCTTTTGGCGTCTTGACAAGCAGAGAAGAGGACGATGGTCCTTATATAACCCTAGAAAACCTCGAATGTGACTTGAACTATAGCCATGCTGTAATATGAAGTATTAAAACTTGTTTTTCTATTTTGCACTTCATTAAAGTTGCGAAGTCGCCCCTGTTAGAGAGAGAGAGAGAGAGAGAGCACAGTAAAGTCCAAGTTCAATGAATCGCCACCTTGGAAGATGAACGGCGGACGAGAAGATGGGAACGAATGCGGTTTTTTACCACTATATTTTATTTGACCAACTCCTGAGAAGGACGAATCAGTAACACGCCTCATGAAAACGCTGATGGGGCAAGAATGAACCGAATCCAACGTCGCACGGAGAATGTGAGGTAATGTACCATTTAAAGAGTGGCACCAATCTCAACTATTAATAATTCGCATTTTAAAGCTATGCAGGCTTGGCCCAAAGTATCGAATTTGAGTTAGAAGTTGGTCCTTATAGCTACAATTATTGAATTTGAGTGCCCCTCTAGTCAATTTCCACGTGTGATGTTTTCATCATCTCCTTCTGAATTCGTAAGTAAGATGAAACAATTTTGTCCCAATAGTCTATTTTACAGCATTCAAAGATGTCATATGTGACAAAAATTGCTTTCTATTGTTGTGATTTGTGAGGGGAAACAATACATAAGAGGAGTTAAAGGTAAAGGTAAACGTTCAGAACTTTGAAGTGAAAAGATGCAAATAGTTTTGATTAATTCGGGGCTAGAAATGTAATTGACAATCAAATTAGGCTTGTTTTATTTCATTGAATGATTTTAAAAACATGTTTATTAATGATTATTTATACCGTTTAAAATAATTAGCTAATGAAAAAAAATTTCACTATCAACAACAATTTATGTAAATTTTTGTAAGTAATACAAACGATCATTTTTAGGAAAGTGATTTCAAATTATTAATTTTTTGTGAAATAAATGGACTCTACTAATGAGTATTTTGGATGTAAAAATGACTTAGTAAATTGGCTGGGAAAAGGAATTTGTTAGTAAATTAGTCACATTGCACATATGTAGCTTCTTAAACGCAATTATTTCCTTTTTGTGAACAGTAAGCAGAATTAATTTCTGGTAAAGTGGTCAAGTCATATTCAATAATCAATAACAATCTTTCATATCATTTAGTAAATGAATTTTTTAAATCGGCTTTAGTAAACATTTGCTGTTGCCATCACTAAAATTTATCTACAAAATATTGTTAAAATTACTTCTTCTTTTTTTAAAAAAAATTCTATGTTTGTCGACCATAGTTGTTCAATCTAATCAAAGCGAAGCATTAGATAATATAATTTGATCAATTTCTTTATTAGAAAAGAATTGATTGAATTGCCGTTAAGATTTGTTATTCATGACTCAACCTGAGTAAGCTAAGATTTTTAAGCTCTATTTCAAACATTGAGCTTCTTGATATGCTCTTGCTTAATTAAGCTATATCCTAAAATTTGAATGATAATACGAGATATAATAGGTATCATAAAATGAGAAAATTATCCAATTTTTTTTAAATCTATTGTACTTTTATCAATTTAGTCTTAAACATTTCAATTTTGCTAATTGAGTTCATGAAGCCAATTTTAACCATAATTGTTGAAATGAATGCCGATCGTGACTATCTTACAGTCATGGTTGGTGTAGGACAGTTACAATCACCATTGATGTGACATTTTTAAATATTTTTTTTATTTTTTAATTCTTTATGGTTTTTATTCTTTCCATTAATCTTTTTTTTTTTTTTTGGTACTATGGATTGAGGGATGGCATGGGTCAGCAACCCTTGCCAGGCACAAGGTGAGGATGTCATGGCCTACATGAGCCAAAGCGAGGGCATGCCCCCCCCAACCTTGCTTAGATCCGATGAGGGTCACAATGCCTTTGCTCGAGGTTGTTGACAGTTGCAACACCCTCATTGGACTTGGCTAAGGTCTACCCTCGATTGGTTAGTGAGGGTGTTGTGGCTATGGCATTATTGTTGTGGCCGGCTAGGGCATTGGGCGAGGGTTGCCAAATCCTTGTCAAAAACAATGAGGGCCGCAAGCCCTCACCAACAACAACAAGGGCCATGAGCCCTCATCCAATCCTGGCGAGGGTCATCGGCCCTCAATCCAAAAAGCAAAAACAAAAATAAAGAAAAGGAAAGGAAAAAAAAAACCAAAAAACTAGAGCAAATTTATAAAATTATTATTAAAAAAAGTCATCTTCGGTGCCGGCCATGTTATGTAAAACAGCTAGCATTCACTTCAGTAATTCTGAACTAAAATGGTTGCATGGACTCAATTGTCAAATTTAAAATTTTAGGATTGAATTGGTGAAAGTGCAATATATTTTAAAAAAATTTGACAAATTTTCCTCATAATTTATATTTACTTGGAAATATCCATCATTTCGAGGGAAAATTTCAAATAAGGAATCTATTTTCTCAAATAAAGATCAAAAGTGAATTTTATATCAAATAAGGACCCGACATGGACCAATTGTTTCAAAGAATAACCTGAAGTGAATTTTGTGTCAAATAAGGACCCGAAGTAATCAAGTTAATCTCTATTAAGGACCTTAGCTCGCCGACAGACATTTTCCATCGATTAAAATAGGAGTAATTTTGTCAAAAATTTGTGATTGGAAAAAAAATGGAAAATTCTAAATTAATTAAGTTTAGGTTATTCATTTAGATGTTTACGTTTTCTTCTTTTTTGTCCCTCGTTGTTCCTCAACCAAATCGCTACCCAGTCGTCATCGTGACTCGATTCTCGTCGCTCCTTGCCTTGCTCAACCGGCAAAGAATTTGGGTCTCCGCAAACAAAGAAAGAAGCATATGGTTTTCTTCTTGTTTTTTAATTCATGCCTCAACCGGCGGAGAATTTGGATCTTCACAAACAAAGAAAGAAGCATATGGTTTTCTTCTTGTTTTTTAATTTGTGCCTCAACCGGAGGAGAATTTGGGTCTCCACAAACAAAGAAAGAAGCATATGGTTTTCTTCTTGTTTTTTAATTCTTGCCTCAACCAGCGGAGAATTTGGGTCTTCAACTTTGCGGAGGATGGGTATAAGGAATGGGGAGAACTTCGATCTTTGACTTTCAGAGGACGGGTACAAGGAACGGGGAGACCGTAGAAAACCTAGGTTTTTTTTTTTTTTTTTTTTCTAAGGATTTGTTAACTTTCCTTATATATATTTTTTGAACAAAATTGCCCAAACTCCAGTCATTAGAAATGTCACATGTTTGATAGTTGGCAAATATTTGGCTGACCAACAAGCTCAGGTTCTTATTTGGAATTGATTTAACCGCTTCGGGTCCTTATTTGAGACAATGGGTCCACTTCAAGTTTTATCTGACACAAAGTTAATTTCGGGTCCTTATTTAAGAAAATTGGTCTACTTTGGATCCTTATTTGGAATTTTCCCTCATTTCGATGAAGTCTTGGTTATTATCTCTCAATGCTGGCAAGAGAGCAGCTTGGTTTGTAGAAATTTCGAACCGAACTATTCGTGATCAAAATAGGGGTATGAAAATTGCACAATTGGAATGAATTGATTGCTGCATATTCATGTCCAAATGAATCTCTTTCTTTCTTTTGTATTTCCTTTTTGGCTAAGACATGTCTCAATATAAGTACTTGATTTATCCATCCAGTCGACAGCCAAAAAGGCCTCATCTTCTTTTGCGTGTCTTATTACCATTCTCACTTCATCACTCTTCATCTTCTTCTTCTTTGTACCTTCTTCCATTGCAATTTCCCAAGATAAAATACATATCATTTGCCTCCCGGCGAAAAATCCCGACTTCTGCACGAACCTCTTGGAGAACAATCCGCGCACTAATTCAGCGGATGTTCCTTTGCTTTCGCTCATCTCGATCGAATTGACCATGAGCGAGGCGGATCTCATTTACCAAAATTATGCTCAAGTTCGTGACGGGACTGCGGATCCATCGGTGCGAAAAGGCTGCGAGATATGCCTTTCCATGTACCAGAAGATCGAGGACGATTTGAACAAGTGCCATCAATATTTCGACAGAGAGAGATTACGAGGAAATAAATAGGGCAAAGCCTAAGGTCGTGGATGTGCTCGAATGCAACGGCGCGCTCGATCGTAGCTTTGCCGCGATTTCGGAGGACATGCCTGACACACTCGACATGGTGACCAGGGTTGCTGTCTACATGCAAAATCATTATGGAGGATGACACATGTAGGGAATTGGTGATTTAGAGCCTCTTGAAGAAATAAATCTCCCTTGTTGATTCGTCTTCGTTTGATTCTTCATTATTTCTTCTTTTATGTGCAAAGCAGATGACTTAGGAAACAACAAGTGGTAGCGCCATGGCGTGGATGATTTTGATTTACATTTATAGAAGATCTGGAAATTAATTAGGTAGGTCTATAATGAGGGGCGCGAAGCTTTATCCTGAAATTACATATGGTGTGCATTAGAAAGGACTAATTTATTTCATTGCTGGATTGAAATTTATTTTTCAGTAATTAATTAGGTAGGTACATATGTAACGTCACTTGCTTTGTCAACCTTAAGATGCCCTGGTATTCGCTTGTGACTATTCTCTCTGTCACCTTTTGTCGTCTTCTTTTTGCCTTCTTCCAATGCGATTTCCCTGGAAACGGTCTCCGCTGCGATAGGCCCTGAGTGCCGCAAGACCCGCCTGGCGCCCGCCTAATGGAGCAACCCACGCAGTCATTGTTGACCCAAGTTGCCTTACCCACGGAGAAAAGAAGCATGATCACTTGATTATCGTCCCAATCAATTCCAGACAAGTACTATTGAAGGCTAATCTAATGCAAGGTTCGATAATTGGGCCATCCGAACTTGTTTAGGACGCAACGAAAATTGAGTCGAGTTTGATTGGTCATTGAGGGCCTGTTTGTTAAAAAGTGTTTATATTCCTCAGAAAAAAAAAAAAAAAACGAACAGAAACGTATTTGGTAAAACTTGTGTTCCCGGAAACATATTTAGAATTGAAACAAGAAGTAGAAAAAAGTAGTTTCTTGTTTCTAGGAATAATTCCGAGAATTAATTTTTCGCTCTTATGTTTTTTTATCTTTTTTCTTCTTCTCTTTTATTTCCTTCTTCTTCCTTTTGGCCGGTCGCCGGCCTCGGCCATGGTTGGCGACCGGCCGACGAGGGCCGGTGACCTCGTCGGAGCGTCCTTAGCCCCCGGTGAGGCCAAGCCTCACCGGTGGCTAGGCGAGGTCAAGCCTCCCCAGTGGTCTGGCGAGGCTCGTCCTTGCCCAAATCTAGTGAGACCGAGCCTCGCAGTGGCCTGATGAGGCTTCAGCGAGCTCGCCGGACCTCGCCCAGCTAGTCGCCGTCCACTGCCATGGACGGTGATCGGCCACAAAGGAGGAAGAAGGAAAAAAAAAAAAAGAAGAAAAATAAATAAATATATAAATATATATATTGAAAAATTAAAAGAAACAACAAAATTATACAAGTTTTCTAGAATAGAAATTTTTTTCAGTTTCAAGCACATTCTTATATTCATAAATTGTTCCCGAAAACAAAAATAGAAAAAATTATTTCTGTTCAAAAATTATTTTCCATAACATAATGATTACCAAACGCGCCCTAAATGAGTCGAGCTTGAGAATCGATTCTATATTCGAAACCATCACTAGTTATGAGTAGCATATTAAGATGAAGTTGGGCGCCTCATCGAATTGTCAAACTAAGACCAATCTCTCTGCCTATCTATCAAAGACTAACGGTAAACCTCTCCATCAGCTCCTTGAAGGCTATGCATCTAGTATTTCGCAGAGAAAACTCTAATTGAAATACGAGAAATCCAGTTTGGTGACTGCTCCTTGGAAGACCGTTAAAAAGGCATGAAATCCGGCCATACTATGAATGGCACCAAGGAACGCAAGACAGAGAAAAGTTGCCAAGAAAGAATTTACGACACTTGAGTCCAATGAACTCACGTCTGTTTCGATCCATTAAATTATAACACATACATTCCAACGCTTGGAGAGTTTGAGGTTTCACTTTCGGCTTTAATTTTCTAAACATACTATTATGTGGCATTAAGAAAGGCCTGTCACTTTTACGTTGAGAGCACTCGGGCACGAAATGAAAGGCCACATCACATCCTTCGTTTTGTCGGTTATTGTTACACCTTCTTTAACATGCCTAACATAGCTGGTCGCGCGAAATATCCAACCAACGAGATTGCGAAAACTATAATACTGTGAACCTGCCATCTAAGGCCCCTCTTAGTTAGGAACTGCCATGGAAGCTTTTTGGGGAGTGGGTGGGTGGATCATGATGGAACTGCCCCAAAAAATTGCATGTGTCCCTCGGCCCCTCACTTAGAAGTGAAAAAGAACACATCCTCCTTTTTGGGGTGACTGATTTTGGAACCCTCTGCCTCATCTTGAAATGCCTCTTACCTACTCTTTTGTACATTCTTTTGGCCCAACAGGAGGGAATGAAGCTGAAATTGTCTCTCTGCAAGAAAAGCTTGGCCTTCCCAATGCAATTCTCCCACAACCCACATCTGACAAGCTCTAAATATTCTCCGCCAGGCTTTACTCTCTCTCTCTCTCTCTTTGTCATGCATGCCCGAGTGCTATGTGCACCCTCCACTATTCCCAGCCACCAACGAAAGCCAATCCTATATTGGAACTGGTCGGTCTTGTGTCATTATTATAATCCTCCCACAAGGACCGACCCTCCCAAAAAGTAACCTCCCACTAACCAACTCTTTTCCTAGTATAAAAACGGCCCGGAACTCCCGCCAGCCTCTCACACATCATCCTCCAAACTCTCGAAACTGGCCACAGTGTCTGTGGGTGTTTGAAAGCACAGCCTCGCAACTTGTTCCGGTGCCTCAACGCAAAGTGGTCATCACTTTCGCAGGCTCAGGATAGCTCCACACAACTTGGTTTTCCAGCACTTCCCCAGAACGTGGGTTCATTTTCCTTTTGCCTCTTTGCTCACTTCAGAAAAGAACAGCCCTGTCATAATCTGAGTCAGGCTCCTTGAATCCCAGGAATAATTGAGCGTGAACTCGAATTACGGCTACGCGCCACACCCTAGTGGAGAAAGGAGCCTATCATTCTAGGATAGTGATAGTTTGGGTGACTTCTTTAAATATCTACACATTGCTCCCATCACCTTAGTCACTCATCTTTCCCCAAGTTTGCAAATCTCTTCACCATGACACGCTCGCTACTTTCTCTTGCCGTGCTCACTTTCTTGTCACTCTTCGTGTTGCTTCCTCCAACTGATGGGAGGACTCACAGTCACCACACGAGGAAGAAGGATTTGCCTGCTGTGTCTCATATCTCGGTGCCGCCCTCACCAGCGCCCGAGCCAGCCAATGCTGCTAGCCCCAGTTACAGTGGCGGTGAAGCAGATCCCATTTCCACATTCGACGTGCGAAAATTTGGTGCCAAAGGTGATGGAGTCACCAACGATACGGATGCGTTCAAGATGGCCTGGGATGCAGCTTGCGATGCCGAGTCAGCCACTCTGCTCGTTCCTCGTGGCCATTCCTTTATGATACAGTCTACGATTTTCACAGGGCCTTGCAAAGCCAACCTTGTTTTCCAGGTAATTGTTGATGACGTCCTCTATCAAGAAACTGACGCCGCATTTGGCCGCGAGTACTCAAGTTTTTTTTACATTGGCCATGAATTTGAATTCACACTTCACAGATTGATGGAACTATAATGCCACCGGACGGGCCCGACTCGTGGCCACAGGGAGTAAGCAAGAGGCAGTGGCTGGTCTTTTACAGGATCAATGGAATGTCAATGCAAGGAGGCGGGTTGATAGATGGGAGAGGAGAGAAATGGTGGAATCTTCCTTGTAAGCCACACAAAGTAAGCTAAACCACATACATATAGACGACACTCGGCAGTGCCTTCAGAAGCTAGCAGGAACTACATTTTTTTAGTGCTTATAAATTAGTTTAATAGTACTCATCACTCTTATTATATGCATATTGGAACAGGGAATAAATGGAACAACCATGCCTGGTCCTTGTGACAGCCCAGTTGTAAGTCAGAAACGCTGCAATTTTTCTGGATAAGATTCATCAAATTGTCAAGGAAAAAATTATTGAGTTATCATCGACCTTTATGTAATGCAGGCCATAAGGTTCTTCATGAGCTCTAACTTGACAGTTCGGGGACTCAAAGTCATGAACAGCCCTCAATTCCATTTCCGATTCGATGGCTGTCGCAACGTCCTCATTGAATCGCTCTCCATCAAGGCGCCATCTCAGAGTCCAAACACGGATGGAATTCATATAGAAAACTCGAATAACGTGGGAATATACAATTCAATGATCTCTAATGGTAACATGCTCGACCATAAGTTTCTGAACAATGGCTTATGCTGTCACAGTATCACTGCTTTGATTTTAATACAAGCAGTTTCATTGATCTGACTGGCCTTTGTAGGTGACGACTGCGTATCCATTGGAGCCAGTACCTATGACGTCGATATAAGAAACATAACTTGCGGTCCTAGTCATGGAATAAGGTACAGCAAGTGATGATAAAACAAAATTTTGCATCTGAATAGTGCTTCAAGCTTTATGAGAAAAGAAAGAATTAACACTTAAAAGGTGTGAATAATAGACAGACAAAAGGTACTGATTAGTGGTGATTTAAAATCTTGAACCGCCTTTTTCCTTTACAGCATAGTTTTCTCCCTCCATCTAACTCCTAGCCACTATTGTTCAACATAAATCCATATAACATATGACTTGTGGGCTTCAATGTATGTATGTCCCACTGCTTTTTAACCTACTTTCCACCAATGATCAGTTTCCTTGCACTCGTGCAGCATCGGCAGTCTCGGCGTTCGCAACTCCCACGCCTGTGTCTCAAACGTCACCGTGACAGATTCCGTGATCAAACACTCGGACAACGGGGTCCGAATCAAGACGTGGCAGGGCGGTTCGGGCGCCGTCTCTCACGTGACCTTCAACGACATCCACATGGACACGGTCCGGAACCCAATCATCATCGACCAATACTACTGCCTCGCCAAGAAATGCGCCAATCAAACCTCGGCGGTCTACGTTTCCGACATCTTGTACTCCAACATCAAGGGCACCTATGATACCCGCAGCCCGCCAATGCATTTCGGGTGCAGCGACGCGATCCCATGCACCAACTTGACACTCTCGGACATCCAGCTGCTTCCGGCGCAAGGGGAATTTGTCTTGAACCCATTTTGCTGGAACGCTTATGGGACCATGGAGACATTCACAATCCCACCAGCTATGTGCTTGGTGGAGGGAATGCCAGAGAAGATAATACAGACTGATGTTGGTCAGTGTTGATCTATGTGGGGTTAATATATATTATTGTTTAGACTAAATCAGTGTACCCCAGAAATATGTAGAGTCTATTGGATATCAAATAAGAAAGATAATAGTTTTTATTGATATTTTGCTCTTGATCAAATTTGTAAATCAATATAGCACATCAGAAGTTTTTGGCTGAAGTATAACTCGCATGCTTATTTCCTAGGTCAATTGCCAAGGCATGGATTGAACGGTGCAATATGGGAGGAATTTTCAGGGATATGTTTCACATGCGTCCTATAACGAGGTCTAGGGTCAGATACCTATAGGAAAATGACACTGCAACCTTAGCATGCAACTATCCCATGCTGAAAGAGAAATTTCCCATGATCTTGTGGGCAACATTCAGCCTATACCAAATGGCTATAATAGTTGGGTCCTAACAAAAATATAGAGTTTGTTTGAACTTGACCTAATTTACTAACTTGACCGAATTTCATAAATTATCCATGTTAATTCGTAAACCATCACACAATTCGGTCATGTTTCAACATTAAACCGACTGTGGATTGATATATTATAAAACAAGTCTCTAAAGTGACATAATTACATGAAATTCCATAATTTGTAGTCGAATAATTTCGTGTGGTACCTATAACTTGTTCGACATACACGAATTGATGAGAACACCGGTGATACGACATTTTCAACTTACATATGTCTAATCGATCTTAACCTAAGTACTTGTCCGGGTGATCATATTCATACTTAACTAGAAAGGTGCTTCAGCTTACAGAAAAAAGAGGATAGAGACGTGGATCGACCACTAGAAGAGAATTTGTGCAAGGAGATCAATAACTTGCATGCGGGATTGGCTTTATATGTTGAGGGGGTAAGGTGGGGCATATTTGATTGGGGGGCCAAGTGCGAGAGATAATTGCATACACAGCCAAAAACAAAATGAAGAATGGACCAATGTGGGCTCTTATTTGGGGAAAAAAAAATTGATTTGGGGACCATGAAGATCCACCCTTTTTGGGAATCGAAAAGAACAATAAATCGAATCATTCCTAAATAGCAGTTGGCCGTAGAGCCATGCCAGATGATGCCATGACCCTAATTCTAGCTGTTGAGGACTGGTGAATGGCCAATTGGGGAAAGAAAATATCAAATAAACAATTGATTAATTAATTGAAGAGAAAAAGGTAGCAGGAGAGGTTGTGGGTTCTTGCCACTCGGGAGGTGACAAACTTCGGCATGTGAAGTCCACTTTAGTTGGTCTATAATTGCTACACCAAAAATGATGTGACCAGACCTCTCCTAGCGAGGTAATTCGGTCTATGGCTCCCAATCATTTGATATGTCTAACAAACCGCTATCGATATCAATTAGGGGTGTGCAACGGGAACTGCTCAAATCAGGAACCGCCCAGACTAGACCGAATCAATCGGTTGTGGGCGATTCCCAAAGAGGGCGGCGGCCTGATTCCCGGTTCCCATTATTGGAACCAGTGATTAGTCAATCTGATTCGTGGTTCTAAGGTGGGAATCAGACTAATTGGACAGGACCAATTAATATTAAAAAAAAAAAAAAAAACTGAGAAAATCCCTCTGCCCATTTTGGGTTTTGTTTTCCCCTCCTTCCCTTTTTGATTTCTGCTTTATTTTCCCTTTTTGCTTTCCGCTGTACCTCGAGTCCAACCCCATTCGAGTCGTCCATCGTCCAGATTGTCAGCCGCACCGACCACGCCGTCTTCATTTCTTCACTGCACGATCGTTGCAGTTCAGATTTGTGTCGCCTCTGCAACAAGAAACCTCGACGATGCCACTCGTGTTTTGGGTCGCACTTGGCAGATTGATTTCTTCCATGTCTATGGACTAATGAAGAGATCGGAACTTCCAAAACATTCCCAAGGCCCTCAAAGCAGTCAATATGAAAGAGAGGGAGGCTGGGAACAAGAAAATATGAATCATACCCAAACAACAAATTATTTTTGCCCTCAAATAACAAATTGCTGGTTCCACTAGACCGGACTAGACTAGTCGGTTAGTCTGATTCCCAGTCCTAGAATTTGGGAACTAGTCCTTCCGGTCCGGTTCCTGGTTTCACCTCGGAGTCAGACTGGACCAGGAACCGATCAATCCTAGTATTAGTTTTCGGAGAAGGGCAAGGTTGAGCTTGACAAGCCCAAATCCCCCCGCCCCCTCCCCTGGCCATCATCATGTCAATATGCTGCACCGCCAGTAGTAATATGTTATGTCTCAACAGTAACGACAGTCCCCGTGCCAATTAATGTAACCGGTTACTTTTTATTTGGTAAGACGGGGAGTGTCTGTCGGAACTATCATTTGCTCGGTTTCTATGCGAGTCAACTGAATTTTCACTTCATCATTGGTAACTCGAGATGCTGTGCAAACCATACAGATGTAACCACGAGAAGCTATGGCCCATAACAGGAGTGGGAATAATCTAAAAAAACAAAGACGAAAGTTCTGGACTACGTAGCTAGAGAGGAAAATGTACATATGAAGGTGAAAAGAGAGTATGTTAAAAGGTGAGAGAGATGTCATCCACGATCAAAAGAGAGAAACACCAGTTAGTCCACCCACTCAGAAGATTTTGAGGCGTGGAGAAAGTGCACAGGGACGGCTTGTGCTTTTGTGGGCGTCTAGCAGAACTTGAGGCTCAGATTCTCTCTCTCTCTCTCTCTCTCTCTCTCTCTCTCTCTCTCTCTCAAGTATACACGCAAAAAGCAAAGCATGCGCATTCGTGCTATAGCGGTGGCTTGAGGCCAAGAAAAGGGTCGGTCGGTGCACGAGAGGGAGCTTAGTTTATGTCAAAACCAACAGCCCACTCACAGCCACAGCCATCCATCCAGAAGACAACTCTTAACTTATTTCAACTTCAACTAGGTAATATACTCAGGCATTGTTTAAGGTATCGAATCTCATCTCGGTACTAACAGAATCTTTAATAAAAGAAATCAAGAACAAGGAGACAAAGGAGGGAAGGACGGGACCGGACGTCGCCTTCGCCGTAGTTAGTGCCCAGATCTGCAAAAGTGCGCGGCTTTGTCAGAATATTCTTACCACATCAGACACCGCACTAGACGATGATCCCAATCACGCTCCTTTCTCATGTCGACCCGAGTGTTTCTTGATTGTACTTCAAGCTTCTACACCGTTGAGTGCCTGGAGAACCACTCGCTTCTGCCGTTTTTATTTAAGCACCCTTGGTTTTTATATTCCATTTTGTACTTGTAAGATTATTTATGCAATTCTCATGTAAGCTACAAGTGAGATTTCGTGTTCCTCTCTGCGTGTTCGACAATTAATTGTTTATTCTGTGTTAAGGCAAGTCGAGCCAACCAATTTTGGCAGGTCTGTGATGGGACCTAACGCTGCGAAAATATCCCAGAGTCAGGGTTACGGTTGTTTCGGACTTACTTGGCAACTTCTTGTGGTTCAGTCGACCTAACTAGATGCGATGATTCGTTCGGGAAAAAGGGTGTCTGGTTAAATGCTGAACTGTTTTGACCAGAAAGACAGTGACAGCATCGAAGCAAACCGATGGTTACCACAAACTGCTTCCATTGGGAATGCAGTGAACCCACGGTCATCTCACTACCATTCCCATCACAAGATCGATCCACTTCTCCATCAAAGTTAAACACAAACCTCACAAAATGGCCTTCAATCCTTCATCCTATGCTGGAAACTTGGCATATGATACTGAGACATAGCCTGCAGAACAGCACTTAATTACCTTCAGATGATATTAAGAATGAACTAGAATCTTTCCCAGTTAAACTACACCGGAACAAACCGTTACATGAGACCAAGCGGAGTTCCATCACAGATCCCTTAGTTATCCAAGAAGGGAAGCAAATACAGAACGTGGTAATTATGTGCCCTGGCTCTTTCCAGTCAATTCAGTGCCTCATGTGCAACAATTCCTCATAGTTTAAGCAAGACTGACGATAGCCTGTATGCAAGAACAATTCGGTATATCTAAAGTCTTGACAACACATTCTGCTATGACAATAGTATTGACCTACGATAAAGAAACATCAGGCAATGATGGCTTCAGTTGAATGAATTCGTTCAGATGCAAGCAAATCAGGCCTTTATTGACATCTCCACACAAAGATCACTTACATTTGGAAGTGATCAAAACCCTTCTGACAAACATCAAGGCAAATATACAAGATCAGCGTCCCACAATAACTTTTTTTTTCGGTTTTTCCATTCTGCATGAACTTACAATGCATAAACATTCCTTCTTTACACCCATCCACCTTCACATTGACAGCGAACCAAAATAAAATGGGTGGATGTTCCAAAGCAACCGCTAACCAAAAGCAGCAAGGGCCTCCAGCAAGGAGGCAGCAAATTGCATTTGGGTCTCCTCATCTATAGTGAAGAAGAGAGGCACATGGACAAAGAGGGATTTGATCCCATTTTCCTCTGCAAAACGAAGGGAATGATAATAGACGTAGTTGCACACAAATCTACCAGCATCATCTGAAACCATGACGTCAAAGCCCTTCTTTGACAAGGCCTTTGCTATCTCCTGAATGGGTAGAGAGGTCTGCATGAAGCAGAACAGTACAAAAGCATCCCATGTCAAATACATGATATTAAATGATCCAAGTATTCACACAGCAGGATCAATCAAGCGAAATTTCTCAGCTTTAGAGAGTAGCTACTGTAGCAGTGTGAGTAGAAGAATGAAAGAGAATACTAGAAAAGAATCATCCCGAGGTCCAAATGATCCACAATCATTAGCAATACATCTGACAAGAAGAATTGCTCTCCATTCAATGGAGAACTGCCATTCAAACTTCAGGGCAAGTTCTGTTGAACGCAGGCAGTTAAGTATGAATAAGTGCGAACAACTAGTTTATTGCAAACGAGAACGCTTCACTCGATATGCACCACAAGGAAAAAGAAGATAGAACAAGAAATGGAGATAACCAAGAAAAAGTTGGCATCGCACTAGCTAAGGACATTTGTTTTAGGTGGTTGGATACATGAAAAGACGACTTTCAGATGCTCCTAAGAAGAGGCAACTTTATGACAAGGACATGGGTTAGACGTAAAGGAAAATTTCAAACACACAAGGCCAAGGAACTTAGGCGAAGATCTTCAGTGTTTGATTCTCACTGAAGACAATCCACCTAAATTAAGAGCAACTGTGCAAGAAAATCTATGCAGTGGACCCACTCAGCAGGAAAACACTTGTTACTGTTGTAATTCAATTGAGAATCAACATATGAAAGGGAACTTTCAATTAAACATGAGGGTGTATCCAAGAACACCAATAGCCATTAGTCAATTTACACCATTTGCTAGCATCATTTGCATTTTTTTCCATATGACGAAACTCTTTCCTGAACTTTTTCGTTTATTCATATCTCATAGAGGATTAACCAAACTAAACGTTCACCAAATTGCCTTTTGAATTTCCAGTCAATGTAATATCTTACTATTGGAACTCAATTTTAGTGATTTTGTGTCCATTAACTTCAAATGTCTATACATTTTAAACCTGCCAAAAGTAAACATATATTGAACTTGATTTCTTCAATTACTGACTGCAGAGTAACAGACCCAGAAGAAACAGGAAGAGATATAATATTATCTTCTTAATGGCTAAGCAAAATGATTAGTCTAAGACTTCTTCGAGACCTTAGTCTGAATAAATGTTGAAAAGATACAGTTCAGTTGAGTCGCTTCAGTGAACAGCTCACGCTATGCTCGGTAAATGACAGTGTAAAGAGTTCCCATCTGTGAGAAGCTTGCGTAACTCTTGAACACGAAATAATCTAAAGCAAGAAACATAGGATCGCGAGACCCCTAAAATTTTTCGCTTCTTTTGTAATTATTTCTCCATCGTGTGTGAGTGCTATAAAGATATCATGGAAAATCATAACAATTAAAATTAGGCAAGCTCCCAAGGAAGTACACACCACCCCACCAAACTTTCTATAGGTTTCTTCAAGATGAAACTAGTATGGATGATTCATAATTAGGAAAACACAGAGGACTACAAAAACCCATAATGGACTCTCCTTAAGTACAAAATTGACAAGATTAGTTGATTGTCAGAAGAACATTACATCTACGCAGAGATATGACAACAAATGCAGGTTGTTAGGATTTGGATGTTAATTCTATCAAAGAGAACCAAAATGACCCAATGAGGTATTTCAGGTGAATATCATAGAAAATCATAGATTTGGCAATGAACAGTATGCGAATATATGCTCCATTTGTTTCCCTTACAAAAACACATCCTACAACTGAGCCATAAATTACATGCATCTTCTTTATACAGATGGAGACTTGTTAACATACACAATAGAAGAACTAAGCACATGCATCAACGCCAAAAAGCACCAAAATTGCAGCTCACTAATTCCAGTCCAACATAAACATAAGGAAGAAGGAACCTACCCCCCCAAAAAAAAAAAAAAAAAAAAAAAAAAAAACAGAACAAGCAGAAAATTAGCTCTACCTCGCGTGTTTGAGAAATCGCACCATCTGCATTGATAATGGGGACTTTCTGCAAATTTAAAGAAGTAAAGGGTGTGGGACAAACAATATAACTTATGAAGGATGAGCTGATAAAAAAAATGTAGGTACAAAAGTAGGAAAGTGTGATGAGTATACACCTGAGGCTTCCATCCCATCTCATCTGGACAGCGAAAAGTAGCTTCATTGACAGCTTGATGCTCAATAGCAAATTTGGTGGCGCCACTATTGACCCCAAAATGTACCTGAAGTTTGATTACAGAGAATGAATGTTGGTAACAGAGTCATTTAAGTTCTGAAGAATCCACTAATATGACTCAACAAAGGATAACTTTGGGACGGGATGTGTTGTGAAATGGTGTCATTGATATATGATCGGGGAAGATGAAGAGAAATTAAAACAGACTAGGTATTTCATGGGTGAAGCAACTCACCCAGATAACTTGTCCCGAATTTGTTAATTCGGAATCATTTTCCTCTAAGGCCGATTGTAAAGTCTTATAGAGAGAAGCCACTGCCCCCTGTCCGGCTGTCTCGAGAATGCTGCAACTTCCAAGAGTCAATCCTTTTGGCAAACCCCTTTTATTCATATATTCTCTTAGATTGCTCACAATTGTCTCGGTTGGGTTCTCAGGAACTCCATGGAACTTCTTAAAACCGGTTATATGAATTGTCACAGCTGGAGGCCCTTCCGAACCCATTTTCTTGCAACCGAATTATAAATTAACAATTCGTTATCAATTCGAGATGGAAGCTCACCTTCAAGCACCTGTTTTGGATGGTTGAAATAAAAGATACGATTAGTAGGCTATCACTTCAGCATATACAATCTCAGATAGAAAATGAGGCTAGATACATGCTCCATCCTAAACTTTTGCCCAATTTGTTTAGACTACAATGAAGCACCAGTCAAGCACTTCCTTGAAAAGTAGCTGGTCGCAAAATCAAGCCACTCAGAGATCTCGCAATAATCCATCTCAAACTCACGCAAGATGAGATTACAGCATAGCTGCAAGACATGACACGCCAACTCTAAGTCGCGCCGCATAATCTATCCATTAACGGGCAAAGTCAATGACGGTGTTCAATCCAGCACCATCACAATAAAGTCTACTAAAAGAGCTGCTGATACACAGATTCAGCAACCGTCATCCGCAAGAAACCCAGAAAATGCACGAGACCAACAAGCCCAACCATCACCACAATACCATAAAAAGAGAAGACCCATTTGGAGCATCAATTGATTAAACCGACGGACCATCAAAAAAGCAATCTTTTCTCCCACCCAGCATGGACAAACCAAGACCCATCGGCCAAATCAGAGCCCCGACGGATCGAAACCCAATTGAGCGTCGGCCCTTCTCCGACGACCCAGATGATCGGGGGAGCTCAAAACCCGCGAGACCCACCTCAAAAATTTCGAACCTCGAGACGCCTATCCTATCCTACGGATTAAAAAAAGTCAAGGCAGCAAAAGGAGGAGGAGGAGGAGGAGAGCAGCGAAGGAGAACCTGCGACCTTCAGGCGGAGGAGGAGAGAGAGAGAAGGATGACTGAATTGGAAAAGCGGGCCTCTATCTTATCAGAAAGCGAAGTTGGTTTTCAACTCTCAAGAAAACTCATATAGAGAGAGAGAAGAGAGAAGAGAGAGGAGAGAGAGTGACGAATCAGCGCAAGATATAAAGAAGGGAGGGAGATGGATAATACCTTAATACAAGGAACGTGCTAGTGGCGGGTCGCTGTCAAGGATGATGAACGATGGGGTATCTGGTTTTTTGGCACCTGTTTTTTGACTTAGAAGTTCTAAAATTATTATAGAAGTATAATTAAATTTTTAAATTTTCAAAAAGCATAATAAAGTCTTAAAAAAAATTTTAAAAAATATATAATTATATCTTAAAACTTATCACGAAAATACAATTGAGTTATAAAATTTTAAAAAATATTATGATTGAATGATTCGATTTGACTAATTTGTCAAGTTTTAGAAATTGATTACACTTTCATAAAAAATATTAAAACTTTAAATGCACTTATCCCATTTTTCGGATATGAAATGGATTCTCCCGTTCACCCAATTTTTTATGAAAAAATAACTCTGCTTATCCTTCAAATTGTTGCTTTATCACTGTATTCCTCTTCCATTATGTCTCTTTTCACGTGGTGTTTTAAATGCTCCCGTTTGGAAGAATTACTAGATGACTATCAAGAAAAATGGTGAGCATAAAGAAGTCGTACTGTAATTATCAGAGTCGCGTAGCAAATTGTGAGCGGGTAATTGAGTGAAATGAATCGTTTTCGAGCGCCCAAAGAGAGCCCGATTCTATCCTAATCGCTTTGACAATCAATTCTTTTAGCAGGCTTGGATTCTTTATGTTGTCTTAGATTATAAGGGTGTGTAACTGGATTGGGTATACTTGAGAACCGGATTGGCCCACCCGAAAAATAACGTTGGAAACCGGTTCCCATTGAAACCGGTCTGGGAGTTGGTTTCCATTGAAATCGGTCCGAGAACCGGTTCCAAGCAATTACCCACCTAGAAACTAATTTTTGGATTGGTTTTGGAATCGATTTGGGAATCAGTTTTGTAAGTAGAGGTTTAAAATCCTATTTTTCCCTTGATTTTTATTATTATTCTCGCAATCACATGACGTTTTTTCTTTTGACTCTCTCAAACATGCACAACACTCCTCTTTTGTTGTTCATCTTCCTCACTTGCTTCCCTCTATCACTGGCTCCCTCTCGCACCGTCCGACAATCAATTCTTTTAGCAGGCTTGGATTCTTAATGTTATCTTTGATTATAGGGGTGTGCAACCGGACCAGCCTACTCAGAAAACAATGTCGGGAATTGTTCCCATTGCAACTGGTCCAAGAACTAGTTTCAAGTGATTACCCACTTGGAAACCGGTTCCTAAATCGGTTTTGGAACTAGTTTGGAAATCAATTTTGTAAGTAGAGGTCCAAAATCCTTTTTTTTTTTCCCCTTGATTTCTATTTTTACTCCCGCAATCACATGACGTTTTTCCTCTTAACTCCCTCAAATATGCATGGCACTCCTCCTTCGTCGTTCCTCTTCCTCATTTGCTTCCCTCCCTCACCGGCTCCCTCTCGCACTGTTCGAAAATCAATTCTTTTAGTAGGCTTGGGTTTTTTATGTTGTCTTAGATTATAGGGGTGTGCAACCAGACCGGCTCACTCGGAAAAACAACGTCGGGAACCAGTTCCCATTGAAACCGGTCCAGGAACCAGTTCCAAGTGATTACCCACCTAGAAACCGATTCTCGGATCGGTTTTGGAACTAGTTTGGGAATCGATTTTGTAAGTAGAGGTCCAAAATCCTATTTTTTCCCTTGATTTCTATTCTTACTCTCACAATCACATGACGTTTTTCCTCTTGACTCCATCAAACATGTATGGCACTCCTCCTTCGTCATTCCTCTTCCTCACTTGCTTCCCTCCCTCACCGGCTCCCTCTCGCAACGCCCGATGAACGGACAGTGTTCGTTGCCGCCAAATTTTATGTACTATGTGGATTGGCTCGCCTAATTTATCTTTTGTAGGATGAGTTATAATTACATAAATGAGCAGCTTCATGTAGTAGTTGTGAAAATAAGATTAATATTAGACCCATGTTTGTTGCTAATTCTTTACCTTATGATTTTATATATTATAATTAGCCATGTGGATCATTAATTTTTCATTTAATCAAAAAGTTCATGTATCTATTTATAACAAGTGTTTAATATTTTAATACAAATTATGAGAATTACGTCATTTTCTTACGTGTTAATATAAAATTCGAAATCGTATAGGATATAAGGAGATTGCAAAATAGGTTCCAGTAAAAATATGGTTGACCTTATAATTGGATCGGAAAAATATGATAGTTTGAGTAGATGGTCCAATACAAATAGGGTCAGGTACATGAATCAAAAAATAAAAACTAATTATAATAAGGTGGATACAGGATCTAGGTCTGGATCCTACCCAATTGCCCCATTTAGATTAGGAAGTTGTGATTTTTAATGTGGCAATTATGGAGATGAGGAGACATTTGTGTGATGCACGGTTGGCGTGCCATCATTTCAATAAAGAAATTAGTAAACAGGAATTAGAACCGTCTTCAACTTTTCCTCCCCTTTTTTTTTCCTTTTTCAGGATCGAACGCCTTTTGATAAGATGCATGAGTCCACCTAACGTGATTATTGATGAACCGACTTTTGTTAGGTGAATTTTCGGAGAATCCATTGAGCCCCTTCTTTTAGACCAGTGCACTGCTGCTTTTTTTTTTTTTCTTTTTTTTTTTTAGAGGTTTTTGTTTTCATAAGAATCTTCAAATATGATGTGATTGTTTAGTAGAGAGTCCATTGAAATGGTATGAATGCTAACAACATAGCTTAAGAGAACTCAGCACACAATTGCCAAAAAAGGGGGGCCAAACGTTGGAATTTCTTGCACCCTGACAGATCTGGCTTTTAGATGCACGTTTGTTTGCTGAAGTTGAAACGAGGTGGCGTCCTTATCTCCTGCAGTGAGCTACATTGCTAAGAACACTGAAAGGAAAATACAACCCAGTTTTTTAAGATTGGCGAAATTTCTACTATCAATGTTTGCCATCCTGCTATGATTTTGGGGTAAATGTGAGGTGATTTTGTTGTATTTATATGTGAACTAAGTTGAGGGTAAAGTGGGATAAAACTCACTTATAGAAGTTGAGTTTGGTTCAACAAAACTTGAGCTTAATAGATTTAGAGAAAAATCCAAATAAGAGTCTGAAGTACTTTTATTTTCTTAGGATTTAAAGTAATTTTTCTTTTCAAAAAAAGACTTGAAGCCTCTTTATTTTCTAAAAAAAAATCAAAAGTGGAACTTACCTCAAATAATGGTCTAAAATAGTTATATTAGTCTCAAAAAAATCTTTAAAGTTGAAAAGCATTTTTATCTTTTACATTTTAATTTCTTTCCTTTTTCCTTCTTTCCTCCACCGGCTATGGTGTAAGTTCGCCTGGATCGGACGAGGGTTGCCCTCACCCACCCAGCTCAAGTGAGCTAGCGTAGGTAAGGGCAATGGCAATCCTCATCCAACGCACGCCACCTCCACCAGCCATTGATGAGGCACGGTCACTATCAAGGGAGTGAAGAGGAAAAAAGAAAAAAGAAAAGAAAAGAATAAAGAAATTAATAAAATGTACTTTGGATTTTTAAAATACACCTTTGGATGACCGGCCAAAAGTCCTCATTTGAGACAAATTAACTATTTAAGATCTTATTTAAAAACAATATCTTGGAGATCTTATTTTAAAAAATAATGGCACTTGATACCCTTATTCAAAATTTTATCCTAGGTTTATGTTAATAAACAAAAAAGGAATTCAACACCTCCATCCAGGCAAACCATGGCCACGACCCGCAGGAACACACGCAGTCAGGCCCGACCCACGGATTTCTGCCTCGACTTCGAGATGCTTTGAGCCAATCTGCGAGCTACGCTACCCGACAGCGAAAAACGGGGTGACGAGGCCTTTGTTTCTTGAAAAAAATTCATCAACTTTCCTTTGTCCGAGATGCATTCATGACGGGAAGGCTCGAGCTTTAGTCGGACCACCATCTGATGTCGATGTCGTTTTCGCTCCGCTCGGAATCTTCGATCCCGGGACCGATCGTTTCACGCCCCACCCTGACTTCTCTGTCTCGGGTACACGTTTTTCCCGATGTCTACTTTATGCAAACCGTAGCTCCGCGATAAAGATGGGAAATTTTACAAGATGGGTCGCTTCTTGTCTATGATGCTCAAATGGGTTTGCTTTGGAATCGATAACAAGTGACTGCAAGGGAGTGGATCTTGATAGAGGAGGGTGGGTTTGTAGTTCAGCTTTTTGGAACTTTGAGTGGGTTCAGAGAAGAACCCACATAAGCAAATCGAATGATGGGCATGAGCTTGCCACTACATGTAGAGATTTTGAGCAATTTGAGATGGGATTTCAGTCTTAAGTAGTGCTAGTGAATGTATTATTTCATATGCGTTGGGCTGCCATAAAAACTCTCCAGTTTTCGAAAAGAGATGGAACTGTGTGTTACTGGGTACTGACAATGGAATAAACCGGACAGGATCAATTGAGTTAATGTTGGCACTTAATGGCTTTACTGTGTAGGTGTCATCGTATCTGTATCAAGTAGACAACTATTTTTTTATGTTTGATGGAACTCCAGGCTGTACAAAGCTGATGAACCTAATGAATTTGCTTAGGACAAAGAACATATTGTGTCACTAACTAGGAAGATGCTTCTAAAGAAATGAATTTACACTCGGCTAGCAAGTTTGTACGGTTTTCACTACAAGTTGATTTGTCAAGATATTGGAAAAATATAGCTGAGGAATTTTCTCTAGCATGTGAACTGAGTATCTATTCGCGGTGCTTTTAGGTTCCAAAAAATTTTCCTGCATGCAATTTTCATCGGCATCGTATTATATATGGAGATGCTACAAGTCTCTGCAAAAGATTTTGTGGTCTGAAACTGTGGATACTCCAGAGGTTAAACCTTCAGCCAGGACCTGCAAAAATTGGTACAGTTGACAAATTTGGAGGTATAAAAAATAAAGAAAAATATCGAGGTGCAGATCCTTCTCAATCAGCCTTGATGCCCGAAGAAGCATCAACATTAAAATTGCATGATGGTAAGCCCTAATGCTGCAAATTCCTATTTTTCCAGCATGTTGATTGATTGGATGAATTATGACTAGAACTATGGTCAGCATTTTTATCTTTTTGTGTTGAACTTCTGCATTGTAGTTGAACTTCTTGTGTTACCTTTTAAGATGTTGTGTATGCAACTCACAGATTTCACTGGAGGAGCAGCTCAGTACAGCTTACAGCCCAAGGGAACTTATTTACAATATGTTCAGCCTCCTCCTGGCGAGAGCGTGGCCACTTTGGCAAAATGCATTTCATCCCTGCGACAAGTGCCTTCCGGCACTTTCTCTGTAAATGGTGATGGAGAATCATCGCTCTGCATTGCAGTTATAGGAGCTACGGGCGAGCTGGCAAAGAGAAAGATTTTCCCAGCTCTGTTTGCTCTATACTATAGTGGCTTCCTTCCTGAGGTAAACCGCTGTTTGAGAGATTGGTGCACTTAAGTCAGTATCTATCATGGGGAAAATCCATATGGCTTTTGTTGGAGATAGTCTGATTTGTCTGTTCATTTTGTTTGCATCAGTAACAACTGGATCTTTGTTCATTCACTAGTTATTCTACTTGTTTCATATCTCTGATTTTGTATTTCATTTATTCTTCAGCTATTTATTACATATTGGCTGACACACAAAAGATGAATCACAAAGATATTCTTGGTGATGAAATTAAAATGAGATCCCTCTATCTGTTGAGATAGATTGTTGCCTTCTTTAACTAGGCCACCTCATCGAATAGGAGGGGATCATAAGAATCTTTTGTGAGCAGAGTTGGATGAATTTGTAACTAAAGTTCTTTTGCTTTTGTGCATACAGAACGCCTATATTGTTGGTTATTCAAGAAAGAATTTGACGGATGAAGACCTGAGATTAATGATATCTTCAACTTTGACTTGCCGAATTGATCATCAGTATGGAATTCTAATACATTGCACATCAAATTTTTGCTTCTTCTTCCTGTTAAGAAAGTATGTTTATAGTATGACATTCTTGACAAAAATATAATTAGTAGGCACAAAATTTCTGTGTGCTGATCACTTGATTAGAGCTTGCTAAGATTATTTAGGAGGCTCATTGTTCACAGGTTTTAAACTGCCTGATAGTTTCTTGAGCCACCATCAGAAATTCAGAATCCTCTGATACTACACAAGAAATTCGACTTTTTTTAAAAGAGATACAGGAAACTTTGTTTTTCTATCTTAATCAGGGCTGCAAATCCATCAATAGCTTAGAAAAGATTAGGTTTCTCTTACCATGGTTGTTACATTTCATTTTTTCCTTGGAAGCTATCGTGGTCTGAATCATTCACTGACGGGCATTGCATTATGCATACTGTTCTAGGCAAAACTGTGCAGAGAAGATGGAAAGTTTCCTTAGAAAAACATTTTACCTCTATGGGGGATATGACAACAAAGAAGGGATGTCAAAACTTGATGCCAGGATGGAGCTGCTTGAGGTAAAGTTGGATAATGCAGTAGTTTGGACATCTTCACGATCTTATAGACCACATTCTACTTTGGTTATATAAATTCAGTCTCTTTGACATTTATTTAACAGCTTATATACCTCAGGGGAAGTCTGAAGCAAACAGGATATTCTATCTATCCGTGCCACAAGAAGCACTTGTAGATGTCACCTCAACCCTTGCTCACTATGCCCAAACCCAGAAAGGCTGGAATCGAATAATAATTGAAAAGCCATTTGGTTTTGATGCACCATCTTCTAATCAGCTGTCACAGTTTCTTCTTTCTAAGTTTGAGGAGAATCAAATATACAGGTACTAGTTACATTCATCTTCTATTGCATATATATGTGCATGTATTCCTTAGAGTGAGAATGCTAGGAAAAGGTTTTACTATTATGAACTTTTTAATCTGTCTATGTTGCTTTAGGATTGATCATCTCTTAGGAAGGAACTTAATTGAGAATCTTACAGTTTTAAGGTTCTCCAATCTAGTTTTTGAGCCTCTCTGGAGCCGAAAATACATACGTCATGTACAGGTAATGTATAGTTTTTTCTGCCCTTGCTTCAGACATTGAAATTTAACATGCACTAGGAGTAGTCATATGCCATTGAATGACTTTGCAGGTCATCTTATCTGAAGATTCAGTTGAGGCGGCGGGAAAGTATGTAATGGTCGTCATACATTAGACTGGGATAAGTAGTTCCTTAATAACTATCACCCTTATGCAGGTACTTTGAGGGTTATGGGATCATCCGCGACATTGTACACAGTCATATCCTTCAGACAATAGCATTGTTTGCCATGGAACCCCCAGTAAGTCTTGATGGTGAGGATATACGAAATGAAAAGGTACATCGGCAGATTCACATGCTATCCACCCAATAGGAGGTATCTGTACATGCTGATTTAGGATTTTCTTTGTCCAGGTCAAGGTTCTGCGATCAATAAGGAGCTTGGAGCCTAATGATGTGATTCTTGGTCAATATAAAGCTACTTCTGGGAACAATGTTGATCTATATCTGAATGATTTGACACCAACGTTCTTTGCTGCCGCACTTTTTATTGATAATTCAAGATGGGATGGTGTGCCCTTCATGGTCAGGACTGGCATGGGAATGATCAAGCACAGGTCAGACTTATTCATAATTGCTTTGTAATGATTGACTTTTCTTTCTGTGCTGTAAAGTTAGACAAGACCCTTCATTGCTTTAAGGTTTGCAAACTATGCTTCTTTTGTATTTCTGTGATGAAGTCCATCATTCTACACCTCAGTGATGTATTTGCTTCAATGATCCATGTTATGCAGGGTGGAGATACGCATACAGTTCCATCATGTCGCTGGAAACATCTATCGGGAATGTCTGGGGCATAATGTAGACCTCGCTACTAATGAGCTGATTCTACGCGACTTACCTGACGAGGCCATCCTACTCAAAGTGAACAATAAGATGCCTGGGCTGGGATTGCACTTAGATGCATCTGAACTCAACTTATTGTACAAGGACAAGTAAGTCCTGGATAAATAGATCCCTCCACATCGATGCCATTCTAATTCACTTCATGACATGATGGTTTTGGCATGGATTTTGTGTTAGGTATAATGCGGAGGTGCCCGATTCATACGAGCATCTCCTCCTCGACGTCATAGACGGAGACAACCATCTGTTCATGAGGAGCGACGAGCTCGCGGCCGCATGGAACATACTGAATCCCGTTCTACAAGAGATCGACAACGATAATATCGCGCTGGAGGTGTACGAATTGGGCGGCCGAGGTCCTACCGGAGCTTACTATCTTTGGGCCAAACACGGGGTCTGGTGGGCCGACGACTAGCGGGCTTTATCCGTCCCAGAACTGCCCAACGAAAAGAAGAGGATAGAACGAAGAGAAAACGATGTTCTCCTGTTGATGCATATGAGCAGTAATTGTAAATGTTTGAACGGTGGCGCGTAGAACACGGCAAATGAATTGGAAATTGGAATGGTGGATGAGTCCTGTGGAATTTCGACCATTTAAAAACTCTTTGCTGCCCTCATTTAGTTCATGGTCGACCGTATTTCCAAATTCAACAACCATGTCAGACCACACCAGTCGACCAAGAAAGAAAACGAGAGAACGAGAACAAACGTGAAACCTGCATTGGATGCTGCTTTTAGTAAAAAAATGAGAAGGCGCCCGCCCACGTTGGCGTAGGTGCGAGGAAATGAGAAGCAGGTTTTACCCGAAGCGGACGGAGGAAAGCGTAAGTGGGGCAGGCCAAAGAGGCCAGCCAAGTCAACGGTACGACTGTATGTGTCAGGTGGTGACGTCACGTTATTGCAGGGCTGCGTACGTTATACGGGCACCAACGGAGAGTTCGTTCTTTACTTGCGTTTGCCCATGCGGGGTGCGAATTTACCATGAAGCCCTCGGTTTCCATTGGCCGGCAGCAAACTTTACCGTGGTCATCTTCGTCCTTTCGCAGATATGGCCTCGTAGCCACTATATTAAGGAGTCAAGCTCTCGCCCTACGCATTTCACACCTGCATTGCAGTGGGAGAAAGGAGGATCGATGGATGACGGGGAGAGAAAGAGGAGGAAGGTCGGGAGGAGGGAAGAGGGAGGTCGGGACGGGGGCGGCGACGGCGCGGATGAGGAGGTAGAGGAGGAGCAGATCGAGAGGTTCTTCGCCCTGATACGGAGCACGAGGGACGTGCTCCAGAGCGCCACGAGAGAGTCCCGCGAGAGGGCGAGGATGGACGAGGAAGAGCGGGCGAGGAAGGAGGCGGCAGCCTGGACTCCGAGGTTCCGGCCGGAAGATTTCGAGGGGGGCGACAAGTTTCTTCCGAGCGGGAGTGTTCCTGGGGTACAAGCAGGGCCTTCCAACTCCCAAAAAGAAGGAGAGGAAGAAGAAGATGGGAAAGCAAAACGAGAGAAGCAAAAAAAAGACAATGACTTAGATCTCAAGCTTTCCCTCTAGTCAAATTCAGTGAGACTTTGCTTTGAGATCACAGCTTGGTATTTCGAACAAGTTCAAATATTTTGCTTATTCAATCCCGGTATTGTAAGGCTTATTCATTGATCGATTTAATGTAATGTGAACGAATATAGTCAATATATGTCTTGTGGTGGCCGCACGACTCGATTTTCGTACGATCTGGTTCTTGTTTCTGTGTTCGATTCACTTCTTTTTTTATGTAACCCGCGTCAATAATAGTAACAACAATTGAAGATGGTGAAAGTGATATCAATCCTACTGAGAATGGCGAAACTGAAACAAGGCGTAAGGCAGGAGGAAAGGAAGAGATGTAAATTAATTTGGCCTCTGTATATTAGGCAAATTTTTGGGTCCATCGAGGCAGTTCTTTGTTTCTTTGGCTGTATCTGACTTGTCAAGCATGTGGGGTCGGATTGGATGAATTGTAGAAGTGCATTCAATTAAATTCTCCAATTTAACTCGTATTGATCTATTTTTCATATAAAATAATTTTAATGATCCATACCAACCCACGGCTCAAACCCAACTTGGTTAGGGTTCCATCAATTTTTCCTCTTAAATACGGAAGATAGCATACTCACAACTAGATATGGTCTTACTAGTTTCCACGTGTCAATTTGACTAAAAGAAAAGTTTTCCATGTCAAGATTAGGAGAATGTGGAAAATTTGTATCCCCCCTCTTGAGGACCATATCTTTATCACTTTATACTTATCCAACCTTTTGCGTTCAGTTTTGATAAATATATATACAAAAAAACTTTTGCATTAAGTTAGGTAGTGTTGGCACTAACTTTCATATGATGCAGAATTTATTTGTATTACATCCAAACAATATCTTCTTTCTTAAGTTCTCACGATATCAATCTTTTCTGAAAGTAAAAATACATAGACTTTATATATACAAATTGATCGAATCTTTGGTAGACCCCACATGTGACCTATGAATTTCATCATTTGAGCAAAGATACAGGCATGCTACATTTCTAGCTTGTTCTTAGAGCCCTGAAATATAAAGATCACAAAAAGGACTTTACTGCTGTTGCACAAACTTGGAGTTTTTTTTATTCTTAGGCAGATTGTTACTTTTACTTACGAAAATAGAAAAGAAAACTTTCATGTTAGTAGATTATCTTTCGAAAGCTTTCAGGTGTATTATATTTAACCAAATTTACACCGTCAAAGCTACAAGATTCAAATAATAATAATAATAATAATAATAATAATAATAATGATAACAATTATAATAATCAAAGTAAAAGACGTTCGGAACAGACTGATTAGACTCCATTGCGCCCATATTGCGTCATACTCAATTTAGATTGACTGATTAGGAAAAAAGTAGAAATTTAGATAATTATAAAGACGAGAAAAGACACGATTTGAAAGCATTAATTTATTCAGATGTTCGAACATTGGTTAGGGAAAAGAAATGGTAAGAATTCAATCCGACATAAGTACCTTCCAAGATATTGTAAATAGATGCAGTGTAAAGAAATGGTATATAAGTGAAGAAGAAGTTGCTAAAGTGATACCGACCAAAAAAAAAAAAAAAGTTGCTAAAGTGATAAATAATCCCTCTATGGAGATTTAAAGTAACAATGCCCCGTTATCTATCAATCTTTTTTGAAAGTAAAAGTACATAGACCTTATATATGCAAATTGATCCAATCTTTGGTAGACCCCACATGAGACCTATAAATTTCATCATCTGAGCAAAGATACAGGCATGCTACATTTCTAGCTTGTTCCTAGAGCCCTGAAATATAAAGATCACAAAAAGGACTTTACTGCTATTGCACAAACTTGGAGTTTTTTTTTTTTTTTCCTTAGGCAGATTGTTACTTTTACTTATGAAAATAGAAAAGAAAACTTTCATGTTAGTAGATTATCTTTCGAAAGCTTTCAGGTGTATTATATTTAACCAAAATTACACCGTCGACGTTGCAAGATTAAAAAAATAATAATGATGATGATGACAATCATAATAATCAAAATAAAAGACGTTCGGAACAGACTGATTAGACTCCACTGCACCCATATTGCGTCATTACTCAATTTAGATTGACTAATTAGGACAAATAAAGTATAAATTTAGATATTATAAGAGACGAGAAAAGACATGATTTGAAAGCATTAATTTATACGGATGTTCGGGCAGTGGCCAGGGAAAAGAAAGGGTAAGAAATCAATCCGACATAAGTACCTTCCAAGATATTGTAAATAGATGCAGTGTAAAGAAACGGTATATAAGTGAAGAAGAAGTTACTAAAGTGATCAACAATCCCTCTATCGAGATTTAAAGTACCAATGCCTCGTTATCTATCATTTTCCCTTTCCAATCATCTCAATCGGTCTGTTCCCTGCCTTCCAAACACGATTGTGCCTTTACAACCCCCATTTCTTTCCCCTCCTAATCCCTTACCTAATGCCGATGATTCAAGAAGTCCTGGATGAGTGTACGCCACTGCTTTATCCAAATCATGCACAGTGTCACGCTTTCAAAATATCTTCTTAATGATAATGGCAGTAATGGAGAGAGATTCCATGTCAAAAGGGGAAGGACAGCATTACCGTCCAAAAGAGAACGGGGAAGGAGAAAAAACACCAACTGAGACCCGATGCAGAAGGACTGTCAGAAATGACGCACACGTTCATGACATCAGAAGGCCCAACCACCATTGATGCTGCAGCGATAACGCAGAACAGGCCCATAATTAGGTGTTTCCCGTCAACACATTGCCAGGGGACACGGTTTGGACACGACACCCAGAAAGCGGGGGTTCCACTTAGATATTAAATGTGGTTGGAGGCGCATTTGGCTTCTGCAGAGGGAGGCCGAAATCATGAGAGGGACCCGTTTTATTGCCGACGTGTGAATAGAACCAATCGCACTGCACGAAATAGGCAAAGCCCGTAACTCGGTTTCTGGAGTCCTGTGGGGATAGGTATTGTCATTATTATTAGCCCAGTCCATGAAATGAGTCTATGCAACGTCATCCCATGTGTTCAGGACCTATGCGATAAACTATCCGACGTAAAAGACGGATACCATGCAACAGAAGGCATTATAAACAATGAGATAAGTTTCACCACACGTCTGTTTCTCAGATATCCTGAGAAAAAATAGAAGATATAAACACTTCTTTAGCCAGTAGTTCTAGGTTTAACCATCGACAACGCATTAAAAAAAAAAATCCTAAATTAAGGTCGATGATGAAGTTGCACCTACCGAAATTATCTTGAGCATCCAACGTTTAGCATTGCTTTTAAAGTACCATTGTTATAAACAAATAGTGATATAGCAAATACGGTAGAAGTTCTAGCCAAATAATAGAAAAAACTCAATGACTCTCGACATTAAGAAACGGATACATAGATAAATTCTTCAGCAATTTGATCACTCCAAAGTGAGACTGAAACAAAGATCTGGAAGGTCAGAATCCAACCACTGCAGCGGCAGAAGATACGGCGTCTTCCAAGAACATCAAGGTCAAATTGGTAGCATTACCTAGAAAAGAAGGAAAGTTAATTTTGGCGAAAAGGGAAAAGGAATGAAGTTGATCAGTCGCATATGTTAGAACAAACGCACAATGCCAAACGATATGGCATGAACACCACTTGATCTCCAAGACTCCATGAGGCAAACCAACCAACTTTTGAGCGGCTACTCTGATATTTCAAAGATTGTTGCAACTGATACTTCCATGACATCCCCATAGCTGGTGCATCAGCAAGTATAATAAGATGAGAGTAGTAAGACTTAAAGACTAGAAAGATGTGGGAGGTGTTGATGTTAGGTTTCTGGGGCAAAACCACCAATGCCAAAGTTGCACCAGAGCAGACAGTGCAAACTCTAGCTTTCCCAATTTGAATACCCTTTGCTGGCGATAAAGTTTATTTGCTTAAAGCTTAAACACCCAATAAGAGACCTTGACTCCACAATTGTTCACCTTCTTTCCTTCTGTTGGTTGAGGCCAGTATAGGTCTCCAATCAATTCATGCATCTAGCCAATTCATCTTCAAATTTTCATGTCACTGCAAGGAAGCAGTTCACAGTGAACAGAGGATATATAGATGGTGTAATTTCCACTATACATGTATCATTAAGCATAATTATGCATTGATTCGTGCATTTCTAGGTAAGATGTGAAATAAAAGGATTTGCACCCACTAGCCAAGATTCCCCTGCCACAAAAACTGCCTCAGACATCGTGTGAAAAAAGAAGTTGGTACAGGTCCATCAATTTATATTCCAACTTCTTTTTTAGAGAATCCATAAATAAAGTTCAATTTCGTACCCATCCAAGTCATATGATTCTGCCAATAGGGTATAGACATACATACCCAGAAGTTGGCACCTCACATGCTCAAATTTCGGAGCAAAGAAGGATTGCCTCATCTCATCTTCAGTTGAATGAGCCAGGATACCTAGAAAACTTTAGATTGGGTATGATTCTCTCCTAGCAGCATCAACATTAAGAGTCATCACCAATAGTCCCTGCAGGAACAGGAGCCATCCTTGAAATGGTGGAATCTGTTAGCATCCCGCAAGATTATCTCTCTTCCGGTGACTTTTGCAATTAATTTGATTGCAGAATGACAGTCACCACAAACCCGAAGATTCTTCATTACTCGGATAGGCATGCCTTCGGTATCTTCAAAAGCCCAAAAGCTACAGCAAGTTTTTCACTGTGATACCTTAAGCTATGCAATTTTTCTTCCTCATCGATGTCATGAAGCACAAAGCTACCATCTGGAGAATAACCCGCTTGTCTCAACAACACACCCAATTTCTCCAGCATTCTCAAGATACCAACGTGTTCAGGATGGCTCCTACTGTCGCCTCCAGTAAACATATGTACTTTCTTTTCTACTTCAATCCAGCTACAGCCAGGAGATTTGCTTACACTCCTTGACCTCATTTTTCTCCTTAAATCTGCAACATCAGTCCACTTACCTTTTGATGCATAAAGATTTGATAACAAGATGTAAGGTCCAGCATTCTCAGGCTCCAGTTCTAAAAGTTTCTTCGCTGCAACTTCTGCCAAATCCAAGTTCATATATGTCCTGCATGCCCCTAGCAAAGCACCCCAAACTACAGCATCAGCTTCCACTGGCATCCCCTTTATTAGATCCATGGCCTCATTTAACCTGCCAGCCCGGCCAAGCAAATCAACCATGCAGGCATAATGTTCGGTCTGGGGATCCACTAGATATTTGCTCTTCATTGAATCAAAAATCTCTAGCCCTTCATTTACCTTCCCAGTGTAGCTACATGCTGAGAGAACTCCGACGAAGGTAACTTCATCTGGTAGAGTCATTGAAGAGCACATCTCCTGAAATACTCTCAAAGCCTCTTCTCCTAAACCATGTTGTGCATAACCAGTAATGATAGAATTCCACATGACCACGTCCTTAACACCAAACCGATCAAACACCAGTTTTGCTTTTACAAGGTTTCCGCACTTAATATACATTGTGATGAGAACTGAGGTAACATACACATCAAAGTCAAAGTGAGACCTGATCAACTGGGCATGAACCTGTCTTCCTTGATCAAGACATGCCAAGCTGGCACAAACAGATAGGATACTAATTAAGGAAGGAAAGCTGGGTCTAACTCCCTCTCTCTGCATCATAGCAAACAAGTCCAACGCTTCCAGCTCAAAACCTTTCCTCTCATAAACCTTAATCATTGCACTCCATGTTCCGTCATCCTTCTCTCTCATCGTATCAAATACCTGCCTGGATTTGACTACCTCCCCCCTCTGGCAAAATCCAAGGATCATTGCATTACAGGCAACAACTGACTTCACTGGCATCACATCGAAAATTTCTGAGGCCTCCTCTATCCGCCCGCACTGGGTATAGCCCATCAGCATAGCTGTCCAGGACACCTCGTTCTTTTCTGGCATCACCTCGAAAAGCTTCCTAGCAATGTCCACCCGATCATTCTGTGCATACCCTGTGATCATGGCCGTCCAGCAGACTACATTTCTATGTGCCATCTCATCAAAAATTTCCCTCGCTTCATCAAGTCGCCCTTCCTGACAGTACCCTCCCATCATATTAGTCCTAGCAACAACATCCTTGACCGGCATCATATCAAAGAGCGACGGGCCTCATCAATCCTACCATCTTGAATCAAGCCCCCCAACATCACAGTCCACGACACAACATTCTTCTCAGGCATTTGCCAAAAGAGCACTTCCGCCGCGGGTACCATCCCCTCCCGCACATACCCCCTCACCATTGCCGTCCACGAGACGACATTGCGCTCGGGCATTACATCAAATGCCTTTCGGGCTTCCTCGATCATCCCATTCCTAACGTAACCAGAAACCAACCCATTCCACGAAACCGTGTTCCTCTCAGGCATTCTATCAAACAGTTCCCGCGCTTCGTTGGGCCTGCTGTTCTGGAAGTACCCGGCAACGACCGCGTTCCAGGACGCGATGGGCTTGTGAAGCATTTGGTCGAACACCCTCCGCGCATTGTCAATCTGTCCTAGGCGCGCGAGGCGGGCGATGTGGGAAGTGCCGGAGATCGCTGCGTGGGTGCAGAAAGCACGACGCGGGACCGCTACGAGCTTCGTCCGCATATGAAAATCCGCAAGACGAAGTAGTTCCGAGACCGTTAAAAGGTCGGAACTTTTTTTTTTTTTTCTCTCTTTCGGATGATGCGTGGGTTTTTTCCAGTTACCTAAGCATCGGTCGCCTTAAATTTCAGGTCGTTGGTCCGAAAGAATCTTTGAATTCGGGCAATTGCAGTGGTCTGTTCAGTACGAGCGGTTCATGAGATCATCAAGCTCCGTCCAGGCTCCGAAGGAGAGAACAGAACATGGGCCGATCTTTTGATGGAGAGGACTTTTGAGAAGGTTGATTAGGCACGAAATGGCTTTTTGCTAGATGAACTTTCTTGAATTTGCAACGCTCTAGTAGGGGTGATTAGTTCCCGGATGGACCGGTGCCATCCTAGAACTAGTTGATCCAGTTCTCCGATTGAATTGGTTCGATTTAGAATTTTGGTAGTTTCATTTTCTTTACTCTTTAAAAGAAAAGGGAAATTTTTTTAAAAATATAAAAAAAAATTGTTTTGGTCTAATTCGAGCGGTTCAATTCTGAACCTGGAACTTAGGAACCGAATTAATAGTTACTGATTAATTTAGAACTAAAAAACCTTGCGGTTTTGGTCTGGTCCACTTCCTATGGAAAAACCTCAATATTTTACTTCCTTATGATGGAGGAAAAAACAAAATCATAAAAGCCTCATTTGATTCGTGAAAAATGATTGTTAATTAATGAAAATACTTATGTCATCAACTAAAATATCTAGATATAAATTATAGGTAATAATAAAAGTATTTTTTATTGATTAATAATTTTAAATGATATAAATAATCATTTTTATGAAAATATTTTTCATTTTGTTTATTTTTATTTTTCATAAAATAAACACAAACACATTCATTGAGTGCCATAAATTTTAAAAAAAAAAAAAGTTCACCGCAATGTTGGAAAATTTGACGTGTCATGGGACACTTGTGATGAACATTTTCAATGACACTCAAATGATTGATTGGAAGTTGTGGCATTCAAATAAATGATTTTTTTAGAATTCATAACATTTAAGTGAAAGTTTTAGTTTTGTTAGTCACGGCATGGCCCTCAATTTATCAAACCAAAAAAGGATTGTAGCAATCAAATGAATGTCCTACTAAAGTTACAACACTATGTGATATCTCTCATCCCCTCACGACGCAAGTTTCCAAAGGATTATGCCAACAGAAATGAGCGTGAGACCTCGTATTATTTAGGGAGCTAAATCGCAAGTCGCTAATCGGATAAGTGAGGAACTGAAATGCATCTCGACCCGTACATGTGAATGTAATGGCTCTCCTCGATGTTCAGTCATCCCTGTGAAGCCTGTTACTCTTGATGTCGAGGTACGCAGCTTCATCTAAGATTAATGTTATGTGTTCCATTGAACAAACGCGAAGCTGATTCCATTCACACTAATTAACCGGAGAAGAGACATTCGATTCAAAACAGTAACAAATCACAACACCCATTTCTGAGACAGCAAAAACCATGGACAAGCACAACTGACAGATGGTTTGCCACCCGGTTTAGCAGCTTTAGCAAAGGAACTACATCTGTCTTATCACTGATCAGCGATGTGATCATCTTAATTCCTCCTTTTAATGTTGTTGCAGGCGTCGTGAGTTTACCACCTTCTCATAGCTATAAGGTGAAAAAATGCTACAATAAAGCACATGGATGCGTGGTGTGCACTCAAATGCACTTCACCCGAGCATGTCGTCCTCGAAAAAAAAAATTTAATGGAGTCCGTGGCGTTGAATAAGCATTGGACAATATTTTTGAGGCTATGATGGAGTTAGCAGCTTCTGTGTAGTGAATGCCATCCCAATTGATGTATTGAGATCCATTGCTGCAGGCCTCACAGCCAGGTGTACCACAGGTGACCCTGATATTGTAGTTATATGGAGGCCCTCCATTACCACAGCATGTCATTAGCGGACTCGAGAAACCTGCAGAGCGATATAAGTGGTCATTGCTTCCTGAAAATGATTGCTAGACTCACATTCAAAATGCCTTGCTTAGACCCTAAATATGGTAAGCTTGTCATTGTGCTAATATACTGCTTTTAAAATTTTCAGAAAACTCTCAATAGCTTTTCAAATGATTCAATGGAACAACACTAACAAGCTTACCATATTTAGAGGCGTTAGCAATAAGATCATATTTGATGGCATAGATGTCAACGTGTGTGATAGTAGCATCAGCCAGCTCAGATCTCATCTCTCGGCATAATTTGAGTAGTCCTTCATTGAAAATTCTGGCAGCAGAATTATAACTTGAAAGACACCCATTTTCATCCAGATCCTTCTTCTCAACTAATGAAAGCTTTTGAGGAAGACAACCCAATGGTCCAGTATTATGTACCCAAAAGTTTCTCGCACCTTGGTCATATAGAGTCTGCATAGATCGTTAAATATAGATACAGATAAAAGCACTCTGGGCATCATTTAGCAAAAATATGGGAAAGCAAAGCTTTCAATAATTAGAAGTCTATAGATTTATTTTTGGTCTGTTAGAAGTCCATAGATGATGCGGCCATTCGCTTTGAAAGGAAATGTGCAGGTAGCAAGAACTAACAATTTGAGAAAAGAAAATTAAGAATATTATTCAAAGAGTTCTTAAGATAATTTATCCACTTAAGAGCATGAACTCACCTTAATAGCAGCCTTAATTTCTGCAATGATAGACGGAACCGTATTTATCACCTCTGAATAGGTAAGATTTTTGGAAAATGAATCTGCGAGGTCATTCTGCCCAATGTCAACCATGTAAAGTGCTTTGGTAAATTCATCAACACTCACAGGAACTTCTGAACCTACAGATGAATTAATCATACACTGTCAGCATTCATTTTGAACAAATATTCTTTAATTTTCTTTTCTGAACTTTTGTTTATTGAGGGAGGGAGCAGCAGAGTTACTGATGCTGAAAGCAAGTATCACTTTCATCTGCAAAGGTTAGCTAATCTATAGAGGGAGCCATTGGATCAATGAGTGAATTCATAAATTCACACCTGCAGATGCCAGTTCAGTGATGCGTCCCTTGAAATGGAGGAACTGCATGACCTGAATGTTCAGCGAAAAAGGAACATATTTAGGGAGTGTCGACGAGCCTACAACTGCAAAGTTTGCGCCATTTGTGAACTTGGACCCCGCCAGAGAGTCAAGGTAAGGAATGAGAAAACTAGCGTTCAAACTTTCGCCTGCAAGATTAGACATATTGGCCGACAAAAAAATTTTCAACCCCAACTTTATCAGAATGAAAGTTATATACAACAAGAATAAAAATAATTGCACATGACTTTGTCCCTTATAACTTTCATCCTTTTAATTAGCTTATGCAACCTATAAAAATATACAAAGTCATTTCTTATTGAATTATCATCCGACCAAATTTATTACTGCTTCCCTTAAGAACAAACTTCAATATTGGGAAAGCTGAGCTAAAATGGCGAGCTAGGAACCATGATGAGCAAACTCTTACGATGTCGATCTCTAAACACGCTCTCTTCTCTATTCCCTGACCCCTTTCTGTCAAGACTATCTCCAAACCAGTTCTGATGGATATGTGACCTCCATGCTAGGAGAATCCATGACTAAAGCACCTACATTCATTTCCTTTTAAAAGTGCATCAAAATGAAACCTGAGGAGCACCATTTGTCAAAACTGAGATGATATGGATTGCCTATCCACAGGGTGCTCTGGTTCATTAGCCATCTCGAAGGTGATCGCTTTTCAATACGTTAAAAACAACTCTTAAGGAAATTCAAAGCAGTGCCAGCACTTGAAATCTCAAAAAATGAGCTATTTAATGGGAGTAAAAACAATGGAAAAAAAATAAGAAGACAAAAGATGAGGTCAGAACAAATTGACAGATGAATCCCCGGTACCATTATTCACATAATAATACCTTTTACAAATAGAATCTTATTCACAAACAACCACGCACCAGCTATCCGTCTTTTACAAATTCTCGCTCATAAGAAAGGCCCAGAATTTTAGATTTGTTACTTACTAGATTTGAATGCAGCTCATGATGAATTCATCAACTAATCATCCATATCAGCGTCTAACACGCAGCGATTAGAAGGTTTCACTCATGCCCAAAAAGAAATTTCCTCATCAGCAATCGCGACGGTGGGCCCCCCAGGCTTACCCCTGTCGCCACGCCTCTGTCCGACTAGTAAAATAGTATAATGCCGACAAAAACCTCCCTCTCAAAATCCCCAATTGAATAAAAAAAAAACGACATCTTCCCCGGTCAATATTATACGATATCACCAGATTCCCACGTTAATCATTCACGAGCGTGATCCTTACTCCTTTCGCTCCACCAAAAGAGAACGACAACATCACCGGATTCGCGATCCCGGAGGCAAACGCCGGACTCGCTACTTCTAATCCAGAACACGCGCTCAAACAGCGAGATTTCCGGCGTACCGCACGGCCTCGTGAGCTCCTAACCGCTGGAATTCGAGCTAAAAACAATCGAAATACCGAGAGGCAAGGTGACTACCCAGTGATCCCCGCGAAGGGAGAAAAGGCTTAAGAGATTGCAGGGGCGCTTACAGAGGAAGTCGATCACCAGCCGCCCGTCGCACAGCCTGCCGGTCGACCGGCCGAAGAAGGAGCGGCCGTTCGGGGGGTTGACCGGGAAGCCGAGGCCGGCGGCGAGCCCGCCGGTGTCGGAGTTGGAGTCGCCGAAGTTGAAGACGACCGGCCGGCCGCCGCCGCCGCAGCCGGAGGCGGCGGAGCGCGGCGCAGAGAGTGAAACGACGGAGAAGAGGAGGAGGAGGAGGCGGAGAGAGAGAAGTGAGGCGGACATAGTGAGAATCGACGTGAACGTGGTGCGGTGGAGATGGATTTGCTTTGTAGGTGGGAGTTTTTCGGGGGGTGTTTGGGTACGAGCGGGAGTTGGTTCGGGATACGGATAGTGCTATCCCAAGGAGCGGAAACGTGTGTCCCCTCGTTGCAAATGTCGGTGTGACCAGGCGGACAGGACTGACCCCTCCCACCCTCTCAGTCGATGCAGACGCCGACCAGTGATCGTGATCAAATGCCAACGTACTAATTTTTAATAATTTTTTTTTCTTTTTTTGGCCTTTTTCTTTTCTCCTTTCTTCCTTCTCGGTTTTTTCCTCCTCGGTTTGCTCGCGAGCCTCCTGCTGATGGCCCTCCACCGAGAGGACAATCTAAGGAGGAAAAAGGGAGAAAAAAATATTAATAAAAAATTCTTTTTTTGGTCAGACTTAATAAAAAATACAAAAAAAAAATACATATTTAAAAATTATTAGCATCAGATTCGGTCACTTTTTGGTATTTACATTAGTGTCCAACCATCGGTCAGTGTCGACATTATCGCCGACCGACCAAAATTAATTAGATGAATTAAATTGTTACAAATGTGAAAAATTTAGGACTAAGTTAGTTTTATTAAAAAAATTGAAGACTGAATTGGTATTAATGTAATAGATTTATCACTTTTTTTGTATTTTTCTCGTCCTTTATTTGACTGTCAGTTTTCTCACTCGGGCATTTGATCGAACGGTAAATATACGTACACTGAGGGGTGAGAAACGGGGATGACCGAACCCAAGCTGGAGCCGGGATTCGAAGTCATCGACGCACAAGACCCGACAGCTGCAGCACGCACAAAAATAAGGCCGGAAACTCGCACGAACCGGACAACACAGCCCGGTCCGGCGAGTCCGAAACAGAGCACCGAAGGCATAAGAAGGCAAAACAGGGGCGGTCGGTGGGTGCTCCCCACCTGGCTCACGACGTCGGACGATGGACGACCTCGAAGATCGGGGCGAACCGGAACCCACCGAGGCTTGGCGCGGGGAGAAGGGCGACGCCCGTGGGAGGGCGACGCAGGCACGGTGGTCACCGCATTCCTTCTCTGTTCTCTCTCCGTCGGTCTCTCTCTCTCTCTCTCACCCGACTTTTCCACACCCCAGGCCTCACTCTCTCCCCGCTATTTTATGGGGTCGGACAACCCATCCGTCCGTACTCGGGGCAGGTGGGCCGGCTGCCGGATGCTCCTATACCGTCGCCCACCTGCTCCTCTGCTCCGCTCCTGCTCTACTTTGGTGTCCTCGTTTGTGTGAGGTGCAGAGGAAGGAGGAAGGAGGAAGGAGGGGCCGGGCCAGGCCGGGAGGAAAGAAATAGAGGGGATGGGCCGGCCCGGACAGAAAGAGAAGCGTGAAAAGGGAACAGAGCCCTCGCGGGATTCCCTTTTCCTTTTTTTTTTATTTATAAATCAATTGTCTATTTATTCGAAATGAAGCAAAATAAAGGAAAAGGAAATAGAAATGAAATAAAACTTAGTTGATGCAAATAATATTAATAACTACATGATGTGCTATTTAATGTATATTCTTTTGGTAGGGCCAAGTCGATCCTTAATTTTTTTATGAGCCACTAAAATTTAAATGTCAATAAAGGTTGAGGACTCGCAACCTTGAGGAAATGAGAACCAGCTGGGAGTGATATGGGGGAAATGAGAGTGAGGGAGTCGAGATAAGTGAGAGGGTGAACGTGAGAGTGAGAGAGGAAAGGGTACCAAGAGTGAGGTGAAGGATGAGTGTTGAGTGTGTGTACGTGTGAGAATGGAAAATCGTCAAATCATTTAGGGTTGGATTGATTAAATTAAGACTTTTAGGATTGAATTAGCTATTGTACAATAGATTAGGACTTTTTAAAATAATTATTCTAACTATACAATGTCAATCCTTTGATTTTTATTCATTCAACGTGGCCCTTGAATAATTCTTAAATGTTCAATTTAGTTCATAAAATTTTAATTTATTCAGTCTAATCCCTCGATTTATGAAATTAGTCATTTGGTACTATTCACAAACTTAATAAGTACACTACTAGTCATTATACAATCGAATTTTGAAAAATCTGTTCACATTTTCCGAGATTTGTCTTGGACAGAAGAAAATCGCTTGGAATCACATCGAAGGCAAAAGTGATCAGGATACTTGTTTGCGTGAGCGGAGCCATGCCACTCTTGGTTTACCATGGACGCGACATGGGAATCGGTAACTTTGGGCATTCATTGGACGCATGCAAAGAAAATGATAGACAAACACCACACCAACAAAAAGCAACCTTTTTCTTGAGACCTTTACTATGCTAGCTCTGCTGCCCGGGCTCTGTGTTTCATCTTCCAAGCGACGCCATTCATTTCCAATGCAATTAAGAGTCTCACCCCTTTTTCCAAATTAGCAAAGCCGTTCGGTCGCTTGAATGCTTCAAGAAGCAAATGCAAGGCACAGAGAACAAGATGAAGAAGAAGCCAAAACCAAAGCAAAGCTCATAGCTGAAAGCCGTGCTATCACTTGATTTTCACAATCTGGCAACCTCGTCCCATGCATGCCAACAGGTGTTGCGGTGCATCCCTCTTTCCGTCTCTCTCCGTCTGACAATTCATTTATTGTGGAACCATCGCTTTCGTTTGTTCATAAACCGTAGGAGCTACGTTTCTGTTGCATTTTGCATCTCTCTCTCTCTCTCTCTGTTCTTCGTATTGAAGGTCTTTCTCACGTCTCTCTTTCCATCTCTCTCTCGCTGATTTCTGGAATCAGTCCAGAGAAGATCGACAGAGTTCGTGAGAGAGACACAGAGAGATTATATAAAAGAAATGGCAAATTTTGATGTGATGTCATTCTTGGCCATGGTGATTGTGCAAGTGGGATTCACAGGAATGAGCTTCATATCGAAGCTGGCCATGGACGACGGAATAAACCCTTCTGTGCTCATCACCTATCGCCAGATCATCGCCACCGTCGCCATCACACCTTTCGCTCTTCTCTTGGAAAGGTATGAAGTTAAAATTGCCAAGCAACAAAATTACCAAGCAACTCCATCCTGATGATCTTCAACGCAAATAGCATCCCCACGGGGAAGAAAAAAGCACTCGGGTTTAAGTGAAAATTGATGTTCTTTTCATTCCTTTTTACATGACTGCGTGTTGCACTGCTTTTTGGGTGATGATGGTGAGTCAACTTTGGTTATTACGATTAGTGTTCAGTCGTCATGCATGCTTCTTCGTTCATAAGATCTGTCGTGGGATGTGAGACTAGGCATGCTCTCTGGATGGTGTTTTCATTTCTGCTCAAACTTGATCGAAGCATGGATGGCAGTTTCGAGTGAGGTCAAAACCCTAAGCAAAGGGAAGCTAGAGGCTATAGTATGAGGCCTTCCTAGGGAGCAGTGAAGGAGTTCCTGACTCATTTTTTTAATTTCGTTTGGCCAAGATTAGTGACTAGTTGAAACGGCTAATTAGGGTGCCATGCATCGGTGCCACCTCAAATCGCAGTTTAGGGGAGAAGTTGGTGTGGACTCGAACCCTAAAAAACGTGGGACAAAAACAATTATGATGCAAAAAAGAAAAAAAAAAGAACTCTGTTTTGTAGATTTCTTATACTTGAAAACCAATAGTCTGAATCAAAATGTTCATAGATTTCCTAGATTTGGCAACTAATATACCAATCGAGGCCATCTAACCTTGTGAAAATTTTGCTTACCACTTATGCATAAGCGGTTTGTCTTGGCCAATTGGACAAAACTTACTCAAACCAATCTCTAACTTTTCTGCTTTCTTCTTCTTTTTTTTAATAGGAAAATTGCCCACAAAGTCCTAAACCTATTGCAGTTTTATCAATTCTATTATAGATCTTTCAATTTTGCCAATTGAGTCCCAAATCCTTTCAATTTTTATCAATTGAGTCTATCCGATCAATTTTAATTGGATTTCATTGACGTAAATGCTAGCCGTCCTACATGGTACGACCGATACTGATGTGGACAAATTTTTTTATATTTTAAATACTTTCTTGGAATTTTTATAATTTTTTTCTCCTCTCTCCTCTTCCTTTGCTGATTGTTCAGTCTCTAGCAACTAGCCATAAGTTGTGACCGGAGAGGGTTGACCTCATTGGCCTCAAGCAAGTCGCCCTAAGAATTGGCAAGGGTGACCTCGCTAGCCTCACGCAAGGTTGCCTTTGCTGAGCTCTGGTGAGGGACAACCTCGTAGACCTTGGCAAGGGCGAGCCTTGATCGCAGTCAGCGAGGTTGACCCTCGTTTGCTTTGAGTGAGGATGAGGGATGGCCTCGTTGATCTCGAGTGAGGCTTGCCCTCGTTAGATCCTGGTGAGGGCGACCTCACGTGAGGTCGATGAAGTCGCCCCTTGCTAGTTCCCAACAAGAGCAACCTCGCTTGAGGCTGATGAGGCTGACCCTTGCTAGTTGCCGGAGGTTGGGTGATCGACATAGAAAGAAGAGAGAGGAGAAAAAAAGAAAGAAAATATAAAAAGTTTGAAAAAAATATTTAAAAAATAATAAACTTGTCCACATCAGCATTGCCCGTGCCACATAGGACTCCCGATGTCCATGTTAGGGAATTCCGACTAAGATTGATCTGGTGGACTCAATTAGCAAAAAGTGAAAATGTTTAGAATTAAGGAATTTCTCGTGGACCAGATGCATGTGTATATTTTAAGGTTCCTTCCTTAAGCAAAAGAGAAACGAAAGTAGCAATGTGGCTTTGCCGTTGAATTAGTGCTATCAGGAGAGAACTATTTAGGTTTTTTTCAATACATTAGAAGTTTCTCTTCTTTGGCAAATTGAATAAATGAGAACCCTTATACTGATTATCATACCATAGTCGAATGATCTCGAGGCTACTTATTATTCCTGATTATTGTCCATCGCAGGAAGACAAGACCCAAGATTACAGTGCCAATCTTGTTCTATATTTTTTTAAGTTCCATTACCGGGTAAGTAAGCTTCCATCTCTTGATCTTGCATTGATTTGGAATTAATTATGTTATTGCCTTTCTATTCTCAGTCGTGTGCTAGGAGTCACCAGTTGGACCTCATCTGTCAATTCTTATATCATCAGAAACACACGCAAATCCAGAAAAACATAATTGTTTTGATGCATATAAAATTATGCTCTTCTCCGCACCTTAAGAATCAAAAGGAAAAAAAGGAAAGATTTTCATGGATTTGAAAGTTCAACCAAACTGTGCAGGGCTTCCGTGAACCAAGTTTTCTTTTTTATGGGCCTGAACAATTCGAGTCCCATGATCGCCGGAGCAATGACCAATACCCTCCCAGCCTTGACATTTGTATTCGCCCTGATCTTCAAGTATTGTATATTCTCATCCTTAATCTATTTGTTCGAAACTATTAAGCAAAATGCAACCACATAATCAATGAATGTTTTTGGATAGACAAGAATCGTTCGGTATCAAGACAAAGGCAGGACAAGCAAAGGTGATCGGAACAGTGCTGTGCGTGGGTGGAGCGATGTTGCTCTCGTTTTACCACGGGCACACCATTGCAGATAGTACCTCTGGCATTCGTTGGAACTATGCAGAGAAAATGACAGATAAACGCTTAACCTACAAAAGCCACTCCATCTTGGGACCTTTTCTTCTCTTTTGTAGCAGTTGTAGCTGTGCACTTTGGTTCATTATCCAAGTAAGTGAAACATTTCCTTTTTTTTTTTCCTTTTACAATCATATTCTATATCTCTCTTATGGGGAACAAACTCATATCAAAGAGAAAGTTTGAGAGTTCACTTCAATCTCTTGACGCTTGTTTCGTAACAAATTTAGGCAAAATTGAGTCCCAAATTTCCAGCTCCTTACACAGCCACAATGCTAATGTGTCTCATGGCTAGCGTTGAGTGTTCGATCATTGGTGCCGCTACTAAATGTAATGTTGCTGACTGGTCTTTGAGATCCAAGATCCGGCTCATCGCAGTTTTCTATGTGGTATGCGTCCTAGTCATTGAATGAACTTCAACACATAGTAGAGTGGCCTTACTGTGGCTCTTTATGCATCAATACTATGGAAAATGTTTTGCACAAAGATAATGCTGATGGTTTTTCAATTTTAGGGTGTTGTGTGTTCTGCACTTGCGTTCTGCATTATGTCCTGGTGTGTCCATAGAAAAGGCCCGCTCTACACTTCCATCTTCGGCCCTTTGTTACTAGTCATGTCGACCATCCTGAGCTGGGCACTCCTTCGCGAGAAACTATATATCGGAACGTACGTATCCCTTTTACCATAACTTAGGTTAAGATATATGAAATGTGAAGTTGTACACTTTTCGAAGACTATCTACAAACTGGTAATGGTGCATTCACTGGAATCTTTTTGTTTCCTTTCAAATTTCAGATTGGTAGGGGCCGTGCTCATCATTGTCGGGCTCTACTCCGTTCTGTGGGGCAAAGGCAAGGAAGCGGAGCAAGCGAGAATTGCTGACGAGATGGAAGCAGCAGGCAAGTACCGTGAGAAAGAAGACTCGGAGTTGCAGCTTCGTCCTCACGTAAGCGACGAAAGTCAGCGAGATCCAAACTGATTTTCATGTGTTGCTTAAATAACGATCCAATCCGATTCGACTTCTCGGGTCGGGTATTCCCCAAATTCCATACGACTGCACATCTTGACACCTCAGGAATCACAACTCCTGGCATAATTGGAGAGCAGTCCTTCATTGAAAGTCATTCGCTCGAAGGACGCCCATTGAGATTTCATCTCTTTGCATAATTATTGGGGCCCGAGCATCATATAAATCTGTATTACATTTCGTTAGTAACATGAATTGGTCTGACCCAATAAGTCACCAAGCTCGTAACGGGATAGGACCAAGTAAAAGTCTCCAAAAGACCATACATATAACTTTGAGCCCTAATGATTGCTCTCTCTGAATCTCGATAGCGCCGCATTCAATCAGTCAGAGGAAACCATTAAATCAGCGGTCACATGTTGCAACGATAGCCACCATTGTGATCATCTTAATCGTCTCTGAAATTTTTTTTTTTTTTTTTTTTTGGTCGAAAGAGAACTTATATTATATTAGAGATTAATACAAGCGGAAGCATCCGAAGAAAGAACATTAAGAAAGGAAGGCGGAGGAAAGAAAAGCCAGTTTGTTGATGGGCCTTGATCCCGATGGGCTTTTGCAGCCCAATCAGCTGCTAGGTTTGCCGTTCGTGGAATATGTCGAAGCGAAAGGTGAGGGCACTGCGGAAGAAGATCTCCCAGAATCGCGAACAGATGACTCTCCTTCCATGGCGGCTGCTGTTTCGTCCGAACGATCTCCACCAACTGCAAGCAATCAGATTCAATCACGACTGGCTGAAGATGGAGACCCTTCTGGATGATCCGTTGAAGAGCAGACATAAGAGCATAGATCTCGGCTTGGAATGGCGGCGAGCGAGCACTGGATCGGGTAAGCACGTCCGTCAAAATTCCTCTCTTGTCTCTGTAAATGCAAGCTATGGATCCTTGCTCGAGATCTTTGGCGAAAAGCCCCATCAATATTGCATTTAATAAAGCCTTCGGCAGGGGGGTCCATCCGTGCCCTAGGCGATCGACCATTTTGAATCTTCTTTGGCGAGGGTTGGATGACCTTGAAGATGAGGCGTTGGGAGAGGGCTTCATTGACGACAAGAAGAGAATCCAACGGAGAGTGGCGAAAGACAGCGTTGTTTCGATGTTTCCAAATTTCCCACAGAAGATGAACAATCACTTCGAAATCCAGAGACGGTCGAGGGTTAGAAATATATTCTACAAGCCAAGCATCAAGTCTGCGTGCGAGGTAGGACATATGCGACTCGATATCTTCATGGTTCCATATGTCATGAGTCCAAGGGCAAAAAGAAAAATAGATGCTCTATTGTTTGGTGTAGAGTTATGGCGAGAGTACGAAGGGGTGTTGGATGATATGTCATTTTGGTAAAGGTTCTGTTTGGTGGCTAATGCATTTTTACAAGCTAACCATAGAAAAACTTTAAGCTTGGCCTTTGTATGCATATTCCAAATTTTTTTCCATAACATAGGCGGGTTGGTATAAGAGGATGATGGGGTATTAATTATGTCTTGAGATTGTGCGAAAGATAATGATGACAACTCTTCGAGTAGGTACCGAGAAGATGTCTCTGTCCAAACCAGGTGATCGTGGTGAAGAGACGGATTGATAGGAGTGTTGAGAATGGCATTACTAACCTGGTCATCGAAGAATGAAGTAATGGCGAGGAAGACTTCCATTGAACGTTGAGAATCAATGAGATCGGCAACGAGTTACAGTTCGCCCTCAGCAGGTAAGCCTCCTATCTGACCTTGAGGTAACCAATGATCTGTTCTAATATGAATCTGCGACCCATCTCCGACTAACCATCGTAATTTAGGAGTAATAACATCTCTGCCTTTCAATAAACTCTGCCACCCCCAAGAAGGCCGATGTCCTAAAGTAGCAATTTGGAAAGAGGAGTATCGAAAATATAAACCTTTAAAGAGCCGACTCCAAATAGCTTGAGGTTGTTGAAAAAGTCTCCAGGCTTGCTTTCCAAGCATAGATTTGTTAAAGTTAATTAAATCACGAAAACCCATCCCCCCTGAAGCTTTGGAAAGCTTTAATTCGGACCAGTTTTTCCAGTGAATGCCTGTATTACTATTATGCTTACTCCACCAAAAAGCTGAGATCTTCTTTTCTATTAATGCGAGAGAGACAACGGAAGCTTGAAGATGGACATGGCATATTGCGGTAAGGCTGTATCAGCGATTTGATAAGATTTCCTTGCCACTTTTCGATAAAAATTGTTCTCGCCAACCTGCTAATCTAGCATTTACTCTTGCCAGGATCCAGGAGAACATTTCCTTCTTGGATCGGCCCCAATCCGAAGGAATGCCCAGGTATTTTCCATACTTACTGAGAATAGGTACCCTGAGTTCTTGTGCTATGTTCTGTTGTAGAGAGTTAGGACAATATTTACTAAAGAACACACCAGATTTATTCCGATTTATGAGCTGGCTTTGTGGCGAAACAATATTGGTTTAGGAGGTTAGCAAGATTTTGACTTTTAGAAAGGGTGGCTCTGAGGAAAAATACGGAATCATCAGCGAAAAATAGGTGCGATAAGATAGGACAGTCTCTATTGAATTGAACCCCCTTAAGATGACCTATAGACACAGCTTGAGTAATAGATGCAGATAGGGCATTGGCTATTAAAATGAAGAGGTATGGAGAGAGGGGATCACCTTGGCGCAGTCCTCTAGTGGGCTTAAAATAAGGAAGATGTTCACCGTTAAATCTAATACTGAAGGAAACTGTAGTGACACAAGCCATGACCTGAGAGACCCACTTAGAGTGAAAGCCCAAATGATTCAAATAGGCTGCCAAAAAATCCCATTCAACCCGATCATAGGCCTTCTGCATATCTGTTTTTAGCATAAGATTAAAACGTTTCTTGCATGCTCTTACTCGAAATTGATGCATGACTTCTTGCACCACCATAATGTTGTCCTGAATCTGACGGTTGCTAATAAATGCTGCTTGCTCATTTGATATCAAAGAGGATAACCATGGTTTAAGTCGATTGGCCATTATCTTGGAAATGATCTTGTAAGCAAAGTTACAAAGACTAATAGGCCGGTATTGTTCAATGCTTTACGGATGCTGAACTTTAGGGATTAGGGCTATAATCGTTTGTTAAGTCTGGTAGGCATACTTCTGTATCAAAAAAATCTTGAACCGTTTGAATAACCGATGATTTTATAACATTCCCGGTGATGCCGATAGAAGAGTCCGGGAAGGCCATCGGGACCGGGAGACTTTGAAGCTCCCAATTGACGGGTTGCTTGGTAAATTTCCTCTTTCGTGATCTTTCTCATCAAATGATTATTTATTTCAGGGGAGTTACCACCGACGGACATTGTTGTAGAAAAAGGTTGAAAATCCCGATTGCCCCGAGATCGATATAGTGAGAGAAGAAACCCGAGTAAGTTCTTTAAGCTGATCTGGTTCTCGAATCCACTGATGATTAGTATCTAGAAGCATAGTAATTCGATTTCGCTGTCGTCGTTGCATAGTAGTAGCATGAAAAAACTTTGAATTATGGTCTCCCCATTTCAACCAATTAATACGAGAACGCATAGCCCAGAATTGTTCCTCTCGAGTCCATAATTGATGAATTTCACATCGGATTGCATGAGCTTGCTCTTTATCCCCTCTTTGATAGAATGGTCGATTAATGATTGATTGCGAGTTGATAATGCAAATGAGAGATAAGCTATTGGTGATTTGTTCTTTGAACCTTTTACGCTCCGGCTAGTTAATCGGAGAACAGCGCCTATAACCGGAAGCAATGAGGTACTACTATTGTCCCATGTCTTTGAAACTATGTCGTGACACTCATGATCTAGATTCGAAAGCTTCGTAGTGAAACATCTTTGTACGTCGACGAGATGGGGGACGCGCTTGCAACGGCAAAGGGCGTGTCCGAGCCAACAGGAGGTAAAGCATATACTTACGGCGAGAAGGGAAAGACGTCAGCCAATCCGGAGAGCAAAACGCCCGATCTAACTTCTCCTTTACAAGATCATCCCCTTCACGGTGATTGGACCGAGGTAAATTCACAGCCTTTACTGTGTAGTTCTAGAAAGGCACAATCATTAATTAGGTTCCGAAAAGAGGCCATTCGCGTAGTGGATGCTGGTCTCTTGCCCATCTTCTCCCAAGGAGAGAGGAAATCGTTAAAGTCACCAAGACAGAGCCAAGGTAAATGATTGGCAGCATGAATAATTCTGATGGTATCCCAGAAATCTTGACGGAGTTGATATGATGGAGGAGCATGCAAGCAAGTGATATGCATAGAGGCAGATGTTCTAGGATCACAGGCAATGAAATCAACAAACTGATCATCCAAATGAACAAGAGAAACTTCAAAAGTGTCATTCCAAAACGAGAGCGAGGCCTCCCTTGAAGCCGACGGGGTCCTTCACATAAGAGTGAGTGAAATGTAACTTACGCTGTATCCTATTCACAAAATTCTGATTATGCTTCGTTTCCATTAAGAACAAAATATCGGGCTTATCACGAGGCTATCATCGCCTTTAAGGCTTGAATTGTCGGGGATTGCCCAATCCCCGACAATTCCAAGAGAAGATTCATTTGGAACCCGGTGGCTGTTGAGGGCCGGCCGCCAAAGCCCGAAGATCGGGAAAAGTTGCCTCAAAAGCTGGGGCATCCAAAGAAGGGACTCATCCATACCTGTAGATGAAGGAAAGGTCACATCATAAGGTGCATATCGTTTAGATTTTTTACTAGAGCCCCCAAGAGACAGAGGACGAGTGATCTTAGATCGCACATTCTTTGTTTATCCTTTGTACGGGGCTGAGTAGCTTTCATCTTGTCTCGCTGCGGGGACGAGATCCGTAGTAATAACGAGAGGGATTGACAACATTCAAGCGCCTAGAAGACTCGTGTTGTATACCGGGATTCAAAGTTACATCCACCTTGGCGGGAATAGATGGAAGAGCGAGGAGTGCGGGCGAAATGGAGGAGGAGTTTCGAGTGCGCTTCGTCCATTGTCTCACTAGGAGATTTAGGTTGATAAAAAGCGTCCCAGTATGGACTAAATTGTTTAAGCTCTGCTCTCAGCCAAGGGCCATAGATCATCGTGTCACGACCGTCAAATTGGGATTCATCATAAGGTACCTCCGGACATGAAGCAGCATAATGCCCGAGACGTCCACAAGAGTACTTGATAATGTGACAACCGCTCATACCGAAAATCCAACCAGAGAGTTTTTCCTTCAATACTTATGAGTTTGCCATTTTTCAAAGGTGCTTTCAAATCTAATTCAATCCGTATTCTTGCGAGTTATCGGTTTTCACATCCCGAACTTTGCCTAAGCGAGATACTGACTCTACGCAGAATATGAGGAGAAGTCCACTCCAAAGGTAAGCCAACAACATGCACCCAAAACATACACTTACTAAAATCATAATGTTGCAAAGGAGTGATGGGTTGCCATGGGCGAAGGTTAACCAGGTGGCCAGAAAACAACCAAGGGCTCCCATCCAGCACACGCCTTCGCTCTAATTCAGTTCGAAATTTGATTATATACAGATCCGTATCGCTTTGGAGTAATCTCTACATGTTCGATTCTCCAGGCTTTCTTCATCACAACTTGAAATGCTGATATATTGACAGAAGGATTAGTAAAAACATTACCCACCAAGATAAGACGACAATCGTGCAGCTTGGCCGAGGAAGGAAGGTCATCCCAGACCTCCGGCTCATTCGAGCATAGTTGACCCAGGCGACTGCATAGAGAAGCAATTCTGGAGGTATCGTCCCTTTCATCCATTGATGTAAGGACCGAAGAACACTAGGATAGATTATTTGTAGAAAGTAGGACTGAAACTAAGGATTGCAAGGGTTGCATGTTACAGATCGGCTACATGCAAAGCTGGAAAAACCAGAAGTGAAGAGATAATGAAGAAAACTCCGAACGAGAGGAAGGTGAGGACTGGAAGTAATGAAAGAAGATGTGCATGCGGAAAAGTGAAAGAAGAACGGATACAATTAAGGTAGAAGTAGCGACGAGCTCCGAAAGTGCAAATGGAAAGCACAGATCAGACGAAGAACGGTTGAAGATGAAGACATGGCGAATATCTCGACCTAGACGCGAGAGAAAACTCTAACATGAGCGAGAGGAGTCTTTTATCGTCTCTGAAATTGGGATGATTAATTTTAGGATAAATAAGTTCCGGATTAAAAAAATGCGGCGAAACATGCTTTATCGGAGTAAGTTCCCCTACAAATCATCATGGAAACGGATTGGCCGGCTCCTTCAGAATCAACCCTGGATTCGGGCTAACTTCAAGTAATATTTTTGTTAATTTTGAATAATATGTCATGTTGAACAATTCATAGCAAAATAGTTAAGGCATTGATGGGTTTTCTAGTTTTTCAGATTCGAAAACCATCTCCAACATATATGTCATTTCTTTATATAAAGAGAGAAAAAGGGGAAAAAATAAGAAGAAGCTGAACATCGGTTCTACCGAGAGAGGCCAATAATCAGGGAGAACGCTTCGCAACTCTACCCAAGATGTTTCTCCATGGATTTTTCTTCCTTCCTAATTGAACAATAATTTTAGTTTTATACTAGTTAAGAAATTAGAAAGATATGCGGAAAAGAGGAATTGCATATATATCAATATATCATAATGAAGATTACATCAAATCCATTTATAGATTTTATGAAATGACTAAATAAGATGACGTATCAAATTAGGATGCACATAATTAGATATAAATATTCACACAATCTTGATTTTATGAAATGACTAAATAAGATGACGTATCAAATTAGGATGCGCATAATTAAATATAAATATTCACACAATCTTGAAAGATACAGAAAATCATCAGAATCATCCTAAATATCTTTAATAATGTTGAGCAATAAATTCAAATGTGTTTGTCCTAGACAGAGAAGCTTAATTAAGTGAATAATATATATAAAGTATATCTAGATTTTATGAAATGTTGAGCATTTTTTCCTTGTCGATTTTTTTTAGTGAAAAAGTAGTAATTTTGCAAAAATATTGGCTGTGTTCTGAGCACTGAGCAGTCACTCCCCCGCCATTTCCTGGGCTTAGTTATACTTTACACGCTTCTTTACTTGCTAAACCAATCCCAATTTAATTGACTATATTTTTTTTTCATTTTTTTTTTCCTTAAGACAAGTATCAATACAACTTCGCACACAAATTCCACCGAACCAACAACCGAAATGGCCTCGCCTTCTTTTCCACCTCCTGTAAGTGTTCTTGCATCATCTCTTCTTCTTCTTCTTCTTCTTCTTCTTCTTCTTCACTACCTGCTTCCATTACAATTTCTCTGGATGTAACACCTGAAATTTTTAACGAGACAAAAGATTCTGGATTCTGCACGATGCTTTCCTTGAGTGATCCGCACATTAATTCGGCAGACAATCCTTTTCTTTCGCTTATTTCCATTGAATTGACAATGAAAGAGGGCGATGCTGTTTACTGCTCAAATTTACAATGACACCGAAACCTGCGTTTCCAAGTACCAGCAAATTAAAGACGGTTCGACCAAGTGCCACCAATTGTCGAAGGATAAAGATTACAAGGAAATGGTATAGGTAATGCTTAATGTCACAGATGTGTATGACTACTACAACGCGCTCAATCCTCACTTCAATTTTGGCAGACATGCCTAACTTCCTCGATATGTTAATGAAAAAAATGCTTATCACAACAATGATTTAGGTGAACAAACTCATCATATGAGTTACTTTCCAATGATAATAAGTTTTTTTGTAATCTTACTAACTATTTTAGAGAAATTACATATCACAATTATTAAGAGTGGTTAACTGGTTACCAACATTTCTCCAATTAAAGTACTACATACTTTGTGCTACCAACTCTTATTTGAGTTAGCTACCAATTCTAATTTAGTTTTTTTTTCCTCAAATTACCATCTTCTCTTATCTCAAACAAAATCAAACTTATTATGAACCTCCTTTTTTTTTTTTTTTTTTTTGGTCATAAGTAACGATTTCATTGAAATAACTAAGTCATATGTGGAGAAAATACATTAAAAGCATCAGCACATAGTAAATCAAACAGGGCAGGTGGGGGATTCTGAAGCCAATTTTGTGGAAGAGTATTGTTCCTGCAAGCTTTCGCCAGCCAATCCGCAGGCCGGTTTGATTCCCTTTTGCAATGGGCCAGGGAAATGGCCCGAAACAGCTTCATTTTTGTTCTGGCCCGGCTCACTGCAGACTTTGCTTCCCAACTGAAGTCTTCCAGAGTGTTGCAACTGTGCACGAGGGGGAGACAGTCGGATACCACTTCCAATGAAAGGTGAGTTCGGTTAGAGAGGAAAATTAAGGTTTCGAGGAGGGCGATGGCCTCCGCCTGTTCTGCCGTGGACGCAGCCACCAGTTTCGCAAATCCATCAACAACCCGTCCGCTGGAGTCGCGGCACTAGCAGGCTATGGCTCCTCTGTTCTCGCATCCTCCCCTGCATCCTCTTGATTCTGGTTCGGCGTCGTTGCTTGGGAGAAATGAGGCGTCGATGTTGATTTTCAGCGATTCAGGGGATGGGGGCTTCCATCTTTGAGGTATGGTGTCGCTGTGTTGCTCTCCTTTCTTTTTGTTGTTCCAAGTGGAGAAGCTCTCGTGTAGAGCCTCGGCTTTAAAAATCGTTTTGCTGTGGATGTAGAGGGCGATGGCCATATATGAACTGATTGCGGTCTTTCCAAATGCTCCAAAGGGTAACCGTGATAAGGTCGAACCTTTTTGCATTGGTTTGGTTTTTTTTAACCATGTACAGCCGATTGTCGAATCTGGTTAACCCTATTTTGGACACTTTGATGTGCAAGGGGGCGGCTTTCCAAATCCTTGTCGTCCAGGAGCATAGCAGCAGGGTGTGCTCGACTGTTTCGGCTTCCTGTTTGCAAAGAGGGCACAGCGGATCAGGTACTATTTTCCGCCTGTATAAATTCTCCATTGTGGGTATTGCGTTGTGGCAAGCATTCCATAGAAAGTGTTTGACCTTGGGTAGACTATTTGATTGCCATATAAACTTCCACAATGCTGGTTTTGGCTGATGCGAAGAAGTTGCTATGGCTGTTTGATATGATGGAGTGCCCGCTTGTGCTTTTTTGTTTGGTGGATTGTCTCTGTTGACATAGTATCCACTTTGGACTGTGTACATCCCTGATTTGGTCTTCTCCCATACCAGTCTATCCTCTTCATTAGGCAGTCCGATTGGTGTTGCTAATATGTCTTGGACTTTTTGGTCGTCAAACAATGCTTTTATCAAATGTTCATTCCAATTTCCAGTCTCTGGATCTATGAGACCAGCCACCTGCCTTGGTTCCCCATCCATAGCCGAGCCACCAATCTTTCCCCTTTTGAGCCATTTGTCCTCTCTAATCGATATTGCATTACCATTCCCAACGGAGAACATTATGTTCAGAGAAATCGATTCTCTTCCCATCAATATACTCTGCCATCCCCATGAAGATCTTGATCCTTTGCCAGCCTTCCAAAACTCACTTTGTGGATAGTACAACCCTTTCATTACTCTGCTTAGTAAGGACTGAGGATGCTGAGAAATTCTCCATGCTTGCTTTCCCAACATAGCCTTATTAATATCTTTTTTTTTTTTTTTTTATACTAACAGATTAAATCAGCCAACCAATATATGGAATTACAAACTTTTATTTGTGTAACTTATCAACTATTGTACAATTAGGATACCTACTATAGTTTTGGGTGACCAATTCTTGTTTGAGTTGCTTACTTATATTTATTTATTTATTAACTCTACTAACATTTCTTTGGAGTTCCTACTTTTATTTGTATTACTTGCCAATTGTTAAATTTACCAACCCTTCTCAGAAAATACCAATCTCAATTAGAGTGGTTATGAACTTTTGTCAGTTAAGTTCCTAAGTACTTTGGAGTTAGGAACTCTTGTTTTAGTTACTTACGGACATTAATATTTCATTCCTTAAATTATCAACTTCTTTTATCGCTGACTGAAAAACAATTCTCGTATTTTTTACCAACTTTAATATATCTTCTTATTAACGGCTTAAATAATCGGTTAGTGTCATCAATTGCATATATGCTTGTTAAGTGTTAACAAGTGAAGGCACAATATATATGTATCTTTAACACATCAATACCCTGAGAAGATATCCATCAACTATTTTAATTTCACCTGAAGAAGGAGCATACCGTGTCTTATTCATAGGCAAATATCAAATTATTACAAACTGAACTAAGACCAAATTTCTCTGGAAATTTCTAGGATTTCCATTTTTCGCACATTGTCCTCTCAAGACACGGACCAGTAGGTTGTACAAACCACTGGCACTTGTCATAACATAGCTCATCATCTCTTTCCTCCTCATATATATCAAAATTGTGAAATTGACCAGGCCATTGAAAGCTGCAAGAGAAGAGGGCAGAACGAGGCTTAAAATGAAATTCCCACATGCCACTAGGAGTAATCTGTTGAGCGCCAAGATCCTGTCCGCGATCCATGCCCTCTATGGCTTTGCAATGAACCGTTAGTGTTAATCCCCCGGGTAAGCTGTTGTAGATTTGGACATGGGTTTCTCCGGAGCAAGCATGTAGAAGGGCAGCAATGATCATGAACACCGCAAAAAGTCTAATGGAGGAATTCATATTTGTAACCTTCTTTTTTCTTTTGAAATATGAATACAGAGATACGGGGGACCACTTTATATAAGGGGGAGCACAGTGGCTTTATTTGATAAGATGGCTATAACATGTATGAGGTTAGCTATTCAAGCGCAAAGATGACAATTGAAGGTTAGCTATTCAAGCGCTAAGATGAGACTGCCTACCGATCCGTGTCTTATTCATAGGCAAATATTAAATCATTACAAACTACAATAAGCATAATGTCTCTGGAAATTTCTAGGAGTTCCATTTTTAACACGTTGTCCTCTCAAGACACAAACCAATAGGCAGTGCAAACCACCGACACTTGTCAAAACATTGCTCATCATCTCTCTCTCTCTCTCTCTCTCATCTTTAAATGCTGAGATCCTTGCCGCGATCCTTGCCCTTTATGGATTTGCAATGAAAGATTTGCAATGAACCGTCCAGGTAAGCCGTTCGTAGATTTGGACATTGATTTTCATAACTCTATAATAATAAAGTTATTTTACCTATTTTAGGCAATAAATATGGTACTTTATAATGCAATCTCTCATTTTTAAGTGCTGAGATCCTTGCCGCGATCCTTGCCCTTTATGGATTTGTAATGAACCGTCCAGGTAAGCCGTTGTAGATTTGGACATTGATTTTCATAACTCTATAATAATAAAGTTATTTTACCTATTTTAGGCAATAAATATGGTACTTTATAATGCAATCTCTCATCTTTAAATGCTGAGATCCTTGCCGCGATCCTTGCCCTTTATGGATTTGCAATGAACCGTTGGCTTTACTCCTCCAGGTAAGCCGTTGTAGATTTAGACATTGGTTTTCATAACTCTATAATAATAAAGTTATTTTACCTATTTTAGATAATAAATATGGTACTTTATAATGCAATATTTGTTAGAAAATATTTGGATTGCCTTCTATCTACCAAAATCTTTCTTATTTATGCAGACTAATGAGATATGGATAAAATTTAAAAAAAATGGCAAAAAGAACGAAAAAAAAATTATGTGATTCATAAATTCAAATCAAAGGATACCAAATAAAAGATTTTGCGATTTGTTCTCAAATTTTATACGGACAAAAATAAACAAATAGGATTCTTGAATGTATCCTATGAATACCCAATGGCCAACTTTCCAACATGAAAGGGGGAGGTAGGGGGTTCGAATCTCCACCTTCTCAGGGGGGCTGGGATGGGAACGATTTAATTTCAAAAGTGAGTTTCGACTCCCATGCCCTGCAAGGAGGCAGATCAACAGTCTAAGAATGAGAGTTAGTATAAGAATAGAGTATGACCGACCAAAAAAAAGAATGTATCCTATGAATATGATAACATTTTTGTTGGATTGCAATGGTTGTTTCACATGTTCATCGGGTTTCTTCTTTACTGTTTTGATTCTTGTCCAATCTTATGCAAAATTCGATTGGGTGAATTTTGGTTTTCCTACAGGTCTAGAAACGTTAAGAGTCTTCGAGTTTAGGACATGCATGATAAAATTTCTACTTCTCTATTTCTCTGTTTTCCTATTCTCCAGAACAGGTTTGGAACAACTCATCATATTAGTTACTTTCCAATGATAATAAGTATTTTTTCGAATCTTACTAACTATTTTAGGGAAATTACATATCACAATTATTAAGAGTGGTTACCAACATTTCTCCAATTAAAGTACTACATACTTTGTGTTACCAACTCTTATTTGAGTTAGCTACCAATTCTAATTTAGTTTTTTTTTTTTCCTTCAAATTACCATCTTCTCTTATCTCAAACAAAATCAAACTTATTATGAACCTCCTTTTGTTTATCTTATATATATATTAACAGATTAAATCAGCCAACCAATATATGGAATTACAAACTTTTATTTGTGTAACTTATCAACTATTGTACAATTAGGATACCAACTATAGTTTTGGGTAACCAATTCTTATTTGAGTTCTTACTTATATTTATTTATTTATTAACTCTACTAACATTTCTATGGAGTTCCTACTTTTATTTGTATTACTTGCCAATTGTTAAATTTACCAACCCTTCTCAGAAAATACCAATCTCAATTAGAGTGGTTATGAACTTTTGTCAGTTAAGTTCCTAAGTACTTTGGAGTTAGGAACTCTTGTTTTAGTTACTTACGGACGTTAATATGTCATTCCTTAAATTATCAACTTCTTTTATCTCTGACCGAATAACAATTCTCGTATTTTTACCAACTTTAATCTATCTTCTTATTAACGGCTTAAATAGTTGGTTAGTGTCATCAATTGCATATATGCTTGTTAAGTCTTAACAAGTGAAGGCACAAAAAAAAAAAAAACAAAAAAATCTTTAACACATCAATACCCTGAGAAGATATCCATCAACTGTTTTAATTTCACCCAAAGAAGGAGCATACCGTGACTTATTAATAGGCAAATATCAAATCGTTGCAAACTAAAATAAGCCCAAATTTCTCTGGAAATTCCTAGGAGCTCCATTTTTCGCACATTGTCCTCTCAAGACACGGACCAGTAGGTTGTACAAACCACTGGCACTTGTCATAACATCGCTCATCATCTCTTTTCTCCTCATATATATCAAAATTGTGAAATTGACCAGGCCATTGAAAGCTGCAAGAGAAGAGGGCGGAACGAGGCCTAAAATGAAATTCCCACATGCCACTAGGAGTAACCTGTTGAGCGCCAAGATCCTGTCCGCGATCCATGCCCTCTATGGCTTTGCAATGAACCGTTAGTGTTACTCCTCCGGGTAAGCTGTTGTAGATTTGGACACGGGTTTCTCCGGAGCAAGCGTGTAGAAGGGCAGCAATGATCATGAAGGCCGTAAAAAGTCTAATGGAGGAATTCATATTCGTAACCTTCTTTTTTCTTTTGAAATATGAATACAGAGATACGGTGGACCACTTTATTTAAGGCGGAACACAGTGGCTTTATTTGGTAAGAAGGCTAAAACAAGAATGAGGATATACTGTAGCTATTCAAGCGCTGAGATGACTAACTGTGGAGGCTACTTAAAATGGCAACACAGAACTACATGGAGAAAAGATATACATCTATACCTTGTATTGGTAGTACAAACCACCAACACTTGTCAAAACATTGCTCGTCATATCTCTCTCTCTCTCTCTCTCTCTCTCTCTCTATATATATATATATATATATATATGTCAAAATAATGAAATTGACCAGGTCATTGGAAGCTACAAGAGAAGAGGGCGGAACGAGACTTGAAATGAAATTCCCACATGCACTAGGAATAATCTTTAAATGCCGAGATCCTTGCTCTTTATAAATTTGCAATGAACCGTCAGCGTTACTCCTCCTGGTAAGCCGTTGTAGATTTGGACATTGGTTTTCATAACTCTATAATAATAAAGTTATTTTACCTATTTTAAGCAACAAATATGGTATTTTATAATGCAATATTCATTAGAAAATATTTGGATTGCCTTCTATCTACCAAAATCTTTCTTATTTATGCAGAATAATGAGATGTGGATAAAATAAGATGGCAAAAAGAACGAAAAGAAAATTATGTGATTTAGAAATTCAAATCAAATGATACCAAATCAAAGATTCCGCGATTTATTCCCAGATTTTATACAAACAAAAATTAAGCAATTGCCCTGTGTTAAGATTCTTGAATGTATCCTATGAATATGATGACATTTTGGTTGGATTGCTATGGCTGTTTCACATGTTCATCGGGTTTCTTCTTTACTGTTTTGATTCTTGTCCAATCTTATGCAAAATTCGACTGGGCGAATTTTGGTTTTCCTGCAGGTCTAGAAACGTTAAGAGTCTTCAAGCTTAGTTATTTGATTTCTTGCAATTCTCATTCGGTGCCTATATTTCAACTTTTTCTACATTTTTTTAGGGTGACACTATTTTGAAACCCTATATGACTAAATCCACTCCATTTACACTAAAAAACAACATAGCTCTCAATCATTCAAATGTATAGTGATGACCCGTTTCCTTTTTTTTTTTCTTATTTCTTTATAGGATCTAGTTGCCATAATTAAGCATTTTACATTTTTTTATAGTGTATTAAATTTTTTTAAATGTATTCTTATATATTCCTATAACATTTTACATGCTCCATGTATAAGTATCTCATCTATAGTAAGGAAAAAAGACAAACTTTTTTTTTAATCATTACTATTATAATAGCTTATCTATTCTTTGTCTCTTTTATCTCAGAGCTCACTTTCTTAGTGAATTTTTTTATATTTTAATTTCATTAGTCTAAAATATATATCAAGTCTCTTTATTAATTATGTTAAAGAATTTATCTTTTTTCCTTACTATTGAGGAAATACTTTTGTTGAAAGCATGCAAGATCTTACAGAATATCTAGTTATAAATTAAAATTATTATGCCCAACAAGACATATTGATATCATTTCATAAACACTTTGTAGATGATATTAATTTTTGTTCATCCAAAATAATGAGATTGCACTAACATTTAAAAAATTTATCAGTTTATTCAATTTATTTATTTGATTAAATTTCATCTTTAAAATTTCATGTTGGAGAATGTAATTGTGATTTTATTTTGGGAACTCTTCTGATAATTTTTGTTTTTTGCTTTATCAAATCATCCCATTATAATATATATATAAACAAATGATTACATTAAAAAATCTTCTATATTAAATTACTTCTAGATTTTGCTTAAAATATTTATCCATAAAATTTGATTGGCAACATAGAAAAGAGCCGAATAAGAAAAACTAAAAAGAAAAAGGGAAAGAAAATAATTTGGAGCCACCAAGTTAAATTGCAATGGAATGATTAAGGGCAAATTTATCTTTTTGGGTAAAAATTGGGGTGGATTTAGTTATATAAGAAGTGGAGATAGCCCTGTCCAATCTTATTAAATGAAGCCACCTTATTACTCCTTAAATTGATTGGTCCGCCATGCCTCTATATTCATATTTCAAAAGAAAAATGAAGTTTTTTTTTGTTGTTGTCCATTTTACTTTATTTCTACTCTAACTATCATTATCAGATTTTTATGTTGCCTCCTTGCAAGGTATATAAGTCAAAACCCATACCTAAAACTAAATTGTCCACATTCCAACCCCGAAGGTTCAAATCCCCCAGCTCTCCTTTTCCATGAGAGAAGAGTGGCCATTGGGTTGTGATTCAAAAAAAAAAAAGTTACAAGTATGAACTCATCGATTGGACTTTTTGTGGTGTTCATGATCATTCCTGCCCTCCTACAAGCTTGTTCCGATAAAACCCATCTCCAAATCTTCAGCATCTTACTTGGAGGAGTAACGCTCACCATTTTTAGCAAATACTAGGCGATGATCTCGAAGTTGAGCGGATCCCTCCCTCCCAATGGCACGCGGGAATTTCTTTACCGCCCCAGTTGGTGGGCTACAACCCTTTTTCTTTTGCAACATGCAATAGCTTAGTCAATTTCACCATTCTGATATATATGTGGATGAAAGAGATATTGAATGATGTAATGATATGTGTCATTGGTTTTGTGCAGCCTAAACATATTTATTGTGAAAAATGGAACTCCAAAAATTTCCTACGGAAATTTGTGCATATATTTGTTTGTACTAGTATGATATTTGGCTATGAGTAACATTCTGTAAGCTCCTCCTTTGAATGAAATTAATTTAGTTCGTGGATATCTTTTCATGGCGTTCATGTGTGAAGATGTCCTTTTGCGCCTTCACTTTTTTAACACTAGTTAACAACTTGACAAGTATAGTTGACACTTGAATTTTCACCGACAAGTTCAATAAAGGTAAAAACTCGAGACTTGACTTTGATTGCGACGACCTGTTTCTTAGCCAAAAAGAGTCATTTTAGTATCTTTCAAGTTCCATTTTATTGCATGCTTGTGTCTATGTGATAGAAGTCCCTCTTTGCTTCATCAATTGTAAATATATTTCTCTTAGTTTGTAGATTTTTTACAATTTCACTTGAATTTTAATTATGAACTTTCCTAGTGTAATACGTGATAATCAGTTCAAATGCCTTCTTTGATCCAGATACAGTGGAACAATTGGACCTTCAAATCATCTACATCCCCAAGAAAGCGCTTTTCAAGTGACAAAGGGGGAAATGGGCTTAGGCATGTATTGAAGACACTCATTTGTCCCTAGTAAACAAACAGCTTAACCTGAAGTAACATTGGTTCTATTGAATTTAAATCAAGTCATAGAAAAACTTTATACATCATGCTTCATATTTTCCAAATATAGTTTGATTATATAGGTTTTTGTCGAGGTTAAGTGTTTTCACCAGAAATGATCAAACTTGTTATTAAAGGGTATCGCTTACCTTTTCATGAGTAAAGGTAATTGATTAATTACCATGTATTACCCCTTCGATATTGTTTCCTTTTATGAATAAATTTTGGCAATATCCTAATTCTACGAGGCTAGGCTCATAGAAGGATCCCCTTGTCTCTATTTCATTATAAGAGACAGTACACTTGTGGGAAAAGTACCAAAAAAGTCATAAACATATTGCATTGATATCAATTCAGTTCTAAACTTTTAATTAGACTAATTTAATCCTAAACTTTTTCATATTGGTATCAATTGAATTCACCTGACCAATTTATACTAGAAATTATTGACATGGATATCGATTGTCTTACGTGCCATAACCAGTCTTGATGTGGATATTTTTATATAATTTTAAATCATTTTTTTCAATTTTTTTTTAATTAATTTATTCCTTTTTTTTTTTTTTTTTTCTTCTCTTTGCCTTCATTTTTTTTCTTCTCTTTCTTTTTATTTTTCTTTCTTCCTCATCTTCCTCCACCCACCTTTGGCCAACTATCGATGAGGGCGAGGGTGGCGGTCGCCGACTGTTGGTGAGGGCGAAGGCTTGGTGAGGTCACCCCTCACCAGATTCGACAAAGAGGACCCTCGCCCAGCCTTCACCAGAGGTTGGCGAGGGCCTGCCTCACTTGGATGAGGCCCTCACCATCCGGGCAAGGCCGCCCATGCCGTAGGGTCCCTTCGCCAGCCTCTAGTGCTGGCAAGGGGCCTTGTCTAGGCAAGGCCGGCGAGAGCTTCTTAGCGCTCGTTGCCCCTCGCCAGAGGTTGGTGAGGGCTAGGAGGGTCCCCTTGCTGGATTTGGCTAGGGCGACCTTGCCCGACCTTGCCCAACCCTCGCCTATCCAATATGAAGTCTGGCAAGGGCCAGTCTTGCATGTGGTTGGCGAGGCCATCTCGACCCTTACCCTCAATAGCTGGTGACCTCCGCCGGCTGGAGGTGGGTGGAGGAAGATGAGGAAGAAAGAAAAAAAAGAAAAAAATAAATGAAAGAAAAGAGAAGGAAAAAAAGAAAACGAAAAAAGAAATAGTTAATAAAAATTCAAAAAAATAATTACAAATTATACAAAAAAATCCACGTTAGCACTATTCGTGCCACATAGGATGGCTAACATCCATGTCAGCAATTTCCGGCATAAATTGGCCGGATAACTCAATTGGTACTAATATGAAAAAGGTTTATGACTAAATCGGTCCAATTGAGAAGTTTAGAATTAAATTGGTATCAATATGACTAAATTGGTTTATGATTTTTTTTTTAGTACTTTTCTCATATAATTGAAGGGATGGATTTCTTTCCTTTCATCATGCTAATATTACTTCGTTTTGTTTTTATTCTCATCAAAATTGACAGAGTGACCTATGGAGTGATATTTCAAAATGGTAAAATTGTAATCATTCCGATTAGAAGGTCTCTCATTGATATTAACTTTTTCATCCATCTTTTTTTTAATCAAGACAAGAAGAGTGAATTTTGGACAATCCCCTTAAGGACATCGACCTATTTTGGAGTTACACCATCTTTGTGGAAATAAAAGGATGTGTCTTACTCTATTCTTACTCTAACACTCGCTCTCAAACTTTTGCCTTGCCTTCTTGCAGGGCGTGAGAGTCGAAGCTCACTTATGAAACTTAATCGTCCCCACCCCAAACTAGGGGTGAGCAGTTCCCAATTCCAGTTCGGTTCCGTTTGGAACCTGGAACTTACCCGTCGGAACCAAGAACCTAGAACCTACCTTGTCACAAGTTCTGGGGTCGGTTCCAGGTTCCTACAGGTTTTTTTTTTTTTGCTCTCATTTTTTTGGTTTCATTTTCAGAGTAAACTATGCAACAATTGGTCAGTCTAGCCATTAGGTAAGATCTTAAGGAAAAGCCATGTCTGATGTTATGAGCCAGCATTATGATATTCCAAATCACTCTTAAGTTTACAAGCAAACTTAGTTTTGCTATATCAAACTAAAAAAAAAGTACCAACGGCATACCTAAAAAAATTCGGATGTCGAACACACATCCATCTCCTTCTCCAAATAATCCAGCCAGTAAGCATTTGGGGACTTCACACTGCAGTCCCCGCTTCTATTTGGCGATGCCAGGTCCTCCCTTTGCACAACATTGAGCATGAATCCATCAGGATCCCTTTCTGCCTATAAAAGATCATCAATGTTCCATCAAGTATGTCATTGGATTATTCTGCTTCATGGTACAAAGGTTAGAGTAAGGAAAAAGAACACAGCATACCTGAAAAAAATTCCAAATCCCATGGTGGATGATTTCCAAGCTAGCAACGATTGCAATCAAGGCCTGGAAACTCTCAATAAGTGAATTTATTGAGTTATCCATTTGGTTTCTGGATACCAAATAATTGGTATTATCCAAATCAGCAGACCCATCGACATCATATTCAGCCTCATCCTTATTGTGCAATTGGATGACTTAAGCATTTAATGGAGAATGAACTCACAACATATTCAAAATCTTCAAGCCTTGCTAAGGTCATTTCATCAAGTTTCTCTTCAAGAATGCACATCAAGTACCCTGAAAATAAAATTAGGAATAATTGACAGTTTTCAATTGATAAATCATATGAAAAACTAATTTGTAGGTCTAAAGAAAATTCTACAGTGATAAGAGAGAGAATTAGAGGAAATTGGCATAATAATAAGGATAAAGCTAGCTACTACTTCATATTCCAAATCCTCTTTAAGGAAGATACCTGGATTGCAATAAAATTTAGCAAGATATCTTTAACAGTTCACTCACATATAAGCAATGAATATTTCCCAATCATATAAATCCTTGAAAGATAAGTGGAACTGAGTTTCAAGACCTTGGTTCAGGATCCATCCCCATTGCCTTCCAGTCAAGCATAGCTCGGTGCATTCAGAATCAGCCACAGTCCTCTACAGACACTCCTCAAAACCATAATGGCAGAGCAAATTCTCCCTAACCTTAAAACTTTGCATTCAGCGAGAACAAAATTGGAACACCGTCAAACCCATCAGCCATAACACAATGATAACAAGAATCACCTAGAAAAGAGAACAACCCAACCACAACTCAATCGACTCTAGAACTGGGTTCCCAAAATTTGAGAGAAAAATGCAAAAAATTTTCACCTCCATAATTCTTCGATGGTAGAGAAAGTGTAGATCGAGCGCATGGAGGTACCCCAAGCCATCTGCTTCGATTTCGCGGCAGGGTTATCGAACCAGAAAGTCCACGAGTGCTCGAGCGGGTGCGGATGGTCCGCCTTGGGCTTCTCCTTCGCCGACTGCTCGGCTAAGTCCTCTTCGTCCGCAATCTCTCCCTCCTCCAGCTCCGGGTCGCCGCTGCCTGCAACGCCCTTTGAATTAGGGTTAGGGTTCGTGGCGGTGGGGTTCTTCCTCGTCATTGGTGGTTGTAGCGCCATTGCCGCCGCCGCAGATTTCACCTTCTCTTCCACCACCATGTTTTTTTCTCAAGAAATTTTTGCAGCTCTCTCTCTCTTTCTGTTGCATTCGCATATGAAATCAAGGGCGGGGTGAGCGCGGGCTGACTAGCGTCTAGCGGCGAGACGACCAGCGTCCGGCGACGGCTGAGCGTCGGGACGAGCGAGGAGTGATAGCGTCGAGGGAGGCAAGGCGAGGTGAGCGCGGGGCGACTGTCGTCCAATGACGTCCAGTGGTGGCGTCTAGGGTTAGTGGTGTTCGGCGGCAGTGTTGAGGGCGAGCAACATCTGGCGGTGGCGTTGAGGGCGAGCAGCATTGGCGACCTGCAGAGGCAGAGAACAAGAGAGACCCAGACAACTATGAAAGTGTGAAGTGAACTGAGGGTTTGATTTGGGGCCTTTTGTTATTTTTGGGGCTTTTTTTTTAGCCCTAACCAGTTCCAGTTCCGATTCCTATAGCTGGAACTAGAACCGGTACCGGAACCGGGAATGTCGGTTCCTAGAAAAAGGGAACCGGGAACCGGTCCCTTTGGAATTGGGAACCGAACTGGACCCTTTGGTTAGTTCTCCGGTTCCCGGTTCTACTCGGGAACCGCACTCACCCCTACCCCAACCCCACAAGAAGGTGGGGATTCGAACCCCTCACCTCCCCTTTCCTTGTTGGAAGGATGGTCACTGGGGCAAATCCAGTGGTTGTGTTAATTCCAAGTTAAAGTAACTTAATTATAAACTAAGACGTTCATTCGTCCTTGCATATGGTAACCAAAGGTAGCCATCATGAAGAAACGAACATGCCTCTATCTAAATGAAAAGGGTGTATCCCGTTTCTACAACTTTCTTGTATTTCCAGTGTCGTTGTCATCTCTTCCAGAAGTCCTGTACATCAATGATGTCAATTTGCATCATTCGAACTGCACAATGACTAAGAGATTGCTATCATGGCATAGCAGCATCTATGAAGCTTCCATTTTAGCAAGATTCTGCTGATCATCAGCTCCTCCGATCATCAAAATATCTAAAGTTGCTGGTTCTTCGTTTTCCAGCAATTCTGAAGATCACGGCAATGGATTGAAGCTAACTGCTCCTCTTCCTTCCTCTGGTTTTGGCTACGAATCTGTATAGATTCTTCACTGATTTCTCCCTATCTTCTGTTGAAAACAGCTTCATGACAACATAAATCGTCAATGAAACCTGTTGGATATATTGAACAGTTTGAAGGTCAGTCGAATTTACTTGAACTTCATTAAACTTGCTCAATTTTCGCTTAAGTTTGCCAGATTCATAACTAATGTGTTTATGACTTGTCGGAATATGTTTGAACTTGCTGATTGTTGAAATTTCTTACTGACCGTGAGCTTATGGAACACTCGTTGATCAATAGAAGACATGTTAGGAAGTTCTTCAATTTCGACATCCTCTAAGTCAAAGAGTTTAATTAGTCAATTAAACGTAGTTAATGACCTAATCTAGAAAAGTGATGAATTAAAAAAAAATACACCTCACAACCTAAGCTAGGTCATCAGCCAAAATTGAAAATAATTTATTAGGCCAAACTCATTTCAAAATCTAGGACAGAATATGGAAAATTGGAGTCGATTTTTGGAAAATTGTAACTTTGATAAGACCTCACTGTGTTCTTCAATTTTTCAAAAAAATCTAAAATGAATCTGGAAAACTTGCCTATGTAAGATTTGTATTAGATAAAATCTGATAAGACTTATTTGAACCCTCACTAGGCTCGGTGAGGACTTACCGACGTCACCGTCCCTGAGAGATAGTCGATGAGGCTTCTATTTAGGTGCCGACCTAGATCTAGGTGACACAAGCTATCACTTGGGGCCAGCGAGGGCCAGCCTTCTTGGCCTAGGGTTGACAAATTCTATCATCTCCTTCTCCAATGGGTGGCGGCAGCAATAGCACCCACCGGCGAGGCCTTGCCTTGCCTTTTAAAAAAAAAATTTACTTTTTTTTAGTGCTATAATCTAATTTAAATAAGATTTGAAAAAGAAAAAAGTTAAAGTAGGAAAGAGAAACTAACTAAAAGCTTTTTACATTAGCATTTACCGTTAGATAAATTAACGGTATTAACGGAAGAACTTAATTACATTAATTTGAAAAGTTTTAGAACTTAATCACACTTTTTGCAAGTTTTAAGATTGAATTGCACTTTTATGACAAGTTTTTAGATTTCTAGTGAAGTTATCCATATTATTATTATTAGGGAAAATCTCAAATAAGGACTCAAAATGGCTTCATTTTCTCAAAAAAGGATATGAAGTGGAGTTTGTCTTAAATAAGGATCCGAAGTAGTCATTTAGTCTCAAAAGAGGACCTGACTCGCCGGTCAGTGAACTGATGCATTTCTGATGCGTATTCCGGCGACCTAATCAGGGTATATTCGTCCAAAAAATATTCTCTTTTCATTTTCCTTTTCCCTTGTTCATCTTCTCCATCTGCGAGCAGACCTCCAGTATCTTGCCAGTGAAGTAATTGCCGGTGAGATCGAGCCACTTCAGCTTCTTGAGCCTCGCCATCTCCAGCGGTAGCGGCCCTGTGAACTTGTCATTGCCCAAGTGGAGTTCTTCGAGCTAGGTTATCGCTCGCAGGACTTTGCTGGGGAAGATCCCGGAGAGGTTGAGGAATCAGAGGGAGGTGGGGCTGCCGAGCTCCGGCAGGAGGGTCCCGGTGAGGTTGTTGGTGGTGAGCATGAGGTTGACGAGGTCGCGGAGAAGGCCGATTTCGAGTGGGATGTAGCTTGAGAGGCCGATGGATGTGATGTTGAGAGAGACGACCCATGAGCCGGCGTCGCACGTGACTTCGGTGAAGGAGCAATGCGGAAAGGGCGGTGGTGAGAAGGAGGAGGAGGAGTCGACCCAGTCGCCGATGGCGGCGGAGGGAGGCTCGACCATGGCGGTTTTGAGCTTTGAGAGCACGTCCAGGTCGCTCCGTGCAAGGGAAGCGGAGATGAAGAGGAGGAAGAAGAGGAAGACTCCATTGCAGGGCAATTTTGTCCTCAGTGAGTTCGGCGAGGCCGGCAAGGGCTCGCCGACCACTAGTAAGGGTAGGCGAGGGCTTGCAAGCCCTCGCTCACTTCCAACGCTTGCTGTTGGTGATGGGCGTTAAGCCCCCGCTGGCCTTAGGTGAGGCCGACCCACGCCGGTCCCATGACCTTCGCCGGCCCTTCCCCACTTCCGATGTCCTTGATTTGGAAAATGCCTATCTTTGACGAAGAAGATGATGAACAGGGACAACACCATGGGTAGATCAAGAAGAAGATGAACAAAAGAAGGAAAACAAAAAGATAATATCTTTTGGACAAAAATACCCTAGACCAGGTTGCCAGAATACGCATTGAAAATACATTAGTTCGCCGACCGGCAAGTCATGTCCTTTTTTGATACTAAATGATTACTTTGGGGCCTTATTTGAGATAGATTCCACCTCAGATTTTCTTTTGAGAAAATGGGGCCACTTTGGGTCCTTATTTGAGATTTTCCCTTATTATTATTATTACTATTATTATTATTATAAAAGAGGATAGGGGCCAAATTCCCGTGCCCGGCTCTACTATAATGAGGTCGGATTTGAACTTTATGGGTCTGGGCAATGAATGCACTCGGGCTTATTATATTAAGCCCATTCAATCAAAATCAAACTAAGCCCAATCAATCAGTGCCGAATTAAGCCAATTGAATTGTCCTCTGTTTTCCTTTTTCTCTTTTTTCTCCCGTTGTTTTTCTTTTCTTTCTTTTATTTCTTCTATTATTTTTTCAACTTATCTCCTTACGCTTCTAATATAAGCTGGATAATCTAATTTTATTTTCTTCCTTTTTTTATCATTATATTCTATTATGTATTATTGTAATATTTTTTGGGTCTCTTTCCTGATTCATAGATTTTTCCTTCTCTATTCTTGAATTCCTGAAGCATGAACTTTCTAACCTTTTCTTTTCCTTTCATTTTTAATCGTTCCCTTTTCTTTTCAGAACACCCCAACTCTTATTTCACTTAAAGAAATTATTCAATTCAACCATTTAATCCTCTTCACCATTCTTGTTCTCAGCCAGATCATTCATGCCATTGCTCTATATCCATTCCTAAAACATTTTACATTGTCTTCATCAAAGAGTCACATGCTTTGAGCTCTTGCAGAGAAAAAGGCAACACCTCCTAGCACCTCCACCAATCGCTTCCGCACATTGAATAAGCATTCGACATGTAAAAGCAGAAATCTGACGAACCCAGAGGAAGAACATGATGATAAACGCATAAGCAAGCGACTTCGAGGAATCAGCTCTACTCAGAGAGATTCGTGAGTCATGAAAATATCGTTTTCATTTGCTTAGCTAACAGCAGGAGTTCTATCTTATTCCAGCTTTCACTGACTACAATGATGCTTTAGTGAATCGAACATGAGTCGGATTAGGATTTTACATGTTTCGCTTCAGGCGTGGAAGAGGTAGCGTGATCAGTGAAGGAACTGCAATATGGCTGTGAGAGTCAAACACTGAATGAAATGAACCACAAACTCATGTTGGCTAATTAACACACATTCTGGCTTCATGAAGCGTTTTATCGAAAGGGTAGTGACTTGTGAGCAATCAGTTTAAGAATATTTTATTTCAAATGGCGATAAAATGAAAAGAGATGTTTTAATTGTAGAGATAATATGTTTGCAGACTTAGATTTGGAAATAAATTAGATTTAAGCTTGATTTTGAAATACAAGGTATTCCTTGTTTGGAGGTGGTTGGTATTAATTATTATGGTCAATTGAATTATGATTTTGTATATTTTGTTAGAAGGTGTCATCGCAAGAATGAAAGTTCGGGACTAAAGTTTGAGCTTGAAAATGGTCATCAATAGATTCATTTCGCATGCTGTATATAAATAAGTAAATTGCTTTTCTTTTGGTAACATAGTACCTCAATTGTTCAGTTGTATGAATCCTAAGGCCTTTTCTGGTTACCGAGAATTAATAAGTCAAATGAAAATGAGATCCCAATATTGACATATAGCCATGCACTATGGACAACTTCCTATGAGAGGAAAAAGTGAAGTGGTAAATGCATTTTATAAGTAAGTAATATATTAGCTTTGGAATAATCTTCAAATATAAAAAGTCCAAAATATAATAAACACGAATTTATAGATGCATGATTCACTATTTGCATACGTTAATGTTCTCTAAAAAATTTCAATTGTACCTGTGAATTGGGGCACTGCCTAAAATATAAAAATTCTAAAAGTTATATGAAGGTGTACTGAATTCAATAAACGTCAATAGATGATTAATGGGTTTATTATTAGTATAATCTACTTATTTTCTACTAACTTTTGGAGAGTACATGAAGATAGTGGGGCTCAAGAGATCTCGTCCACCCTAGTTTTCTTCAATTTCATTTGCATAGGGATTATCACTTTCTTCGCCTCTATATTTTCACTTCCCTCTCTCCCTCTCTCGTATTCTTGCTTCCAGGACGATACACAAGCGCAAAGTTCAAATGGAAAAAATTAGTAAAAGCTACAGTTTACAAGCAACTGTATAAACATGGCGGATTCTGCAGATCTTAGATAACCCCCATCCTAGGAATTGATCGAAAGCCGATCCTCAAAACTCCTAGCTTGGCAAACGCATCTAGGAGTCAATTCCTATTCTTATATCTTACTCAGGTTTATTCCCTTTTTCCTAAAAATTCAGCCTCATCGTTTCCTTTCTCCATTCCTAAACCAAACTCGGACGTGAGATATCGATCTCTAGGGAAATTAGGGAAGGAAAATTATTGAAGGGGGTGACTTGTTGAGCCCTACTTTCTAGGACGGGACCGATGGACGAGAAGGAAGGTTTGAATTGCGACTTGGGGTTCGGTGAACTTTGTTTTCTAGCCAGGTTTTGCAAGGCCGATGAGAAGGATTTTTCATCAATGCTGCACCAGAATCCCAAATGTAGTAATTACGAGTTCGATTACTTGATCAAGAGTGTTTTGTTTTTACGAAATCTAGAGCAGAAGGGTAATTAAGCGAACCGTGTGGGGTATTGGCTCTTTTCTTTGGCCAACCAGGTAGGTATCGGTTCAAAACTTCAAATTTTTCGCACCATCTTCTGGATTAGTTGACATTTAGAAAATACCTTATTTTCTTGCAAGCGTAAAATAAGGTCAACAGCATCGAAAACTTGGACCAGTGCCCTATGACATGTTTATCACATATTGATTTTGATCTCATAAAAGATTCCAAATCGGTAGCCCATGACACATTTTTGCTGAACTAATTTTCGTTGCACGAAAAATTCCAACTCTAGCATCATAACCCAAATCTACCATTGATCAGAAGTTTGGGATCAAATGTGGAGGATAAGGCCAAGAATAATTGTTTGGGGTTATTGTGAGACGAGATTTAGTTTGGAGGAAATGTGTTAAGGGGTAGCACTTTGACATTTTTTATGAGATGGAAATTAATTTTTTGGTGAGTGTCATTAAGGTGCCAATTTACAACTTTTAATGGTATTAATCCTAATAAATAAGCTCTCTTGATATTTTATTTCCAAATATCTATTCCATCTAGGAGCTGTGGTTTTTCCATCCCCATTACAACTGCATTGAGCTAAAAAGACCGCTAATCATGTTAGCTAATGCCCAGGAACCAGATTGATGTCATAGTTGGAAAACTTAATGCAAGTCAAAGATGGAAAGCCACTAAAAATGAACGAAATGAATGGCCGATTCACATGAATTTCGCTCCGAGAGAGATCACCACGAACCAACTATTAAAAGATTCTCATCATCAGCCTATCTAAGCTATGTGCAATGACGATGCTTGCATAATAATGGCCCGAGGAAAAGCAAGTTTTTGGGGGTGTCTCCTCGTTTTTGCCCAACCTTGCTACGCACTCAAGCTTTGTCTGGTGTTGCTCGAAGGCATGAAGATGTGAGGAGCCAGAGAGGAAGAGAGAAGAGAAAGACGACAAAAAAAAATGAAAAAAGATCGAGGACGCTCACACTGAATAATGAATATGATATTGATACATATGTAAGAGACTGTTATTGGGAGTATGATATGATCAATTGATGATTTGATGATGCGATGATGCATTATTATGGCCAACTTGTTTCGACGTCTAATTACGTTCGATCGCATGACTAAGCATATCAATTTTTCATGTTACTGAGCATTAATATAACTGAAAGCATGATAGCCTTTAGTAGGTTACGGTGGCTATCCTTTTCCCATGCATGCGCCCAAGTGTGGCAAGCCATCTCTCTCTCACGTACAAATTTCAATTTATTACGTAACCATCTCTCTTTTTCCCCATGAAACCAGAAAAAAGAGTTATAGCTTTCTGTTGCATCGCATCTTCTCTCTCCCTCTCCCCCTCTCTCCCTCCGTTATATTGAAGCTCTCTCTTGCATCTCTCCGCAACCTCCCTCCTTCCCTCCCTTCCTCTCTCTCTCTCTCTCTCTGGAATCTGTTCAAAGAAGAACAGAGGAAACCAAAAGAAACAAAGGAAATGGCAAATGTAGATTTTGTGCCCTTTCTGGCCATGGTGACCGTGCAAGTGGGTTATGCAGGAATGATGATCACATCGAAGCTGGCCATGGACAGTGCGATGAATCCTTTCGTGCTCGTCACCTATCGCCAGGTCTTCGCCACCCTTGCCACCATCCCTTTTGCTCTTCTCCTGGAGAGGTATCTTGAAACAGCTCTATCGGGAAAACTCTACTTTTGATTTTTCAATGCATCGATGGCTTCTTTCGCAATGAAAAGATAAACAAAACTTCTTGGCTTGCGAGGAAAATGATGTTCCTCAGTCGTTTCCTACACGCATGCATGCATTGTTAGCTAGGATGATTCACTCAACTTCAGTGATAATTCTTGAGTGCTCATTTAGGTCATGCATATAGCATGTGTTCTATTCAGGGTTGCCAAGACTAATGAAAGCGTCGCACGTTCTCTAGGGAGAGAGCTTCTAGCTTCCACTCAAATTGATCAAGGCATGTAGATTATGTTCTGTCTATTAACCCCCAAAAATGTTTGAAAGGTTGATTGTGTTCTTGTAGCCGAACGAGTGTTGAGATTGGAAAAAAACAAAAAAAATGTGTTTGTCCTTTAAACTGATGATGGCATGGTCGTTGGCAAATAATAATATAATAATAATAACAATATAATAATATAAATGACTGATAAATAAAAATGGTAGGGATGAAGAAGGAATAGAGAGAAAATTTAGGTTAATTTAAATGGATATACAAATATTTAAGTAAAGTTCTCCTTTTTCCTCTCACTGGATTGGTGCAAGCTGTGGAGCTTGCGTGGGGGCGATGCCCGAAGTTAATTAAAGGCTTGATTAAATGGGTCTACATGGCTGCCACGTCACCTCCCAGTTTACGAGGAAATTCTTGTCTAGACTTGCATTAATGCTGTGCAGGACAATATCAATATGAGTGCCGTTGTTGGCAATACTTCTCTCGTATAACAACTACATATTTCTAACAACTGAAAAAGAAAAGAAAATTAAAGAAAAGAAAAGAAAAGAAAAAGAAAAAGAAAAAAACAAAGTCGAAGTCACGTTAAGCTTCCTATAACCTTTCACATCAATTGAAAATCATTAGGAGAAAGTCTTTAAAAAGTCTTAAACTTTTTGCATTTATGTCAATTTAATCCTAAACCTTTTATTTGTACCAACATAAACATTTTCATTTGGTGCCAATTTAATTCTAAACATTTTCACTCGGCGTCAATTTAGTTCTTTTCGGTTAATTTTAGCTGGATTTTGCTAACTAGATACCGATCGATTGAGGTGGATAATTTTTAATAATATTTTAATTTTAATTTTAATTTATTTTATTCTTTCTCCTTCTCTTTCCTCTAGCCGGTTGCCGGATCTCAGTGACTGGCTAGAGGCAATGACCAATGAAGTCGAGGTCGAGGTCGACCTCACCGGCCTTTATCGAATCTCACGGCCACTAGCGAGGCTTGAGCCCTTGCTAGAGGCCGCAAGGGCTGTCGCATTGGGCGGTGAGGCTCACCCTAGCAAGGTTGATCCTCATGCTAGATTTGACGAGGGCGAGCCTCCTTGCCTAACGCGAGCAACCCTTGTAGCCTCTGGTAAGGGCTCAAGTCTCGCTAGTGGTTGTGAGGCTCGTAAGAGGCCGGTAAGGTTGACCTTGACCTCATCGACTATTGCTTGTAATCGGTCATCAAGGTTTGGAGACCGGCCGGAGGAAGGAGGAGGAGAAAGGAAAAAAGAAAAAAGAAAATAAAGGAAAAGAAAATAAAAATAAAAATAAAAATTCAAAAAAATATAAAAATATTATGAAAAGTTATTTATGTTAGTAGATGCCGATATAGCTAGAACGAGTACCTAGAGGGGGGTGAATAGGTATAAAACGATTTTTACTTAAATTACATAATATTAGACAATCGATGGATATAAACAGCAATCAAAAGACTGAGAGAAGGGAAAAGAGAATTGAACACAATGATTATAGTGGTTTGGCTTTTGTTTAAGCCTACGTCCACTCTTCTGCACTGACAGCCTATTGGCTGGATTCCACTATGAACAAAGAAGTGTTACAGCGTTATTCTTCTTTGATTCAGTGGTGTAGATGATTTACCACACTTGCTCAAGATACCACTAAGTATAGACACTCTTTTGTGTATAAAATTTTGCTCAGAATAAATCGACTGAATATCAAGGAACTTCAGACTCTGGAATTCGTCTATCGAGCATGCACTGAAATAGCTTGAACGTCTTCCTTTTATACTCCTTCATGCCATCATACCCATTGGCACTTACCAAAGGAATTCCTCCAATCTACCCGTTGGACGGAATCAATTAAGGAGATCTTTCGAGCTATTAAAGGAACTTGACGATAGCCCATCAATTCTGTTCGCCCATACAACCAGGATCTTGGTTTCCAAGAATAGAACATTCCAAGATTACTTCGTCAATCATCGGATCTTGAATAGAAAGAATCCGTTAGCTTAACCCAGCCAGGATATCTTCTTCAGAGAATAGGGCTATCTCCTCAACCAAACACCTAGGTTCTGGATAGCCTTTCGACACTGGATTAGAAAACTATCAATGAGAATATCTTTAAGTCTTGAGTCTTGAATCTTGATGTCCAACTGTCTTCAGACTCTAAACCGAAAGACTGTAATGGTCCGACTAGAGTTGAAAAAAACGTTTTGTCGGTTTCAAAATATTCCGCAGGATTTCTCCAACAATCTCCCCCTTTTGATGGTGACAAAACTTTCTTGTAGATTTGAACAACTTTGACTTGCAAAATATTACTCAAGTAATATGGCTATCTCATAAGAATTAATAAAGAACAACCAGACTCTGCATCCACAGGAAGATTGGTTAGTCCTTCACAAGTAAAACCATATAACAATACTTGATGTAACTGCAAGCATTCAGATATCAAAATCCACACTTAAATCAGACCAAGTCTCAAGTTCAAGCTTACAATAAGCACATAAAAGAAATATAATTTAAAGTTAAGAGTTCAAAAGGTTCATTCAAAAGTTTCAAAGTTCGAGTTCAAAGCTGGCAATTTCTCCCCTTTTTTGTCATCATTAAAAAGGTGACAACTTTCTCGAGTTTGAACACGAAATGGAAGCGAGATTGAGAGAAAAGATGCTTTTCGAGGGTTTAAAAGATAGAGAAGAAAAATCTGTATATATATAGCTCTGTTTTAAAAAGGAAAAAACCAATCGGTACGAAGGAAGATGAATTGATGAATTCTTTTAAAATCAATAACTGCCATTTTTAATAGAAGTTATATTTTTGAAAAGACACGATTCCCTTTTTCTCGGTAATTATAAATTGGTTAAATAATCATACCTTTTCGAGACAAAATAAAATAACAACTTACAGTTTATAGTCATGAGTCTGAGTCTGAGTCTGAAAGTCTGAGAGTCTCTAGACTTTAACTTCCTCAAGCTTCAAAATGTTGAGTCTGGAGCGAATAAAATCAAATTGATTTTTCTCCAAAGGCTTTGTGAATATATCCGCCGTTGACTCTTTGAGTTAACAAATTGAATCGATATTTCTCCATTTTGAACATGATCTCTCGATGAAGTGATGTCGAATCTCTATATGCTTTGCTCTTGAGTGAAGAATTGGATTTTTGTGAGATTTATTGCACTAGTGCTGTCGCATCGATTTCGTGCATGAGTCTTCAATTCCGAAGTCTTGAAGCCGTTGCTTAATCCACGAATTTGCGAACAGCAGCTGCCAAGAGCTACATACTCTGCTTCGTTGTTGAAAGAGCCACGTACTCGCTTCCTTGAAAACCAAGATACCGTCCCCGTTTCCAAGTAACCGGCACGTACCTAAAGTACTCTTTCTATCAACTCGCAACTGCTAGATCGCGTCTCGAATATCCCGGAAGATTAAAGTCTCCCTTCTTAGGATACCGAGAGACCAATGCTTGAAGATGAAGCAACGTATTTAATAATACGTTTCGCAGCACTGAGATGAGATTCTCTAGGGTCTGATTGAAATCTATCACAGATGCAAACACTTAACAAAATATCAGGTTTAGAAGCAGTAAGATAAAGAAGTGAACCGATGATACTCCTGTATAATTTTTGATCAACTTTCTTCCCTTCTTCATCTTTATCTATCTTCAAGGAACAAGACATTGGTATGTCGGTCTTTTTGCACTTTTCAAGCCCAAATCTTTTGACAAGATCATTAGCATATTTTTTTTGATAAATAAAAGTTCCTTCCTTCAATTGTTTTATTTGAAGTCCAAGAAAGAATGTTAACTCTCCCATCATACTCATTTCAAACTCATCCTGCATAGACTTAGAGAATTTCTTGCATAGACTTTCATTAGATGATCCAAAAATAATATCATCTACATATATTTGAACGAGTAAAAAACTTTTGTTTTCCTTTTTGATAAATAAAGTAGTATCAACTTTACCTTTAACAAATCCATTCGTATTAAAAACTTACCGAGTCCGTCGTACCACGCTCGAGGTGCTTGCTTTAAACCATACAAGGCCTTTTCGGCCCGAAGACTCGAGTCCGGCTTCTTTGGGTCTTCAAACCTGGTGGTTGTTCCACATAGACTTCCTCATGGATAAATCCATTTAGGAAGGCACTTTTGACGTCCATTTGAAATAACTTGAAATCTTTATAACAAGCAAAAGCAAGCAATAATCGAATAGCTTTTAACCTTGCTACTGGTGCGTAAGTCTCATCATAGTCTATCCATTCTTCTTGCGTATATCCTTTGGCTACGAGTCTGGCCTTGTTTTGTACGACTTTTCCTTTCTCATTCATCTTGTTTCTGAACACCCATTTGGCTCCAATAATAGTTTTACCTTTTGGTTTAGGTGTCAATTCCCAGACATCATTAATGTTAAAATGTCTGAGCTCATCTTGCATAGCTTCAATCCAGCTTTCATCGACAAAGCTTCTTCTATGCTTTTGGTTCAATTTCAGAAATGAGAGCTACGGCACTAGACTCTTCACGCCTTTTGGATCTCGGTGCGAATTCCTTCATTAAGTTCGCCAATAATTAGATCTTTGGGATGACTTTGGACTTATGCTTCCGCATTCTTGGTTGATTTATCCGGCGATGATCCATTTCTTTGCTTGAGTCTTCAAAAATGGTTTGATGCTTTGGTCTTCCCGAATCGTGACGCCTCTTGAGTTGAAGACTTTGGAGAGGTTGGAGCAAGATCGACTCTTCATGATGAGTCCGATTGGATTCATCTTGAACTAAGTCTTGAAATTTGACATTCATTGACTCCTCCACGGTCGACTCTTCTTGTTATAGACTCGTAGGCTTTGCTTGATGAAGAATATCCAAGGAAGATGCCTTCATCCGATCTTTCTTCAAACTTACCAACATAATTTTTGCATTTTTCAATATAAAGCATTTGCAACCGAATACATGAAAGTATGAAACAATAGGCTTCTTACCTTTGAATAATTCATAGGGGGTTTTCTTTAAAATAGGTCTTAAAAAGACTCTATTAATAATATAGCAAGCTGTTGAAACAGCTTCAGCCCAAAATCGAGAAGAAATTTTGCTTTCAATTAAAAGAGTTCTTGCCATTTCTTGAAGAGATCTATTCTTCCTTTCCACAACTCCATTTTGCCGAGGAGTATATGGAGAAGAGAACATATGCTTAAAGCCGATTCATCACAGAATTTTTTAAAATCTTGATTTTCAAATTCACCACCATGATCTGTTCTTATGCTTGAAATAACACATTCCTTTTCATTTTGAACATTTTTAGCAAATTTTTCAAAATATGAAAAGGTTTCGGATTTACTTGCTAGAAAAAATACCCAAGTAAAGCGAGAGTAATCATCCACGATTACTAAGCAATATTTCTTACCTCCAATACTGGGTTCGGTTGGTCCGAAGAGATCCATATGAAGTAACCGCAGTACATGATTAGTTGAGACATGATTTATAGACTTATATGAATTTCTTACCTCGCTTTCCTGAATACATGGAGTACACAGTTCAGTCTTTTGATAAGGCAATTTGGGTAGACCACGAATAAGCTGCTTTGATGAGATTTTGGCTAATTGCTTCATATTAATATGCCCAAGCTTTCTGTGCCACAGACTTGCTTTGTCTTGTATTGAAATCAAGCATTGCGATTCTTCTGGTTTCACGTCCAGAGATAGATATTTCCATGCCTTCTACCCAAGAAAGACTCGAGTAGAGTCTTTACTAGTTCCGAAACATATTCCTTCTTGAAAGAAGATCTTAAAACCAAAGTATCACATAGTTGACTCGATCTTTGAGAAGATTGTAATTGAGTCCTTCCACTAGTGAAACATTGCTTATTGTGAGATTTCCAATTTTCACAGTTCCAAAACCCACAATTCTTCCTTTGCTATTTCCTCCAAATGAGACTTTTCCACCATTTACTTGAACAAGCTTTATAAAGCATTTTGAGTCTCCTGTCATATGTCTTAAACATCCACTTTGTCTAGATACCACTTTACCTTTCTCTTGATAGATACCGCATTCAAAGAAATATCTCAAGCTTTCTTTGGTACCCACATTTTCTTGGGTCCTTTTGTGTTAGTAAGATAAACAAGACTAGCCCAAGTTTTCTTAACGGGTTTCCAAACCATAGGACAATCTTTTTCAAAATGATCGGACTTTTGCACTTAGAACACCCGAGAGCATCTCGACCTACATGTGCTTTACAAAAACCTTTTGAAATGATTTTTATAAGCTTCATTTGAAGGTCTTTGCTTAATTCTTTCTTTTTAATTTAGGAAAATCAATTAAGGGAATAGTTTCTTGTCATACCCAAACCGGACTTATTGAAATAAGGTCTTTGTCGAAAGAATTTTTTCAAGTTTCTCGGACCCTATTGAAAATTTCTTTGAAATATTCGATGAGTCAATTTTTAAACGAGAATTTTCTTTCAAAAGATTTTCTTCATTTTCTTTAAGAGTAGAAACATTCATGTCTAAACATTTAACTTTTTCTTTCAAAATGTTTTCCTTTGTTTTAAAACAGAGTTTTCCCTTTTAAGTTCAGAAATCCTTTTAAGAGAAGTCTTAAGACTTAAACGCAGCTCATCAATATACTTAGAAACCTTGACAGGAATTTTGAAATTACTTACTTCAAATTCGCTGTCTGAGTCTGATTCAGAGTTTGAGTCTAAGTCCGATTGCGCCATCGACACAAGTTGGCATATTCATCATCACTTTCTTCACACTCGTATCACCCGGGTTTCAGCTTTGAGAGCCTTTCGAGACTTTTCAGCATTTCCTTTCTTCTTCTTTAGAAGAGGACAGGTGGGTTCGATGTGTCCCTTTTTCTTACATTCAAAGCAAACTACATCTTTGTTTGCTTCATCATCATCAATAGTCTTGGTCTCTGTTGTCTTTGAAGGCCTTGTCTCTTAGAGTTGAATCTTCTTCCTTTTCTATTCAACTTTCGAATCTTCTAATCATTAGGGCAAGCTCCTCATCGTTCATATCGTCTTGAGAATCTGTAACATCGAATCATCATTTGATTTTAATGCAATGGATTTCTTACCTTTTGGATCTTCGTTTTCGTTTATTCGTTCCACTTCATAAGATCAAGAGTTCCAACCAGCTCATCGACAGATAGTGGCATGATTCTTTGTGTCTCTCTTATTGAAGTCTTTATGTGATTCCAATCCTTGGAGAGTCCACGCAGAAGCTTGTTAACCTTCATAGAATCAGAAATTGGTTGACCTTGATTTTGAAGACCATTCACAATTTCTGTAAAATGACTGAACATGTCAGTTATTGATTCTCCAGATCTCATTTTGAAGGCTTCATATTGTCCGAGAAGAATATTGATCCTGGTCTCTTTCACTCGATCAGTTCCTTCATAGGTGATATGTAACCTATCCAGACTTCTTTTGCTGTATCACAAGAAGATATTCTGTTATATTCAGTAGGTGACAAAGCACAATACAAAGAATATATTGCTTTTGCATCAAGAGTTTGTCTCTTGATTATTTCTTCCTGAGGCATTCCGCTAGCTTCCACAGCTTCTTTTCCTCTTTTTGAGACAGCTGCAACTTTAGGAATGATTCCTTTTTCTACAACGTCCCATTCCGAGGATCCTTTGATCGTAGAAAAGCTTTCATCTTGTTCTTCCGGATGTTGTAATCCTTTCCATCAAAGTAAGGTGGTCTGATATTGCTTTGCCCTTCCACTAGCCCTGGTGCTAACATACTAGCCATGGATCTTTTACTTTGAAGTAAAACACTTCAAATAAAGTGAGTACACAGGCTCTGATACCAATTGATATAGCTAGAACGAGTACCTAGAGGGGGGTGAATAGGTATAAAACGATTTTTACTTAAATCACACAATACTAGACAATCGATGGATATAAACAAAGCAATCAAAAGGCGAGAGAAGGGAAAAGAGAATTGAACACAATGATTATAGTGGTTCGGCTTTTGTTTAAGCCTACGTCCACTCTTCCGCACCGACACAGCTTATTGGCTGGATTCCACTATGAACAAAGAAGTGTTACGGCGTTGTTCTTCCTTGATTCAAAGTGGTGTAGATGATCTACCACACTTGCTCAAGATACCACTAAGTATAGACACTCTTTTGTGTATACAATTTTGCTCAGAATGAATCGACTGAATATCAAGGAACTTCAGACTCTGGAATTCGTCTATCGAGCATGCACTGAAATAGCTTGAACGTCTTCTTTTTATACTCCTTCACGCCATCATACCCGTTAGCACTTACCAAAGGAATTCCTCCAATCTACCCGTTGGACGGAATCAATTAAGGAGATCTTTCGAGCTATTAAAGGAACTTGACGATAGCCCATCAATCCTGTTCGCCCATACAACCAGGATCTTGGTTTCCAAGAATAGAACATTCCAAGATTACTTCGTCAATCATCGGATCTTGAATAGAAAGAATCCGTTAGCTTAACCCAGCCAGGATATCTTCTTCAGAGAATAGGACTATCTCCTTAACCAAACACCTAGGTTCTGGATAGCCTTTCGACACTAGATTAGAAAACTGTCAATGAGAATATCTTTAAGTCTTGAGTCTTGAGTCTTGATGTCCAACTGTCTTCAGACTCTAAATCGAAAGACTGTAATGGTCCAAACTAGACTGAAAGAAACGTTTTGTCAGCTTCAAAATATTCTGGCAGGATTTCTCCAACAGATGCCATGTCACGTCGGTTGATTGATGCCTAGTCAGCAAATTCTGACCAAAATTATCTGGAATGACTGAATTGACATCAAATCAAAAAGTTTATGACTAAATTGACAATAATAAAATGTGTCGGACTAAATTGACACAATTACAAAATGTTTAGAACTTTTTTGATACTTTTCCCAAAATCATTACGTTCGTGAGAATTTTGTTACCTTGTCAAAATGAGTTTTCTTGACAATCGAGAAAACGAGGGGAAGGGTCTGTTCATTAAGTCTCTAAAATTTCGATTTGGTTTCAATTCTCTACTATCATTCAAAAAGGATGAAGAATCATTGGGGCTTGAAAAATTGAATGAATGAGTTGAGGGTACTCACATTCCTGATGGTGCATTGCAGGAGGACAAGACCCAGAATCACAGTCCCGATTCTGCTCCATATCTTTCTATGTTCTATCACCGGGTGAGTAGGCCGTCTTTTAGATCTCCGATCTCGCATTGCTACTTATTTGGACTTAATCACAAGCTAGGGGTTCCACAAAATATGTGCAGGGCGTTCATGAACCAAGTTTTCTATTTCGTCGGCCTGAACAATTCCACTCCCACGATTGCGTGCGCAATGGGCAATATCCTCCCAGCCATGACATTCCTGTTTGCACTGATCTTCAGGTGCTTCTGATGGTCCTGCTTCGTCCCATCACTTCTTGTTTGTTTACTTCAACAACAACATTCATTTTTTTTCCCTTAACTCAGTTGTTTGAATGCTGCATGTGGAGCTACTAGTCTATATGCAATCCGTATTCAACAATCTGTTCACGTTTTTCATAATTTGTTTATAGACAAGAATCGCTTGGAATCAAATCAAAGGCGGGGCAGGCGAAAGTGATCGGGACACTCGTTTGCGTGGGCGGAGCGATGCTACTTTCTTTTTACCATGGACCCTACATCGGAATTGGTGACTCGAGGATTCATTGGACGTATGCAAATAAAATGACAGACAAACGCCCCACCAACAAAGGCAACTTCTTGTTGGGACCTTTCCTTCTCTTCTCGAGCTCCGCTGCCTGGGCGCTATGGTTCATCATCCAAGTGAGGGAAACGTTTATTTTGCACTTACTATAATCGATTTAATCTTTGCAGTCTTGTTATCGTCAGTTCATTAAAGGAACTAATTCATATCCAGAGTCGCTGGAAAAATGTTGCACTTGACTCATCAAACATCAATTCGAGTGCTGAGCATTGTGATCAACGAGAGAGTTTGAGTTCAATTTCCTGATGCGTGTTTTGTGGTGCATTCAGGCGAAACTGAGTACAGAGTTTCCAGCTCCTTACACTACCACAACATTAATGAGTCTCATGGCCAGCATCGAGTGTGCAGTCACTGGCGCAGCTATTGAACATCGTGTCACTGCATGGTCATTGAGTTCTGGAATCCGGTTGATCTCGGCTATTTATGCGGTAAAGTGTCGTGTACAATGAACAAAACTATCACAAATAATGGAGGGCTATCGTTCAGCTTTTATGCAATAATGATTTATTAGGAAATTTTGTGCAACAGAGTAATGCTAATTGGAATCTAAATGCAGGGTTGCATATGTTCAGCACTGGCATTTTGCGTTATGTCCTGGTGCATCGAAAGAAAGGGTCCTCTTTACACCGCGGTCTTCAGCCCTTTACTGTTAGTAATTACGGCCATCCTGAGCTGGGCACTTCTTCAAGAGAAATTGACAGTTGGAATGTATGTATTCGACAGTGCTACGGTTTTGGCTTATGCAATCCATTTGATGCTAGAACTGTCTAAGAATTGCAACGAAGCGAGTTCTTCATTGCTTTGCTTCTTTTGATTTCAGATTGGTGGGGTCAACATTGATCATTGCTGGGCTCTACTGTGTTCTATGGGGAAAGGATAAGGAGGCAAAACAAGCAAAGATTGCTGAGGAGATGGAAGCAGCAGTGATGTGTAGAGAGAGAGAAGACTTGGAGTTGCAGCTTCCGTCACACAGAAACGGCAGCAACGTTCATCATGATCCCATTTGAGCATTATCTATGTATCTTGCATTAAGATATAGCGCACTATGAAATTTATGGAAAAATCAACTCTAGTTTCTGCGATGTGCTTTCACTTCTAAAACTCCTCAAAGCTCTTCCATTTCTGAGAACTCTCATGACCATGACGGTCACTCCCTACCAAGTCTTCCAGATCACGTAGATCCAAAGTCATTTGGCCAGTAAATGCCAATCAAGATTGCATCCGACTAAAACACCTTTCCAAAGGCAGAATCAAACTTTTCTTTAGTTTTCAGCAATAGACAGGATGATACAATTCATCCCCTGGTGCCAAATTAGGACTAGTCGAATAGGAAAAGGTTTGATACAACCTGCAAAAACCAACACATGGAAAAATATAGCCAACGAATGAAAAGAATAAGAAACCGTACTCCAAATAACAGAGCAAAATGCTTCTGAATACTTTCTTCAGCCAAAAAGAGAAACAATACTGAATATTTTCCCCCTATTGGATGGTTTTTTCCTAGACTATCGAATCTGCAGATAAATTAAAGGCCAAACCAGCGAAACCTCTGAAGTTAACCTTCCATCAATAAAAAAATTATTATGCTTTGAAAGATTCAAGGATGCGTGTTTTCGACTACTGTCTGAGAACTCTGTTTGAGCTGAAGAAGCAACTTTCTTCACCAGCAGTGGTAGAGTGCAACCTTCCACCAGCCCAACCATTATTCAACGGCCGTGCAGCAACAAGAGCCGGATCACCTTCCATCAATTTGCTGTTCGTACTCAGGAGACCTTTTGCCTTCCTCTCTTTCCTTCTCTGCCGTTCCTCATCTCTTTCTCTCCCCAGCCAACCCTCAACCGTCCTTTGCAAAGATAGTTGTCATGATAGAACAAACATCTAACCAGACCAAATTAAAAAAAAAAAAAAAAACACGAAGCAGTTTTGAAAGGAAAAGTTACCATCAGAGACAGTTTGCTGATCTCCTTGACCTTATCAATCGGCATTGCTAGCTGCAACTTTCCGTTAGCCACATACACCCGAGTAAAAGGAGCGGTAAATTTGCTTTGACAGAGAATATGGCATACAAAGTTTTATAGTTTATCCCAGCACTAATATAGAGAAAGAGCTAAGCAGTATCGACACCAACACCGACACCGATGTTGATACGCAATATGGGACATACGACACGATACGACACACTGACACGTTATTTCTAACAAAAAAAGAAAAGAAAATTCTAACACATTATATATTATATACGTGACAAATTATCATTTTTTATGAAATCAAATTTGATTCAAATCCGTAAATACATAAATAATAAAAAGAGTTTAGAATGAATTTATACCAAAAACATTAATCCATCTTTTGTTAATATCATTCATTATCTTAATTTGATAAATTCAACTATATTCCATTTTAATAATCCATAAAATTTGAAGAAAAAAAGAAATCCATAGTCTACTATTAAATTTAACATTTAACAATAAGTAAAAAAAAAAAAATCCACATTTCATCATCAAAAGGGTTTCCTGTCTCTCTTTTCTTTTTTTTTTATTTTATATATTTATATTTTGACCCCTAATATATTGACTTTTTAAAATTTACTCGTGTGTTGGAATCGCATGTCAAGATTCCAGATTGCATGTCGATATTCGACATTTGTTGATCAACTGTTGGAGCATGTTGAAATGTGTTAGTGCATGTCAAACACTTGTTGAGATGTCCGATTAGGGTATTGGACATCGACATAAAGGCTTTCGGAAGGTGTCTATGCTTACTGAGAAAGAGAAATGATCAACTTAATTGGAGAAGTAGATAATGACATACAATGTGTGGGCCAATCATCTAGGCCATCAAAAATTTGGGTGGCATGGATAATTATGGAACCTGTCTGTTCACATTCCTTTCTGCGAAACTTCAAAAGATCAGCCCTTGCTAACACATTGAGGTCCACCGTTATCTCATCAAGAAGAAGCACTTACTTCTGGAAGGATGCGATACATAAGTACCCAAAAAGCCAAATGCAAATATAAATAACTTCCAAAGTCCAAAACCGTTAATAACAGGGCATCATCTTTAAACAAAAAGAACAATCGGGCTCTGTGCTTGAATGAAGTAAAAGGTACAGGGACCTTGAATGGCTTGAGGACTAATGCCAGTTAAGGATGGTCAATGCTGATGTTGAAAAATTTTAATTATTTTTTTAAAAATGGATCTTTTTTTGTTTTTTTATTTTATCATGGTCGGTGAGAGTCGTCGGGTCCTCGTGGCCGCCAGCGAAGATCTAGTGACCCTTGTCGGTCACGGTAAAAAAAAAAGGTAAAGGAGAAAAAGAGAAGAAAAGAAAAAAGAATAACGAAAAGGAAAAAAAGTTAACAAGAAATTCAAAAAAGCGTTAAAATATTATTAAAAATTTTCCACGTTTGCGCTGGCTATGCCATGTAAAATAACAGGTGTTCATATTAGCAATTTTTTAACAAAATTGACTAGATTGACTCAACTGTATCGTGAAAAAGTTTAAGATTCAATTGGCATAAATGAAAAGTTAACGACTGAATTGATAAAAATGTGATGAGTTCAGGATCTTTTTGATAATTTTCCCTATAAATAACTAGCATCTCTCTTCCTTCCTAATTCTAATGATAGTTTGAACAGGGCAAAGTCCGAAACTTATTGAAAAAACTTAAATCTCCAAAAGAGATGAAACTCAATATCTAGTAGTATGAACTTCACAATCCACGATTTGCGTCCGGTCACGTACTGTAGCATTGCTACAGTAGATTGTTTGGAGACACGTTTCAGCTGGTCTTTCTATATGCTAAACATGATATCATAAACAAACCACCGAGAAGGTTAGTTTGTAACCTTTATTTATTATTTTGCCAAGCATGTCCTTCTATCATCTTTCGATAAATTCTCAAGTGGCCTTTGTAGAGAAAAGTTTTCATCTCGGCTCACCGGCAAAATGAAAATTGTAATGGTCACGAGTAAATGGTCAGGATGAGCAACGGCAGTAAAAAGCACTCGCGTAGTTCTTCGCCTGTTAGTACACTAACCGTGAAAAATGTCGAATCAACATCAATTTAACACTCTCTCTACTCGAATAGCTACACGACTGTGTAAGAAAACACAAGGAACAAGAAGAGAATCCCGAAGCTCTAGACATGGCATGACCATGAAAAATCCGCTGAGAGCTGGTTTTTGTCCTCGGAGCAGATGTGAAAATGTTGCAGAATTAAAGAATAAGCCGAGATTCTTCGTATCTAGCACTGTAAGCTTGCTCAATGTGGAGCAAAGCGAAGGGATCTTGCATAGAGTTTGTATCTGTATGAGGTCCAAGATGGCCGGGAGCAATCCGTGCCACATCGTTTACTTTTTCTCCATCGCGTGGAACATAGCTTGCGCCTGTGGTTTAAGAAGATGATGAGCAGAGCTGAATCTGACAAGCTACCTGCTATTCCTATCGGCTTTGTCGGATCAGGAGAGGTGGCAGGGTCCGCTCCACATCTCGTAACCGACGGTAATCTTGCTTGTCCTTAGGCACAGGGAATGAGAATAAAATCCTCGATTAGACGCTGCACGTATGCCAATTTCGCTAGTTTTGAACCTCATTGCAGGTGGCCCCCAGGCTGCAAACTTCAGGGGACCTTTCCAACTGTCGACTTTTAATGGCTCGAAGCTTGGGCTCCTTGGATTCAAACCCTGTCTTTACTTTTTCTGAAGGCATTCATGATATTTAACGCTATTTAGCTCGATATTCAGCATCGTCGCCCTTACTTGGTTTGGACGTTCTACTGGCGAATCTCTTCATGTAAAGGTTTGGCTTGGCATTATACTAGTCAGCATACTTGCATAGACATGGGGGTTCTGTTCGTTTGCCCATCAGTGCATTTGACTCGTGGTGCATCAAATCTGAAAAAAGCTAGTAATATGCTATCAATCAATGTATCACTCAGTATATCTCTTTATACATATAGACATGGTTTGCCATTTCCAGAGTCGAGAGTTAGCTTTCAGGAGTGGTCTCGAACGATTTTGTATTCTCCAAACCGAGACTCGTTCAGAGTCATTGAAAGCCTTCAAGTTTTGACCTTGTACTAGGATGGTCCTTTCTGCTTTATCCATTTCTAGATACTTTAAAAACCATTTGAAGCAATCGAAAAGACCTTGCAGAAAATGTTAATTGCTTTTGTACTTGGCGAGACGACCCAAGTTTTAAGCAGCAGCGTGCGCTTTCGCTGCTTTTCTATGTTTTCTTAGTCCTGATGAATGACATTATTTGAATCTCATGGGGGGAGTACCTCGCTAATTTGGCATCAAGTCAGGGCTCTCTGTCTGCGATCTCTGAGTGAAGTGGACATCGCGGGTTCCTTATCGACATCAATGTCTGGAGGAATATGATACTTGTTTGGAAGAACATAAGGCACCATCGCATGTCTTATCATCAAGTGAACGCATAAATTCTTACTGCATTTGGGGATTGAGCTTTTGTAATACATCACATGCTCTAAAATGATACTACGTGTTCAATTTCCATTCATCATAAAGGCAAAATTGTCGGCCTACTCTGTATTTTGTCTTTGACATGTGCCAGTCGTTCATCAGTTAGGCCCTAACCCATCCCGTGACATGAGGTTGAAGTCAGAGATTGCTTGAGCATGTACCAGTTGCAGAGGTGGGTGATCGAGCGGGGTCGAAGGGTGGGGGTGAGAGGTTTTGATGGAAACAAGAGAGATTCACATGAAACAAAAATTAAATGAATGCATACGACATTCATTGTCATTTATAAAATATGGACATAATGAGTCTACCGGAAAACACTAGTGCTATATGAAAAACATGTAAAAACTTCATAGATTACATTGTGAATAATGATACATGTTAATAGTACTATTTAAATTTTTCAAATCATTTCTACGATAGGGGAATGATCACACAATACATGATTGCGTATCATTGTCATGGTAAAATTGGTAACTGCTCGAAATTATTGAAGCACTTGACGAAGATGAGACCATTTCAAGTTCTATCTCAGTGTCGACATCATCAATCAGCACCTCTCTTGGATACAAAAGTGGTTTTGGAGGTAGTTGTAGTTTAGCCATATCTCCCTCAAGCATATCTAGGACTTTCCTCATCGACGGCCGATCATTAGGACTCAATTGTATACACCATAATGCAACGATTATCATCTTCCCCATTGTTTCTCTTTCCTCTTCTATGACATCTACCATTTCAACCTCATTTTCTTTGCCAAGTTGATCATAAACCCACAAAGGAAAGTAAATTTGACTTGAACGCTCTGCACATGCATTTAGATTTCTCCTTCTACCGGCCATTTCCATCAACATCATCCCAAAACTATAAACATCGGCTTTATAAGAAATGCCACCAATGTCTTTATAGAATAGCTCGGGTGCCATATAACCCAAGGTTCCTCTTGCTGCGGTCAATGATACTATGCTATGACCGGTGGGATACAATCTTGCAAGTCCAAAGTCAGAAATTTTTGGAGTGAAACTTTGGTCTAGGAGAATGTTGTGCGGCTTGATATCAAAGTGTAGAATTTGCATATCACATCCCCGATGTAGATATTCTATCCCTCTAGCTATGCCAAGAGAGATCTCATACATTTTCTTATAATTAAGAGAATCATCACCATCCTTATTCGAAATGTGTTTATCCAGGGAGCCATTCGGCATGAAATCATAGACCAGAGCTTGTTTGGAGTAATCGAAGCAAAAACCAACAAGTTGCACCACATTGACGTGGTGGATCCTTCCAATTGTGGCCACTTCGCTAATAAAATCTTGGCCATTAGATTCTGGTTTGCTCAAAATCTTAACCGCAACTTCATTGCCGCTTCTAAGGATTCCTTTGTACACAAAACCATATCCCCCCTCACCTAATTTGCATTTGAAATTTTTTGTAATCTTCTTAATATCCGAATAGGAGTACCTTATGGGCAGAAAGTTATTGTGAGCTTGTAGGAATTCTTCGATATTTGTGTCGATCGCTTGGTGCCTTCTCATCCACTTATAGATTAGAAGTATCAGCACACATAGAGCTCCGAGTATGAATCTTGCTGTGACGTAATTGGCTGCGTAGAAATTTTCCATAGATTAGCGTAGTGCAACAAAAGAATTTTAAACGTAATTTTTTTTTATCAGAGTGATGCTTGAGATCTTCATAGTTGTGAGAAGAAAAGGGCTAGGAAGTCATACCCAAGACAAAGGCAAGGCTCCGGCCCCCATATGGCGCAAAATAAGGGCTGAACTCCATAACATGATCTAAGGTGACCGAAAATGACTGATTAGAATCGATGATCAATCAATGAAGAATTAAATCTATCATTTTAGCATTTCAACATAAAAAATAATTTACTCTCCCAGATAAGTGCTCAGATCGCAGTTTATTCTATTCACTTGGGGAATCCATGTTATCGTAACATGACCATTTCTCTAAAGAAAACACGATTTCGCTTTTGTCTTCTCAAGGAGTACCAAATGATTCATAAGTTCACATCTCACTGCGCCATAATTCTAATTTACAAACATCATCCAGGACGCGTGCAATTTATTCACCCGCATAAGAATAACAGCCATGCAAGGGACACGAGCAACTTTTAAATCAACCATTTTGCCCCAAACTAATATAAAGTAATAGTGTCAAATCCAGAAAAAAAAAGGTCCATAAATTGTAAAATTAAAAAAATCAATGCATGCCGAATCTACTAAGAAATCTTATTCAACTTTTCAACTTAGGTGATGTGGCAATTTTTTTTTTTTTTTTCTGTTGTGTTTTTAGAGAAACTAGTGTCTTAATGTGTGGATTGTATTAAAAACATCCAACTAAAACTTGCCACATCACTTGGTAACTAAATTTTGGTAAGATCTCTTAGTAAAGCTAGGATTTAAGAAAAGCAAGAAGAAGTAGAAAGAAAGAAAGAACACCTTTAAGGGGAAATCCCTCGGGGAACGCAAAATCACCGCAACTCTCCATTCGGTATCCGAAACTTAAGTAGCGACACCAAAACATTCTTCTTGAAAAGGTCCCGGGTCCCCAATAGGTGAGATTGAATCCCTCGGCCATCTTGTTGTGGAGGTCCTTGTATGTTAAGCTCCTATTCTGATCCCCTTCCCGCCCCGAGATTTGATCCGATGCGAATGCCGTCATGGTTACGGTGCAGGAGTCCTTGAAATCCCCTGCTTTTAAGTTCTGTACAGCGTATGAGTACACCTTCATTTGGGAAAAATAAGGAGGCGTGTCGGCAGAGTATGCTCCCTCAATACATGGTTTGGTATCGACATATGAAGTAGAAGCAATGGGTTGGGAACACTTCATGAAGGCCACCCGCGTAGCGTCTCCACTAGCATATATATGATCAGGACTGAAGTCGGAGTACCTCGGTGGGTAACCAGGGAGGGACGAGCAATTACCCTTTTGCAGTCCATCGTCAACCACCGTGATATAACCATATAAGAAATATTGGTCATAGGAACCGTAATGGATTGACTTCACATAATATCGGCTAGCATGTAGATATAGAACAGTGCGGTTATTTTCACAAGTTAGTTCATACTGAGAGCTGCCGCAATGTTTTGGATCGCCTTTCAATTGAAAAGGATAACTTAAGTTATGGATCTCACCGCAAGACGAAGGGATGCACAAATGATTTTTCTTCGCACTGCAACTCATCCCTAATAGTAGCAGAACATGTGATACGAGGAGTAAAACACGGAGCGTAAATATGGAGCTGAGAGAAATAATCATCTCTTTATCGTTTGGTCTGGTGCAATGGAGGTTTTAGCTCATTTGGTAATGCGAGAGAGGCTAAATAAAGGGTTGGGAGTCGTTTTTTTTTTTTTTTTTTTTTGGTAAAAAGGGTTGGGAGTCGTTGGTCATCGAAATGTCCAAGTCAACCCTAAAACAAAGTCTAGCGAAGAAAGTCTTAAAAAGTATGGCCCAGCTAAAACACGGTCTCGGAATAAGTGATGGATAGCTTTCACATTCATTACAGAGGAAACCTTTCTGCATTTTCCAAATTTGATTTTTCTTGGCAAATTAATTCTCTCTTTATTTTATTAGTATCGTAAAAAAGAATCGGTTTCAATGTTTTGTACCCTAAACTCAATCAAAATCCTTTCAAATATGGCATCCGGCGTTCTATTTTATTTTCAAGGCCAATATTTCGTAAGTGTCGTTTCGTTAAATTTTGAAGACGAAAAGAAAAAGGATGATGAATTTCATCGTATAAGGTTTTTCATTTTTGAGAAAAAAAAAATTAGTGACCAAGAGAGAGGATCATGTTAATTAACGGGTACATAGATTTTAACTCATGTAATGTGGCTTTCCGCTAATATAGAAAGAAAATAAGAAGCAGGTGCTTCTTGCTCATGGATGTTGTGAAACTTTATGAAAGAAAGAAAGCAATATGGTAAATTCTCAACTAGCAATGGGACCGACGCACCTCGATTAGAAACTCACTTGCGTCGTCGTGGATCGACACACGCAAGGACTATAGACGCAACATTTGAATTCACAAAAATAATGCGATGTTTACTTATTCACTATGCTTAAATTTTAAAATCACTCTTTTGTAATTGTGCTATAATCATGAATATGACTGGCATCTCTTTTCTATAATTGAACCACTTAATGAATGAACAAACTGATCTCAATGAAAAAGGCAATACAATAATTTCTCAACCAACGATCAATCGATGCGGGTCTCAATTAGAAATTCACTTGCTTTGCCATTCTCGACACGCACAAAGACTATAGGTGTAATATTCACATGCACAAAAATAAACTATAGGTGTAATATTCACATGCACAAAAATAAACTGACACGTACTTATTCATTGTCAATTGAAATATCATTCTTGTGGATCAGTCAATCACTTGCCTATAAAATAATCTCATCTTTTTCTCACAAAAAATCTATCCGAGCTATTGCAATATCCAATTGAAACATGCCACATCACTCAATAAGTAAATTTTTATACGATCCCTCAGTAGAGCTAACATTTAAGAAAAGGATGAGGATGAAGAAAGAAACAAAGAAAGAACTGGGAAAGTCAGCTTCCGGGAATCATGGTGTCTGCACCTCGCCCTTTGGTATGCGAAACCTAAGTAGCAAAACTCGAAACTTGTTGGTGGTGAGAGTTTATAATAGGAGATAGTGAATCCCTCGACCATCATGTGGTGGAGGTCCTTATGCGGTGAGCTCGCACAATTATACCGCTCCTTTTCCCACCTTGGAATATAATGCGGTATTAAAGCCTTTATGGTTCTGGTGTAAGTATCCTTGATGTCCCCTACTTGGAGATCAAACTCGTGTACAGTGTATGAGTACACCTTCATTTGGGAAAAAAATAGGGGGCATATCGGAAGGATATGCTCCCTCAATACATGGTTCAGTATTGACTTACGAAATAGAAGCAAGGGGCTGTGAGCACTTCATGAAGACCACCAGCACAGCTAACGAACCGTATGGATCATTATTACTAAAGTTGGAGAGTGCCAAAGAGTAATAAGGGAGGGATGAGCAATTACTTTTTTGCAGTCCATCGTCAACCACCGCGATTTCACCATTAAATAAATATTTTCTAAGATTGGAACAGTAGTAAATAGATTTCACATAATATTGGCTGACATATAGATATAGAACAATGCGACTATTTTCACACACTAGCTTATGTTCATAGCGGCTGCATCCTTTTGGGTTGCCTTTCAATTGAAAGTGATAGCGTATGTTATGAACCTCGCCACCAAATGAAGTAGTGCACAAGTGATTCTTCTATGCACCACAATTCGTCTCCAATAGTAGCAGAACATACAATATGAAAACCAAGGCATTGAAGATGTTTGTGGAGCTCAGAGACTTAATCGTCTCTATATCGTTTGATCTAATGCAATAAAAGTTTTGCTAATTGGTAATGCGATGGAGGCCTAGTAATATGAATAAAAAGAGCCTGGAGTCCTTGGTCATACAAATGTCTAAGTCAACCAACAAAGCAAAGTCTAGTGAAGAAAAGGTGGATATCGCATGGAAATTGCAGTCCTTGCGGTCAAGGTGTCAAAACACGGTGGTGGAATTATTTATGCATAGCTTTCACATTGATTAGAAAAGAAACTTCTCTGCAGTTTTCAGATTGAATCAAAATCTTTTCAAGTGAGGCAATGACGTTCTATTTTCTTTTCAAGACTAATATTCCATCAGTGTCCCTTCGTTAAATTGTGAAGACGAAAAGGAAAAATATGTCGTATCTCATCATCTAAGCTTTTTATTTTTGACAAAAAAACATAAATTAGCAACAAAAATAGACTATGAACAAGAATATTAAATTGTATGATGTCACTTTTGGCAAAAGTAAAAGGAAACTAAGAAATAAGTGCTTCTTGGATAGTGTAACAAGTTATGAAAGAAAGAAAGCAATATGATAATTTCTAGCAACGGACCGATGCACCTTGACTAGAACCTCACTTACTCCGTCATCACGCAAAGACTATAGATGCAAATTTCCAAGTCAACCATCAACACAAAGTCTAGCGAAGAAAAAGTGGGTCTCATGTGGAAATTGCAGCCCTTGCAATCAAGGCGACAAAAACACGGTGTTGGAATTATGTATGGTGTGGTTTTCACGTTGATTAGAAAAGAAACTTCTCTGCAGTTTTCAGATTGAATCAAAATCTTTTCAAGTGAGGCAATGACGTTCTATTTTCTTTTCAAGACTAATATTCCATCAGTGTCCCTTCGTTAAATTGTGAAGACGAAAAGGAAAAATATGTCGTATCTCATCATCTAAGCTTTTTATTTTTGACAAAAAAACATAAATTAGCAACAAAAATAGACTATGAACAAGAATATTAAATTGTATGATGTCACTTTTGGCAAAAGTAAAAGGAAACTAAGAAATAAGTGCTTCTTGGATAGTGTAACAAGTTATGAAAGAAAGAAAGCAATATGATAATTTCTAGCAACGGACCGATGCACCTTGACTAGAACCTCACTTACTCCGTCATCACGCAAAGACTATAGATGCAAATTTCCAAGTCAACCATCAACACAAAGTCTAGCGAAGAAAAAGTGGGTCTCATGTGGAAATTGCAGCCCTTGCAATCAAGGCGACAAAAACACGGTGTTGGAATTATGTATGGTGTGGTTTTCACGTTGATTAGAAAAGAAACTTCTCTGCAGTTTTCAGATTGAATCAAAATCTTTTCAAGTGAGGCAATGACGTTCTATTTTCTTTTCAAGACTAATATTCCATCAGTGTCCCTTCGTTAAATTGTGAAGACGAAAAGGAAAAATATGTCGTATCTCATCATCTAAGCTTTTTATTTTTGACAAAAAAACATAAATTAGCAACAAAAATAGACTATGAACAAGAATATTAAATTGTATGATGTCACTTTTGGCAAAAGTAAAAGGAAACTAAGAAATAAGTGCTTCTTGGATAGTGTAACAAGTTATGAAAGAAAGAAAGCAATATGATAATTTCTAGCAACGGACCAATGCACCTTGACTAGAACCTCACTTACTCCGTCATCACGCAAAGACTATAGATGCAAATTTCCAAGTCAACCATCAACACAAAGTCTAGCGAAGAAAAAGTGGGTCTCATGTGGAAATTGCAGCCCTTGCAATCAAGGCGACAAAAACACGGTGTTGGAATTATGTATGGTGTGGTTTTCACGTTGATTAGAAAAGAAACTTCTCTGCAGTTTTCAAATTTAACTTTTCTTGGCAAATTGACTCTTTAGGAATCAATTTTAGTTCATTAAGAAAATAATCGATTTGAATGTTATGTACTCTAAATTGAACCAAAATCCTTTCAAGTGAGGCATTGGCATACAATTTTATTTTCAAGGCCAATATTCCACGAGTGTCAATTCGATAAATTGTGAAGATGAAAAGGGAAAAAATGTCGTATTTCATCGTATAAGCTTTTTCATTACTGACAAAAAAACTAAATTGGTAACAAAGATAGACTATTGAAGGGAATATTAACTTGTATAACAAAATTAAAAGGAAAGACAAGAGTTAGTGCTTCTTGGATGGTGTAACACATTATGAAAGAAAGAAAGCAATTTGATAATTTCTAGCGATGGGACTGACGTGCATTGACTAAAACCTCACAAACTTCGTTGTTGCGCAAAGACTATACATGCGATATTCAAGTTCACCAAAAAAAAAAAATTATGTTTACTTATTTACTATCAACTTCAATATTACAATCACTCTCCCGTAATTATGTTAGTTCTATGAACAATATTGTCATCTCTTTCCCATAATAGAACCACTTAATAAATGAACCGATCGATTACTGTCATTCTATCAAATGAAAAAAAAAATGTTCCTGTTTGTTTTTGACATCTAAATTTTGCCCTTTTTATTTAGGACTTAGTCGTATAGAAAATTAGGTATTAGTCTCTATAAATAACTAAAAAGTAAAATAAATAATTTTCATTAAAATGCATCGCATTTTCGTTTAATTGTATTGCATATAGACATTAGGAACATTTGCATTACTAGTATTAAAAATTTTAAAAATAATTTTAAAAATTAATATTAGAAAAAAAAAAAATTAACAAAAAATAAAAACGTAGCCAGCCAGGCTAGGGCCAACCTTAGCCCGGCCCCTCCTTCTTTCCCTTTCTTTCCCGCCCCCCTCCTCTTGTGGCCTAGCCTGCTTCTGTTCCTTCTATTTCCCAAGCACAGCCCACCTTTCTTCTTCCGCGGCCCAGCTCCCTCTTCTTCCTCCTTCCTCCTCCTTCCCTCGCTTGGATGTTAGCTTCAGGACAAAACAGAGAGAGGATCGTTGGCCGAAGGACGCAAGGACGCGAGGCTACGCTTGACGTTTGCCCAGGAATGTCGTGCGGTACCATAGCTCGTTTCGCTTCAGACTCACCTTCATAGACCATCAGCATGCTCGGTTTGAACGAGCCGTCCCTTTTGTCGAGTTTGAGCATCACTTGCTGTTCTCTTTTGAGTAAATGACTTGGGAGTACTACCATTTTCATTCTCTATCGATGGTTGCTTGAATATTCTCAAGACTCCTCCCTTTCGTTTTAGGAACACACCCTTTAAATTTCCTCATGGAGTTTCTGCATAAAAATTGATTAGCCACTGGTTTAATAGCATGCGAGTAATGACTGGCCTTTATCTATTTAGATATGGTGGCGGACTTTTGACTAGTTATGCACTATTCAGAATGCCAGATTCATTTGTAGAGGTTTATAGAAGAAGATTTTGTTTACTGTTTTTCTAAATTATACGACAGGCATTTCTAGTTTGCATTTCTAAAATGTAATGTCCTTTCAACTTCCATAGAGAAGGATCATGTCATTTCTCGGTGCAATGGGGCAAAAGTTTCTATCGGTATATCACTCCTGTGGCACGTATATTGCTTTTTTTTGACAATCCTCCTAACACTTCACTTGGTGACACCCATTTACCTATCGTTTGGCTACATTTTGCTCCTCCTATGTTGGATCATAGGAAGACAACTCTTTGAAAGGACGAGAAGACACCTTTGGTTTCCATTGAAAGTATATGAAATCACTGTTCTTATACAGCTTGAGCAATTTCTCCACCTTTGAGATGTGGTTGTCGAGGTTGATTGATCTTCAGTTTTACTTGGCCTACAACTCAAAAGCTTCCCTATTGCAGAATATTTGGCAGTCTCTTTCAATCCTGATTGTGATGCAGCTTTACAGCTACAAAAGGAGACAAAGCAAGTATATCCAATCTGATGACTCCACACTTATGGAATTTGGAGTACTTGGATTTATTAAGAGGCTCCTCATTTGGCAGTGTGACAAGATAGTGTGTATAACAGTGTTCTATGCATCATTGTCACCAATTGGTCTCTTTGGTTTCCTTCATATGCTTGGTCTTGTCATATGTTCCCTTTTACCTAGAGCATCTCGAATCCCGTCAAAGTTATTCCTTCTTTATACAGGAATTCTGGTGATGACAGATTATCTCTTTTAGATGCGGGGTGCCCAGGCAGGAATGTTTCCTGGACAGAACAACTTTAATTTAGCCAAGTTCTTGGGTTTTGAGTTATTCCAGTCAGGCTTTTGGTGTGACAGCCTGAGCGGTGGTCCTTGGACATGCGCAAGGAAGGGGTCCCTCTCTTCTCTTGTCCTACATCGCCTAGGGAAGGAGTCCTGGACTAGCTTATAAGGCTTGAGTCCCTACCAAGTCTTCTAGATCACATAGATCCAAAGTCATTTGGCAAGTAAATGCCAATCAAGATTGCATCGGACTAAACAGCCAACGAGACTTCACAAAGCAGTGGAAATAAAACACCTTTCCAAAGGCAGAATCAAACTTTTCTTTAGTTTTCAGCAATAGACAGGATAATACAATTCTTCCCCCGGTCCCACCATCACATGGAAAAATATAGCCAACGAATGAAAAGAATAAGAAACCGTAATATCTCCAAATAACAGAGCAAAATGCTTTTGAATACTTTCTTCAGCCAAAAAGGGAAACAATGCTAAATATTTTCCCCCTACTGGATGGTTTTTTCCTAGGCTATCGAATCTGCAGATAAATTAAAGGCCAAAACTAAATAAACCGATAACTCTATAAAAATAGAGTTATTTTACCTATTTTAGGCGATAATTAATGCATTATCTATGAGGAAATATTTGGATTTCCTTCTGATTATTTAAATTTTTCTTATTTATGCAGAATAATGAGATATGAGAAGATAATGAAAAGAATGGCAAATGTCAGGAATTCAAATAAAAAAAGTAGTGGAAGATGTATATCAAATCATGAAATTCTTGATTTTGTTCCCTAATATTATCTGTAAGCGTTGGGAGATAAATATCTGGGATATATCCTTGGAAGAGGAGAACATTAAGAGCCAGAGAGTAGCGAGATTTTTGTTAAATCGTTTTTTATTGTTCTGAGAGTTTTTCAAGTATTTTGAAGAGAAACCAAAAGTGGTGACAGAATTCTTGTTCTTTGATTCAAGATACTGGGTTTGATTTATATTTTTATTTCTTATTCTACTATGTTCTAATTTTCTTTTGTTAGGCTACGATGTAGCCTAACCATAATGATGTGAATTTCATGATTTTTATGTTTTACAATTGATTTCATTCATGTGAGTTATATATTATTGTATTTAATGTTTTTGAGTGACTGGCCACCACTTGAATGATTTGATGAGCATGTTTGAGATTGAGAAGTGATAATATGCAATTGCTCATTATAATATATAACCATGAATTAAACGTGAATAGAGATATACCGCGTTATTTGTGTAGCTTTCGGTGATAAGGTGATCCAAAAAACTAATTGTAAATCGGGAATATTTATAGTTTTTAATGCACTTATGTTTATTTTAATTCACATAGAAATATAGTGGATTTGGATTAATAAGCTGAGTAGGTTTGCTATACCTAGAGATAGGATAGTAAATTGATTAGAAAATTCCGTTATTATATGTTTGATATCGTTCTTATACCGACAATAATTTGAAATTCATATCTAATGGTTATGGTGAAATCGGATGCTCTAACTTATTTATCTGATCGATTTACTGCATTTAGTCTACAAATTTCGTTTTTAATTTATTCTTAATTATATTTTGATCTGTTAGATAAATTTTAGAATTAATTTATTTTAGTATTTAATTAGTATATTAATCATCGATTTCCGTGTGACGATACTTTTCTCATCATTATATTACTTGTTCGACACGTGCACTCGCGTTTAGAATTTTATGAACAGAAACCTCTGAAGTTAACCTTCCATCGATGAAAAAATTATTATGCTTTGAAAGATTGAAGGATGCGTGTTTTCCACTACTGTCCGAGAACTCTGTTTGATCTGAAGAAGCAACTTTCTTCACCAGCGGTGGTAGAGTGCAACCTTCCACCAGCCCGACCATTATTCAACGGCCGATCTGGCTTCCATCAATTTGCTGTTCCTACTTAGGGAGAGCTTTTGCCTTCCTCCCTTTCCTTCTCTGCCGTTCCTCATCTATTTCTCTCCTCAGCCAACTCTCAACCGTCCTTTGCAAAGATAGTTGTCATGATAGAACAAACATCTATCCAGACCAAATTAAAAAAAGAAAAGAAAAAAAAGCACGAAACAGTTTTGAAAGGAAAAGTTACCATCAGAGAGTTTGCTGATCTCCTTGACCTTATCAATCGGCATTGCTAGCTGCAACTTTCCGTGAGCCACATACACCAGAGTAAAAGGAGCGGTAAATTTGCTTTATATGACATACAAAGTTTTATAGTTTATCCCAGCACTGATGTAGTACCATCACCAACACCGACATCGATATGTGACATATGACATGTGACATGCGACAAGACACACTGACATGTTATATGTTATATACGTGAGAAATTATCATTTTTATGAAATCAAATTTTATTCAAATCCGCAAATACATAAATAATAAAAAAGAGTTTAGAATGAATTTATACCAAAAACATTAATCCATCATTTGTTAATATCATTCATTATTTTAATTTGACAAATTCAACTATATTTTATTTCAATAATCCATAAAACTTGGAGAAAAAAAAGAAATCCACAATCTATTATTAAATTTAACATTTAACAATAAGTAAAAAAAAAAAAATTCACATTTCATCATCAAAAGGGTTTCCTTTCTCTCTTTTCTTTTTATATTTTATATATTTATATTTTGATCTCTAATTTATTGAAATTTTTTAAAATTTACCTGTGTATGTCAAAATCACGTGTCGAGACTCCACATTGCATGTCAGATTTTTGACACTTGTTGATCACCTGTCCAAGTGTGTAGAAACATGTTAGTGTGTGTCAAACACGTGTCGAGATGTTTGATCAGGATGTTCGACACCGACACAAAGGCTTTAGAAAGTGTCCATGCTTCCCGAGAAAGAGAAATGATGAACTTTAGTGGAGAAGTAGATAAGTACATGCAATATGTGTGGGCCAATCATCTAGGCCATAAAAAATATGGGTGGTGTGGATAATTATCGATCCTGTCTGTTCACATTCCTTTCTGCGAAACTTCAAAAGATCGGCCCTTGCTAACACATTGAGGTCCACTGTTATCTCATCAAGAAGAAGCACTTACTTCTGGAAGGATGCGATACATAACTACCCAAAAGCCAAAACTTGCAAATGTAAACAACAACTTTCAAATCCAAAAACGTAATAACAGAGCATCATCTTTAAAATAAAGAACAATCGGGCTCTGTGCTTGAATGAATCAAAAGGTACAGGGACCTTGATTGGCTTGAGGACTCGCGTACAGATTTGCACTCGCCTTCTCGGCCCATCAGAAACCTAGTGCATTCTCCAGGATAAATCAACGTCTAGAACCTATACAATCAAATGACCAAGTCATCTACTTTCTCTTAAATAATAATAATAATAATCATGGCATACATACTTTTTCCATAAGCTTTATTAATGTCTAGCATATACATTTGGTATAAGGAAAATTTTAAATAAAAGCTTGAAGTGTGGGTATTTTCTAGCCCAAAGTAAGCATTGCTTCAAATGAAAGTCTGAAGTGATTAACATAGTCTCAAATAAGGGCTTCAAGTAATAATGTAGTCACAATTAAGGATCTGACAAAGCAGGTGCATCTCACATGCCATAATGATAGAGGTATTTTTGTCCACATGCTTTTTTTTTTTCTCTATTCATCTTCTTCCTTTGTCATCTCTTCAGTTTTTTTTTCCTGCTTTCACCTGGTGCTTAACTTTTTTCCTAAAATGAAAGAAAAATGAAAAATCACACCAACTATATTTGCAAGAGAAGGCAATCACGTACAAAACCTCCCTGAATCCGTCAAGAAGAACCTAGTCAGTCCTCCCATGGAACCGGAAGCCCCAGTTTGCCAATGAAACCCCATGAGTCGTTCGTCACTCAGCTCCATCACGTTTCCGCGGAGAATGTACCGGAGCGGCGGCGAGCAGTCGATGCTTTAGGTGGTGAGAGCTAGGGAAGGCGATAGGAAGGACTCATGTGTGAGTGTGCACGTGAAGAAGAGCGATCCTCATCGAGAGGAGGCCATAAACATCTTTTTACAGAATTTTCCCACCTCCCACAAACATCCCATCCTATATAAATAAACAATTCTCCATCACCTCTTTAATTTTCAGCGAATTTCGGGTCCATACGTTTATTTTTTTTTTTGTTTGGTTGTAAGCACAATAGGACGTAATTCTTTGTCTCCGTTCCAATCCATCTTTGACTCGAAATGGTTGAGAATTTCAATTTTTGCTTCTCTTGGTTCAGATCGATCTTTGGTTGTAAGCACAAAGGGACATAATCATTTTTGACTTATTGATAATTCTTCCTTCTTCTACTGTTCGGTCGAGACTCTTTTTACTAGTTGATTTGAACCGACTCGGATATCGATTCTGCTTTGTGCTTTTGTTCAAGGCGAAGGAGTTTCGTTCAGCATGCTAAGGAAGAAGAAAAGGAGGGAAAGAAAGAAGATGAATTGGAGAGTCAGCTGTAGGAAGAAGAAAGAAGAACATAGAACGAATAAAGAAAAAAAACCCTTGGACTAAAATGCCCCTAGTAGTAACTTGAAAAGTGCTTGCGAGATGCGTGTGCTCACTGAAGCCTTTATTTGAAATTATGTTGATCATTCCAAGCCCTTATTTAAAACAATATTTATTTCAAGCCCTAAACAATCATATTTCATATCCTTACTTGAAGTTTTCCCCTTTGTATATACTTCAAAATTCAGCATTTTTCTTTCTGTGAAAAAAAAAAAAAAAAAAAAAGGCTGTTCTCAAATCATTTTCTGTCTTGAAAGTTATCGTTTCACCTTGATTAGCTCAGCTCTTCTTTGTGGATCTATTCCTGCCACCCCAAAAATCATTTTCTCAACAGAGACATCCATTTGTTTAGGAACTTCAAAGCCCGCAAAAGCAACGTCTCGTCTCCACCGTGTAATGAAAAGGGCAAGAAAGGAAACAAGGAACAATTATATCGGGAATTGTATAGCTTACCGGAGAAGGAAGATAATCCCAACAGACTTAATCTCTACCTTAATCACCAATGGCAGAATGCCGGGCTGTAGCATACAACTCATCATGAAAAGCAGAAGATAACATATATCAGAATCGAAAGCAACAACTTTTCAGAGTCACCATCAATGCAAACGTAGCATCACAACGAAGTGTACTGTCCGACAATGAGATCAGGACAAAAGAGAACTCACCTCTCCTCCAAGGTAACAGAGATCCCCAGAAGATGTCAATGCGGTGTCATAGAATGCCAATCATGTAAGGCTCCACCATATGCTTCCCTCCTAATAAATCTTCAATGTAGTAGTCTTACCTGTTACAAGCATCGCCCGATGACGAGCAGAGCAGTAAGGAATTCACATAAATGACTAAAAGCATATCCCCCCAATTCAGGGCTACAAGCACTGCTTCAAATGAGAATGTCATGTGGTTCTTTGGATTCTTTACATTACTATTCTCGAACGAGAAAACTGCAAGTGCCCATGATTTAATTTTGCCAAAATATACACTCTCCCCGAATTACCATTTCAAAAACATCGCCCCAATCTTCCAATGTCCCTACGGATATCGACAGTATTTTGCATGAGAAATCGTTCATTCCACTCTCTTTAAAAATAAACCCAACTTTCTCTTGAAATCAAATCACTATCTCCAGCTACTGAAATCCAAATACTTCAACCACCAAACTCAAATTCTATGTGATAAAGCAGCTTCACCAACAAGCCAATTCAACAAGGTAACCAAGATCCACGCCTTTTAACATGATGAGATCGCCATGTACTTGTCCACTACTAGATACAGAGACACCCAGAACAACATTTTGGCAGAAGACGACGTGGTTTGAGCTGAGAAGAACCTGTGCCGTTGGACCCGATAAGAAGACAACGATCACCGGAATCGAGCGTGAGCGACAAGTCGTCGATAAGGGTTCGGACCCGGGCGGAGGATGGCCGTTGATCCCCGGGTTCGTGAAACTGAGGCCGTTGATTTCCACGCTCGGCGCCATTCTCTCCTCTGTCACAACCACCTCCGCCAGGGTCGGCGTCTTGCTGGAGTTAGGTGTGTCGGAGCAGAGGTGACCTGGCACAGGGTCGGTCACCAGTCAGAAGAATAAATAAAAAATGTTGGCGGCTTACGTGGCACAGTGTCGGTCACTAATAAAAAATTATAGCTAGAGGGACCAGAGTCAAAGAACGATTTTCATTCATGAATTCTAAAGATCGAGTTATTCCGAGTGGAAAAAGCATCATTAAACCCTTAGAAATTGAATCCATTAAACGACTAGGAAAAAAAAAAATTGCTGCTTATGTGGCATGAGGTCAATCACTAATAAAAAATGATAGCTAAAGAGACCAAGGTTATAGATCGATTTTGATTCACAAATTCCAAGAGTTATAGTAAACTTCGGCTTGAGTAAAGTTGGGAAATAAAGAGTTCTAACATGGCAAAGGGTTAAATGCCAAAATGGTGCCCCACAATACATTTATTCCAAAATTTTCTTATAAAATTTTTAAATCAATATTCCTTACTCAAATCTACCCTTCGTTAGATTTATGTTCGATTTCCCATTAAAATGTAGACATGTTGTTTACTTAGAGAGGATTAAGATGCTTCATTTGCTAATGACGAGTATACACCAGCTATTCAAGCACTAAGGCTGCGTTCGTTTCACGGAAAATGGACCATCTCCGGAAAACATTTTCCCAGAAGTTATTTTCCAGGAAAATGGCTATATTTTCCGGTGTTCGGCTAATACTTAAATTTTGAATGGAAAACATTTTCCACCGTTCGTTAACATTTCTTTCTTTTTCTTTTTCTTTTAATTTTTTTTAATTTTTTCCTTTTCTTTTCCTTCTCCTTCCTCCTTCCTCCTCCTTCTTCCTCCTCCTTCCTCCTTCCTCCGCTGCCGCTCCTCCTTCTTCCTCCTTCCTCCTTCCTCCGCCGCCGCTCCTCCTTCTTCCTCCTCCTTCCTCCTTCCTCCTTCCTCCGCCGCCGCTCCTCCTTCTTCCTCCTTCCTCCTTCCTCCGCCGCCGCTCCTCCTTCTTCCTCCTCCTTCCTCCTTCCTCCACTGCCGCATGCCTGACGATGGCGAGCCGACCAAGATCCGGTCGCCAGATCCGGCGAGTTGGGCGGGGCTCGGGCCTCGCCCGAGCTCGCCAGAGGTCCGGCGAGCCGCGAGCTCGGGCTCCCGATCAAGGCAAGCCCGAGCTCCGCCGCTAGATCCGGCGAGCTCGGGCGAGGCTCGAGCTCCGCCGCTAGATCCGGCGAGCTCGGGCGAGGCCCGAGCCCCACCTAGCTCGCCGGATCTGGGTGAGGCCTGCAGCTCCGCCCCAAGGCGGCGAGGCTCCGCCTCGCCCGATCCGGTGAGGCTCAAGCTCGCCGAGCTCGGGCGAGCTGGGCTTCCACAAATCGGGCTAGGCGGAGCCTCGCCGGCCCGGGGCGGAGCTCGAGCTGGCTCGCCACCGCGGCTGGTCGCCGGTCGCTAGTCGCCGGCCGCTGTCGGGGCCGGCCACCGGCTAAGCTAAGGAAGAAAACTAAAAAGGAAAGAAAGAAAAAAAAAAGACAGAGGAAGTTGTGGAAAATGTTTTCCACTTTTCAGAAGTGGAAAACATTTTCCTTAGATTTGCATGTAAATTTTACTGTTCATGGAAAATATTTTCCTTGACTTGTTGATTTTCCGCGAAACGAACACCGGAAAATCCGGAAAACATTTTCCTGGAAGTTATTTTCCGTGAAACGAACGCATCCTATGAGAAATGTAAGATGCTTCATTTGGAATTACCAATGAATTTGCGTAGTGACATCTAGATTCACTAAATATTCCAAGTATAGATATATGCAGATATAGATTTAAAAACACTTTCTCTCCATACACTATGTTGCTATAGTAAGTGTCCTTCACATTTGTCATCTTCGTGCTTGAATAGGTAAAAATATGTATGATGAGTGTACACTACCTATTCAAGCGCTCAATGAAAAATGTAAAATGCTTCATTTGGAATTACCAATGAATTTGCATAGTGACATCAAGATTCACTAAATATTCCAAGTATAGATATATGTTGATATAGATTCAAAAAGACTTTCAATCCATACACTATATTGCTATAGTAAGTGCCCTTCACATTTGTCATCTTAGTCCTTGAATAGGTAAAAATATGTATGATCGTATACACTAGCTATTCAAGCGCTAAATGAGAAATGGAAGATGCTTCATTTGGAATTACCAATGAATTTGCATAGTGACATCAAGATTCACTAAATATTCCAAGTATAGATATATGTAGATATAGATTTAAAAAGACTCTTTCTCCATACACTATATTGCTATAGTAAGTGCCCTTCACATTTGTCATATAAGTGCTTTAATAGGTAAAATATACTCTTCATACATTTGGGTGGCACTATTTCCGCTCCCTATATGACTAAATTTGCCTGTTGACACAAAAAAAGATAAAATAGCCCCAATCATTCAATTCAAAGACTTCTTTTCTTTTTTTTTTTTTTTCCTAATTGTATATAGGATCTAGTTCTCATAATTAAGAATTTCAATTTTTTTGTTTTTAAGTGTATTAAAGAACTTTTTTAGTGTACTATTAAATATCCTCGTGTAAAAGTACCTCACCAATAGTAAGAAAAAAGATAAACTCTTTGATATATTAAAAAACTTAAAAATCTATTTTTCATCATTGCTCTTAGAATAACTTATCTATTCTTTGTCTCTCTTGTATCAAAAGCTCACTTTCTAGGTGAACTTTTTATTTTTTAATTTCTTTATTCTAAAATATGTATATCAAGTCTCTTTACTAACTATGCTAAAGAATTAATCTTTTTTTTCCTTATTATTGGCAAGATATTTTCATACAAAGCATGTGAGAGTTTTACTAATATCTAGGAACACACAACGTAAAAAAGAACAGTTTTTTGGAAATTTTTCTTTTCGGCGAAATTGATTTTTATGGAAGTAAAATTTAACAATATATACATGGTAATTTTATCTTTTTGGTAATTAAATCCTACATAATTTCATAAAAACTAAAAAGTTTGGGAACACCACTTTAAACTGCAATATGATGATTAAGAGCAATTTTATCTTTTTGGTAAATTGGGTGTATTTACTTATATACCTATATTAGATATAGAAATAGCACCATCCCATATTACCAAATGAAGCCACCTCATTCCTCCTTAAATTGATTGGTCCACCGTGCCTCTTTATGCATTTTCCAAAAGAAATACAAAGGGTACAAACATGACCACGTCCCTTACACCTTTTGTGGTATTCATGACCATTGCTGTCCTCTCGCAAGCTTGCTCCGGAGATTTTTGGATAGCTGGAAAAGTCCGTGTCCAAATCTTAAACAACTTACCTGGAGAAGTAACACTAACTGTTCATTGCCAATCCAAGGACGATGATCTCGGCTTTCATCATATCCCTCCTAATGGCATGTGGGAATTTCGTTTCATGCCCAATTTTTGGGAAACACCCTCTTCTTTTGCAGCTTCCAATGGCCTAATCAGTTTCACCATCATGATGTATTTGTTGAGGATAGAGATGTAGAACGTTGTCAAGGTTTGTGTCAGTGGCATGTAAAACCTCTTGGTCCGTGTCTTAACGATTTTCCTTGTGACATATGGGACTCCTAAAATTTCTTGGGGAATTGTGTGCCTATACCAGTTTGTAACAATCTGATATTTGGCTATGAATAAGATGCTATAAGCTCCTCCTATGGGTGAAATTAAAATAGTTGGTGGATATCTTTCATTGTGTTGATGTGTGAAGATATCCTTCACTTTTTAACACTTAACAGGCATATATGCATAATTGATCACTGTTGCAACCTACCCTTAAGAGGAAGAGGAAGTAGGTTTAGAAGTTTTGTCAAATTCAGGCTGATGGCCTTCAATTGACTCACGTTTTCCTAGACTCATACCTTGTGTGACATTGGACATTCAATTTTTATTTAATTAATCCTATGTGAATTTTAGATAAGGAGTCGTCACTAACCTATTTAGGTTGACTAAAAACCTAGTGAGACATGGGAGAATATCTCATTTCATGCGCAATCAGAGATTTTGGAACGGGGACTTGATTACATTAAGCCTAACACTAATGCATACATATCTCGACTATGTACTAACTAATGCCATAGTAACCTATCGAAGATTTTTAGATTTTACCATAATCATTATGAAAAAAATAACACTCAAGATATTTAAATGCGCAATTAAGCATAATCAAAGTAACACACAAACAACCTAATATTGCGCCTACAAGAAAATGACAATCCAAAAATCCATATCGTAAAGTCCTAGAGACTTGTTCAATTTCCAATTTTAATTTTTTTTTTTTAAAGGATTTTCTAAGCTTTAAGAGAAAAACTATTCTAAGACTAGTAAAATTTGTGAGGAATTCCAACTTTTCTGAAATTTTTTATTATTTTTATTGTTTTTACATTTTTATGTTTTTATGATTTTTCTGGATTCTTTGAATTTTTTTTTTTTATTTTTAGAACTTTTAATATATTATTCTTTTTAAAATATTTTTTATGATTTATTATTATTATAATATTCGGGAAAGGGTGTTCGGGCTGGATTTACGTGGTCCGACTTACTGACATGATCCGCCGACCCGGCTTCGACCCGCCTCAGAGTGAAACAGAATTTTATATTCTTATTTTTTTATTGATATTTTTATTCTATTGTTTTTTATTTAGTTCCTTCTCTTTTCTTTGATTTTTGTTTCTTCACCCTTCTGCATATCTCCTTCACGACGACTTCTCTGCTCCCTCTTCGCCGAACCCGTTCCTCCAATGCATAATCACCAGAACTCCGTTCGATTTTGATACCAGTCCCTAACAAACCATCGCTTACGATCGTCTAAACACCGCCATCGGCCAATATTCCGGCTGTCACCGGACCATCTTCGGCAACTACCTCTCCTTGCCGAAATAAGTTCATTCATGGCCGGCCATCGATTTCCGGCTACCAAACACCATCATCAACTAATATTTCTCAAGTCATACGATACATAATCATGCACATATCACCAAAAGGGAAATAGGAAGCTAACGTGATGGGACTTTGTCCTGAAGCTATTGCTGGAAAAGGAAAGATGCTTTCGGTTCAAAGTTTTGTCTCCGGCCGTCGACAAACGTCAGGAAATATGCCATGACACCAGGCAAAAACGCAGCGTCAAGATTCAATTCAGCAATCAATAAAGTAGTTGCCAATCCATCCTAGGTCTGAGCATTGTCAAATGACCGATTATGCAAAATCAAATCGCACACTTCCCATAAGCAAATCATCGAACTAGCGGTGCATATCTTGAATGCAAGCCTCGGATACGAATTTTATGCAACTTTTCTGGTCTGGACACGTCATATCAACTTCTAAATCGGCGCAAATCGGCGCAAATCGTCACAAAGCGGTTTCAATTTCAAGCGATGTTCTCACAAACTCATGGATTAAATTCAACCTTCGAAGCTTATAAAAAAAGAAGAAGAAAAAACCGTGGCAAAACAGAAAGAAACTTGCCCGATTAGCGTGCGAAGAGTGAGGCCTCAAGTGTTGATTATACCAACTGCGGAAGCTTCAACGATCGCTGATCAACGAGATGCTTCGATGTTAGATGTTCCACCAGATTTGAATCTTCGGGGTTTGAAGTGTTTCATTTCAAAGCAATGCAAAAACAGGGCACGGCCGGTGTTCTTTGAAGCTGAGGTCGGCGGCTGCGGAACGGCAACTAATGGACGATATATTGGAGGAGACAAGCGACGTCAATCGACCGTAGGTAGCTCTGAGGCTCGTTTCGTGTTCCCGTCACTCCCCATTCCCAGACACGAGGGCAATGCAAGGGAGAAGAAAAGAACATGTGGGCTGGGCTTTTCATTTTTTTCATTCTTGGGCTCACTTCATGGGCTAAAGGAAGGATAGGAAACTGGGTCTAAAAAGAAGTAAAAAGATGGGCTGAGGGAGCTAGAGAATGTGGAGGATGAGGCCGAGAACTTGGACTAGTGCCCCATGACATATTTATCCCATATCGATTTTTGTTTCATAAAAAAAATTCTAAATCGGTATTCCATGACATATTTATGCTAAACTAACTTGCACGGAAAATTCCAAACCGGCACCCTAACCCAAATTTACCATTGGTCTGAAGTTTGGGATCTAATGTGGAGGATGGGGTCAAGAATACTGGTTTGGAGCTATAGTGAGACGAGATTTAGTTTGGAGGAAATATGTTAAGGGGTACCGGTTTGACATTTTTTGTGAGACAGCAATTAATTTTTTTGTCACTATGTCATGAACATCCTGATTTACAACTCTTAATGGTATTAATCCTAATAAATAAGCTCGCTTGGTATTTTATTTACAAGGAGTTGTGGTCTTTTCATCCTCATTACAACTGCATTGAGCTAAATAGAACACTAATCCTGTGAGTTAATGCCCGGGAACCAGATTTATGTCATAATTGAAAAACTTAATGCAAGTCAAAGATTGAAAGCCACTAATTATATTCCTTCATATAAATAAACTTATACATACTAGCACGGGTCCAGCACTTGTTGCAAATGAAATGAATGGCCGATTTACATGAATTTCGCTCCGGGAGAGATCACCATGAACCCACTATTAAAAGATTCTCTTCATGAGCCTATCTAAGCTATGTGCAATGACGATGCATGCATGGAAATGGCACAAGCAAAAGCAAATATTTGGGGTCTCTCCTCGTTTTTGCCAACCTTACTATGCATTCAAGCTTTGTCTGGTGTTGCTCGAAGGCATGAAATGTGAGGAGCCAGGGAGAGAGAAGGAGAAAGAAGATAAAAAATGGAAAAAGAGCTAGGGCACTCACACTAATTAATGAATTCGATACATATTTAAAAACGTAATAGACTATTATTAGGAGTATGATATGATCGACTAATGATGTAATGATGCATTATTATGGCTAACTTGTTTAGAGGTGTAATTACGTTCAATCATATGACCTAGTATATTGATTTTTCATGATATTGAGCGTTAACATAACAAATGAAATTATAATTGAAAGTAGGGGTGTGCAATCAAACTAGTTCTACTCAAGAGTTGGATCGAACTGCCTGAAAAATAAGTTCGAGAATTATTTCACATTGGAACTAGTCTTGGAACGGGTTCCAAATTTTTGGAATTGGTTATAACCGGTACATGAACAGGTTCTGAGTGAATACTCACCCAAAAATGGGAATGGACTGCCCTGTTTTAGAATCAATTTTACAAGCTAGAAAGCCAAAATCCTAATTTCTTTTTCCCCAAAGTTCTAACATCAACACTCCTTTGTCATTTTTCCTTCATTGGAACTCCTCGCTAGTCTTTCCTCTTCTACTAAATTTTAATAGATGAATTGTAAATGAAGTTTTATAATTTATATTTAAAGTTATGTGTTTGAAATTTTTTATTGTTTATAATTTTACGTGACTACATATTTAGATTGTTGTTGTTGTTTTTTTTTTTTTTTTTTCTAGATTAGGATTTCTATTATTCATCTTTTTCTTTGAATTATTTCGTCTAGCTTCATATGATTTTGCTGTAAAATAAAATAAAAAAGGAAAGAAAAATAAAATAGGTTCTAGAGTATATTCTAGAATCGACTGGAAAAACAATGTAGGTTCTAGAATCGATTTCAAGCAAACAAGATAGGTTTCGAGGTCCAAAAATTGAGCATTGATTATAATACAATAGATTCCAGATTTCAAGTTTCAGCTCTGGAACCTACTTACCCTAGAATTAATCACACGCAACCGAAAGATACAATAGCCTTTAGTAGGTTATGGTGGTTGACCTTGTCCCATGCATGTGCTCAAGTGTTCCAAGTCATCTCTCTCTCTTATCTCTGATCTGTCCAAAGAAGAATAGAGAAAATCCAAAGAAACAAAGAAAATGGCAGATTTTGTGCCATTCCTGGCGATGGTGATTGTCCAAGTGGGATATGTGGGAATGATGATCACATCGAAGCTGGCCATGAACATTGGGATCAAACCCTTTTGTGCTCGTCACCTATTGCCAAATCTTTAACGCCCTTGTCACCATTCCTTTTACTCTTCTCCTGGAGAGGTATCTCTAAGGCACTATTTGGCAAACTCTCAGGAACAACTAATTTTATTCTTTTATACTTCGAAACAAAAAAAGAACAATAATCCGTTTGATAAATTTTTTGTTTCCGATAACAAAAATCCCTTTTTTTTTCTTTTTGCTTTTTAGGAATAGATTTTGAATAAAATCAAGAAGTAAAGAAAATTTGCTTCTTGCTCCTAGGAACAATTCTTAGAATTAAGTTTAATTTTTTTTTCTCTTCTCTTTTCATTTTCTTTTTCTTCCTTTTGGTTGGTTGCCGACCTTGGCCATGGTTGGCAACCTCACCGGAGCATTATCGGCCCCCGAAACACCAAGCTATGGCAAGGCTTGTTGGCTAGGCCTTGCCTTGGCTAGGCGAGGTTGACTCGACCCAAACCGGCAAGGACAAGCTTGTCCAGCCAAGGCAAGGCTAACTTGGCAATGGCTCGGCGAGGCTAAACCTGCCGATGGTTAGGCAAGCTTAGCCATGGTAGATCTAAGTGAGGTCGATCTTGCCCATCCAAGGCGAGGCCAAGCCTCGCCCATCCATGGCAAGGCTTGACCTCACTAGTCGATGCGAAGCTAGGCCTTGCCAAGTCACAACGAGGCCAACCTCGTGCCGCCTGAGCGAGGATGAGTCTCGTTGTGGCCAAGCAAAGCTCAGCCTCACCCAAATCTACAAGCCCGAGACTTATGGTGGTCAAGCGATCGTCCGGTGAGCTTGCCGAACCTTGCCCTGGCCTAGCAAGGCTCCAGCAAGCTTGTCGACCTCGTGAAATGTGACCCACAAAGAAGGAGGAAGAAAAAGAGAAAAGGAAAGAGAAAAAAGAAAAAGAGAGAAAAATATAATATAAAAAAATGAAAAGAAATAATAAAAATTAAGAGTCTTACCAAATACATTTTTATTTCTGAAATAAAGATTTTGGACAGTTACTAAACGCTTTTAAAAACTTGAAAATTGTTCTTGGGAATAGAATAAAAAAATCATTTATGAGAAAATTATTCTCGAAAATATAATAGTTACCAAATACATCTTAAACACCTCCATCAAGAAAACTCTACTTTTGATCTTCAAAGCATATGGTTTCTTTTAGATGAAAAGATAAATAAAATTCTTGGCTTGCAAGGAAAATGATTTTCTTCTTAATCGTTTTTTACATGCAGTGTTAGCTAGGATGATTCACTCAACTTCAGCGATAATTTCTTGAGTGCTCATCTAGGTCATGCATGTGTTACATTCCGGGTCGCCAGGACTAACGAAAGCGTCGCACATTTTCTAGGGAGAGCGCTTCGAGCTTCTACTCAAATTGATCAAGGCATGGACTTGATTGAGCCTTGACATAAAAAAAAAAAAAAAAAAAAAAAAAAAAAGTGTTTGTTCTTTAAACTGATGATGGGATGGTTGTTTGTAAAAAATAATATCAAATGACCAATAAAAAAAAAATGGTAGGATGGTGAAGGAATAGAGAGAAAATTTAGGTTAATTTAAATGGATCTGCAAATATTTAAGTACTCTCCTCTTTTTTTCCTCTTACTGGATTGGTGTCAGCTGCAGGGCTGGAAGGGACGATGCCCAAAGGAAGCTAAGTTAATTAGAGCCTTAATTACTGGATCTGTTGAAACGGCTCGATTAAATGGGCCTGCATAGCTGCCACGTCACTCCCAGTTCTCGAGGAAATTTTCTTGTCTAGACTTGCATTAATGCTGTACAGGGCAAAATCAATTTGTATGCTGCTGTAGACAAAACTTCTCTCGCATATAATAACTATAGATTTCCAACAATTGGAAAACAATATCCCGGTGGAGATTTTGTAAATAAGTCAATCGAAACCATTCACGTTCGCGAGAATATTGTTACCTTTGTTAAAATGAGTTTTCTTGAAATCTAGAAAACGAGGGTATGTCTCCAAAATTTCCATTTGATCTCAATCTCTACCATCATTCAAAAGCACAAAAGATTAATCGTCCCATTCTTCTTGTTTGTTTACTTCAACAGCAAGATTACAATTGAGCATTATCCATACAAGAAGAGCATCCAATTTTTTCCTTGTTTTTGATCGAAGAAGACAATGAAAGTTGACTTCCCCGTTTGTGTATCAACAAAGTTTTGCAGCTGTTTCGATGGTTCTCAGGCATCTGATCATGTTTATGCATCTTCTGCTTCTTTTAGGTTCCGAGTCTCTGTCAAGCTCAGCTGTTATGCAAACCCAAGGAGCTTTATCTGTGTATCTTGCATTAAGAAATAGCGCACTAAAAGATTCATGGAAAAATCAACTCTAGTTTCTGCAATGCGCTTTTCATTTCTAAAAGCCCTCAAAGCTCTTCCATTTCTAAGAATTCGCATGATCCATGACTACCACTCCCTACCAAGCCTCACAGATCACGATCCAAAGTCCTTTCGCAGGTAAATGCCAATCAAAATTGCATCAGACTAAACAGCAGACATTCACAAAGCAGCAGAATCAAAACACCTTTCCAAATGAAGAACTAAACTTTTCTTTAGTTTTCAGCAATAGATAAGATGATACAATTCATCCCCCAGGTGCCAAATTAGGACTAGGCGAATCGGAAAAGGTTCCATACGACTTGCAAAGCCCATCGTATGGAAACATATAGATAACAAACGAAAAGAATAAGAAACTGAAATATCTCAAATAAAAGAGAAAATACTTTCCCCCTTTTGGATGGTTTTTCCTAGACTATCAAATCTGTTGATAATATAAAGGTAAAACCTGGGAAACCTCTGAAGCTAACCTTCCATCAATGAAGGAATTATTTTGCTTTGAAAGTTATAGAATGTCTGTATTTGACTACTGTCTGAGAACTCTGTTTGAGCTGAAGAAGCAACTTTCTTCACCAGCAATGGTAGAGTGCAGCCTTCCACCAGCCCAACCATTATTCAATGGCCGTGCAGCAACGAAAGCTGGATCACCAGTGACCCGGCTTCCATCAATTTGCTGTTCATACTCAGGGAGACCTTTTGTCCTCCTCTCTTTCCTTCTCTGCCGATCCTCATCTCTTTCTCTCCTCAGCCAACTCTCGACTGTCCTCTGCAAAGATAGTTGTCATGCTAGATCAAACATCCATGCTGACCAAGTTTAAAAAAAAAAAAAAAAAAAAAAAACGAAGTTGCTTTGAAAGGAAAAGTTACCATCAGAGACAGTTTGCTACTCTCCTTAACCTTATCAATCGGCATTGCTAACTGCAACTTTCCATGAGCCACATACACCTGAGGCAAAGGAGCGATAAATTTGCTTTGACACAGAATATGCCATACAACCTTTTATAGTTTATCCCAGCACTGGTGTAGAGAAGAAGAAATGATGAACTTAAGTGGAGAAGTAGATAAGTACATACAATATGTGTGGGCCAATCATCTAGGCCATCAAAAATATGGGTGGCATAGATAATTGTTGACCCTCTCTGTTCGCATTCCTTTTTTAGAAACTTCAAAAGATCAGCCCTTGCTAACACATCGAGGTCCACTGTTATCTCATCAAGAAGAAGCACCTATGGAATGATGTGATTCATAAGTACCCAAAAGGCCAAAAATTGCAAAAGTAAACAACAAGAACATCCAAAATGCAAAACTGTAATAACAGCACATCATCTTTAAACATAAAGAACAAATTGGGCTCTGTGCTTGCATGAATTAAAAGGTGCAGGCACCTTGAATGGCTTGAGGAGTCCCATACAGATTTGCACTCGCCTTCTCTGTCCATCAGAAACCTTATGCATTCTCCAGGATAAATCAATGTCTAGCACCTAAAAAATCAAATGACCAAGTTATCTACTGTCTCTTAAATAATAAAAATCATAGCATATGTACTGTTTGCATAAGCTTTATCAATGTCCAACATATTCATTTGGTATATACTTTAAAATTCAGCATTTTTTTTTTATAGGAAAATGATCTGTTTTTAAATCATATTCTGTCCTGAAAGTTAATGTTTCACCTTGATTAGCTCAGCTCTTCTTTGTGGATCTATACCTGCCACCCCAAATATCATTTTCTCAGCAGAGACATCCATCTGTATAGGAACTTCAAAGCCTGCGAAAGCAACTTTCGTCTCCACTGCAGAATGGAAAAGGAAACAAAAAATGATTATATCAGGAATTGTATACTCTACTGGAGAAGGAAAATAATCACGTCAGACTCAATCTCTCCCTCTAATTACCAATTGCAGAATGCAAAGCTGTAGCATACAACTCATCATCAAAAGCAGAAGAGAACAGATATTACAATCGGAAGCAACAATTTTTCAGAATCGCCATCAGGGCAAACGCAATATCACAAAGAAGTGTGCAGTCCAACAACAAGATCAGGAAATAAGAGAACCCACCTCTCCCCCAAGGTAACAGAGATCCCCAGAAGATGTCAATGCCGTGTCATGGAATGCTGATCTCCCAAGCACGCGGACCATGTGAGGATCCACCATATGCTTACCTCCTAATATCTTCAGCATAGTAGTCTTACCTGTCACAAGCATCACCCGACGGCGAGCAAAGCAGAAAGAAATTCACATTAATGGCCAAAAGCATATCCCCCGATTCAGGGTTACAAGCACTGGTTTGAATGAGAATATCATATGGTTCTTTGGATTCTTTACATTACTATTCTCGAACGAGAAACCGCACATGCCCATCATTGAATTTTGCCAAATTATACACTTCGCATAACCCAATAACCATTTCAAACCCATTTCCCCAATCTTCCAATGTCCCAACGGATATCGACGACATTTTGCATAAGAATTCGTTTATTCCACCCTCTTGAAAAGTAAACCCAACTTTCCTCTGAAATCAAATCACTATCTCCAGCTACCGAAATCCGAAATACTTCAACCACCAAGCTCAAATTCTACATGACAAACAGCTTCACCAACAGCCCAATTCAACAGGGTAACCGAGATCCACGCCTTCTTAACAAGACGAGGTCGCCATATACTTGTCCACTACTAGACACGGAGACACCCCAGAACAAAAATTCCGGCAGAACAAGACATGCTCTGAGCCGAAACGAACCTGCGCCGTTGGACCCGACGAGGAGACAGCGGTCGCCGGAATCGACGGTGAGCGAGAAGTCGTCGATGAGGGCTTCGACCCGGGCGGAGGATGGCCGTCGATCCCCGGGTACGTGAATCTGAGGCCGTTGATTTCCACGGTCGGCGCCATTCTCTCTACAACCACCTCTACCAGCGTAGGCGAGGACGGTTTTAAATGGGCCTTGTTGCTGGAGTTAGGTGTGCCGGAGCCGAGGTGACGTGGCACAGGGTCGGACGCTAATTAGAAAAATAAATAAAATTTTTTGGCTGCCTACGTGGCACAGAACCGCTCACTAATAAAACATCGTAGCTAGAGAAACCAAAGTCATAGGTCGATTTTGATTCACAAATTCTAAAGATTGAATCATAGTACCATGTGAAAAAAATATATAAAAAAAAAAACATTCTTAAAACTCTCAGAAATTGAATTCATTCTACTTGTAATCCTTGCTTACAAATGAATGAATTACCTATCTTTGACCCCAAAACAAAAAAAAAATGATTAGGAAAATTTTATAACATTGCAGCTTACCTGGCAAATGGTCGGTCACTAATAAAAAATTATAGCTAAAAAAACCAAGGTTATAGATCAATTTTGATTTGCAAATTCTATTGATCAGAGTTATAGTAAACTTTTGGCTTGATAACGTTAGAGAATAAAAAGTTCTGATGTGATAAACGAAATTGATCACCGGGCAAGAATTGATTGAGAAGCAAATAATTAATGAGTCCAGTGACAAAAGCATCCTTAGAACCCTTAGAAATTGAATCCATTGATGCTTAGAAAAAAAAAAATTGGCTGCTTACGTGGCGCATTGGTCACTAATTTTAACTTATAGCCAGAGGGATGGAGATTATATAGATTGATATTGATTTACAAATTCTAATGAATGAGTTATAGTATGTGATTGCACATTTAGAAATTTAATTTTGTTGATCGACTCATTATCTAATAGTTTTATTGGTTTTTCAGAAACATGCAACATAGAAAAGTCAGGCCCCATCTCCTATAGACATTTTGATTTGCATAGGAGTTCCAATGATCTATTGAAATTGAAATAATATTTTACATTTCAACATCAATGTGAAAGACTTTCAACCAAAAGAAAAACATCATTATAAAAAAGTTGATTGGCGTAAAAGAGACAAAATTGAATTGACTATTTTAAAGAAAATTATGCTTTTTTATTTCCCAACAATATATAAAAGCATGTATTTTAAAACATTATGGATAAATTATATATGAATTTTACGTGTCAAAATTAGTAAGTTGAGAAAAACTAATATGTTTCGAATGAAAGGGGTTGAGGATAATGGGACGCACCTACTTTATTACAAAAGTCAAAAAGCAAAAGTCGCGAAACGCACCTACTTTAGAAAATCCAGAGATGAGAACATTTATTACAAATTATTCTTAATATTATTATTCATACTATTATTAAAAAGAGTAAAGTCACGAAAAAACCTTAAACTATGCCCATTGTAATAGATCTATCCCAAACATTTTTCTACGACATCAAAAACTCAAAACTTCTACCTAAATGATATATTTATTTTAAATTTATACAATGTGACCCAAATTTCTTATTGTGATTCCAAAATACCCTAAGCTTATATCTCGTATGATATTTTACCCATACAAAAAAAAAAAAAAAAAAATAGTTTAGAGTAAATGTATTACATATGTATAGGTTAGGGTTTTTGATGTCATTGATTTTCTTTTTAGAGGTTCTAGTTTGGGATTTTTCCAATCACAAAAAATAGTTTGAAGCAAACGTATAATAGTATGCAAAATTTAGAGTTTTTTTTTTTTGTGTGGCTTTTCCCTATTAAAAATGGCTTAGATGACATTTTGGGTGATATAGGATATCAAAAATTCATAGATCGTATGGGCTTTGGCTTTATAAAGACAGATGATCATGGGATGGTATGGAGAATAATTACTCAATGAGAAAGCGCCTCTTTTTTAAAATTGACTGAAAATTACAAAAAAAAAAAAAAAGGGCCTAATTTCATAAAATAAAAAATAAAAAGGCACAAACTTTTGATCTAATTTTGAATCTGGCCCAAATTTTATTTATCTAAAAAAATCATCAATTTCCACCTGTATCCCAAATCTTGCCCCCATTGACCCTTGATCCACAATCATCATTAGATGCCTGATGTGGCATTTTCATGCCAAAAATATATCCACTCTAGTAAGCTGATGTGGATTTAAAGGCAAAACTGCACCACGGTCTTCCCTTGGTCATCGTCTCAGACACGATTTATGCAATAGGGGAAGAGTTGCCTCCATATGCGCGAGGATTTTCAATTCATCTGTACATATCACGTTCGCTCACTCATCCTCTAACTTAAGTTTACTCACCCTCGCAGATGCCTGGTCACTCAAAGACGTCATTTCCATACGAAATTATGGGCTCTACCGATCTATGCTTGCACGGACAAAGTATTGGAGCCATTGAATCAAAGGTATTCTTCTTCTTCTTCTTCCTATACTAATGGAGACATTGAACAGAAGTGATTTAAATCACTTGCAGACAAACCATCAAGCATATGGCGACCATAAGTTGATATGTCCAATTCACAAATGTGATTAATAACAAATGTTGAAGACACACATTTATCCCACATTTCAAGTCATCAACATAAATTTAAAATTGGAAGTTATGAATGAATTTGATATACTGACATCAAGGTTCTCAAAATCGGATGCCTAGCGTGGATAAATGTATACAGGAATAAAAATATAGATTTTTGCTCGACACATGACTATATTGCCAAAGTAAGTGGCCTTCAAATTTGTCATCTTGCTACATCACTAAATGAGGCCACCTTATTCCTCCTTAAATTGATTGGTCCACCGTGCCTCTGCATGCATTTGTCAAGAGAGAAAAAGAAACGGTACAAGTATGACCACGTCCTCATTGCTGCCCTCGAGCAAAGCTTGCTCCGGAGATTTATGGATAGCTGGAAAAGCCCATGTCCAAATCTTAAACGAACTTACCCAAAGGAGTAACGCTTACTCACTGCAAATCCAAAGAAAACGATCTCGGCTTTCACTAGATCCATCCTAATGGCATGTGGGAATTTTGTTTGAAGCCCAATTTTTGGGGAAACACCCTATTCTTTTCCAGCTTCCAATGGCCTAATCAATTTCACTATTAAGATGTATTAGTTGAGGATAGAGATGTAGATCATTGTCATGGTTTGTGGCAGTCGCATATTAAGCATATTGGGCCATGTCTTAACGATTCAAGCTGTGACATATGGGACTCCTAAAATTTCATGGGAAATTTGTGCCTATGCCAGTTCGTAACAATCTAATATTTGGCTATGAATGAGATACGATAAGCTCCTCCTATGGGTGAAATTAGAATTGTAGGTGGATATCTTTCACTATGTCGATGTGTGAAGAAATGCTTCACTTGTTAACACTTAACAAGCATACTTGCACAATTGATCACCTGACCAAACTCTAAATTGCCAGTTCAACAAAATTCCCATATATCTAGCAGCGAGGAGATGGGAATCGGATCTGAGTAAGGAGATCATAGGAGCAACATTGTGGACTGATTTTTATATAAAGCATGTAAGAGCTATAGTAACTTTAGGAATATACAATGTAGAAAAGAACTAGGTTTCTTGAAAATTTCTCTTTTGACAAAACTGATTTTTATCTTTTTGGTAACTAAATCCTACATAACATATAAAAAAAAAAAAAAGGTTTGGGGCCATCATTTTAAACTGCAATTGAATAATTAAGGGCAATATTATCTTTTTAGTAAATTGAGTGGATTTAGACATATAAGAGGTAGAAATAGCACCATCCCATATTACCAAACGAAGCCACCTTATTCCTACTTAAATTATTCAGTCCACCATGCCTGTGTTTTCGTTTTCCAAAAAAAAAAAAAAAAAAAAAAAACAACCAAGGTTACAAATATGAACTTGTCTATTAGACTTTTGTGGTATTCATGAGCATTGGTGCCCTCTGACAAGCTTGCTCCGGAAATATATTTTACGTAGTTAAAAAAGTGAATGTCCAAATCTTCAATAGTTACTTGGAGGAGTAACTCTCACCTTTCATTGCAAATCCAAAGATAATGATCTTGGTGTTCAACAGATTCCTTCCAATGGCATGTGCTTCCAATTGGAGGCCACCTCTCAAACGTTAGATTGGTACAAACTGTTATAAGCTTACAATATCTTATTCAATGGAAGTGAGAAAGTTGAAGACAAGTGTGTGAAAGTTAGTACGAGCATCTAGAAGGGGAGAATAGGTGCAAAAACAAATTTTCCGAGAGAAGTGTGCGACTCTAATCAACAATAGATTATGAAAAGGAAATTAGACTCTTGTAAACAAATTGAGTTACGATCAAAGTAAAAGAGCGTAGGGAAGAGAATAAGAACACGGGGTTTATAGTGATTCGGCTTAATCCAAGCCTACGTCCACTCTTCTGCACTGACAACCCACTGGTTGGATTTCACTATGAATCAAAAGAGTTTTTTACAGTAAAGCTCTTCCTCGATTCCACAGTGTAGAGATTCTGCTACACTTTCTCAAGGTCTCACAAAATATAAACTTTCTTTTGAGTACAAGATTTTGCTCAACAATTGAATTGACTAAGAACAAGGAGCTTCAGACTTTGGAATTCTTCTATCGCGCACACACTCAAACAATTGGAACGTTTTCCTTATATATTCCTTCATGCCATCACACCCGTTGGCACTTATCAAAGGAGTTCTTCCAATCTACCTGTTGGACATAATCAATTAGGAAGATTTCGAGTTATTTAAGGAATATGACGATAGCGCACCAATCCTGCTCGCCCATACAATCAGGATTTAGGTTTCCATAAGTGGAACCTTCCAAGTATACTTTGCCAATTAACGGATCCAAAATCCCTGAATCAATCTCAATTTGAATAATGGATTCCGACATGCTGTATCCAACCAAGAGATCTTCTTCAGTCGATAGAATCAAATCCTCAACGAAACACTTAGTTCTGGATAAGCCTTCTTCGACGGTCTAGAAACTGTCAATGAGGATAGACTTTGGGTCTTGAGTCTGGCAGTCTGGAGGTTTTCAGACTTTGATGGAAGAGTCTGCAAATCTTCAGACTAGATTGATGGAAACGTTTTGTCAACTTCAAAACACTCAAGGAAGTTTTCTCCAACAATCTCCCCCTTTTTTTATGGTGACAAAAATTTCCAGTAAATTTGGATAACTTTGACTTGCAAAACAATACTCAAGCAAACATGGATATCTCATAAAAGATAATTGGCTTAGTAAAGATAACATTAAAATCTACATTCACATAAAGTAGGTTAGTCCTGTAAATGAGCAACTATCTTTGCCATGAAATACCAGTAGTGCTTAAGATAAACAAACGTTTAAACAGTCCAAATCCAAATCCAGTCCAAATCCAAACAGCCAAACACAAAAGTCGCAAAAGTCAAGAGTTCAAGAGTTTAAATCTCAAATCTGCACCACATCTCTCCCCTTTTTTTTGTCATCATTAAAAAGGTAAAGATGGAAAGAGAATGGAATTATGATTACTTTGGAACACGAACAAGTTGTAAATCTCCCATTGACTAGACAATCCCTTCCAGCTTTTTCAAATCCTCCTTTAGTTGAGCCACATCTTTACCCTTGGCATTTGCTTGAACTTGAAGAGCAAGGGCATTGAGTTGATCATGCAAAGAAACTGAAGAGGCTTGACCTGCATTTTGCAAGTTCTGTACTTCGCATCCCAGAGCATAAGTGTGGCCTCGCATCTCCAAGAGAACATCAAGCACTCTACGAAAGTCTACTGAATTATCAATCTGAGTACTGGCTTCTGCACGATCAGATGGTGTATTGGCAGATGATGGCAAGTCAGCACGATCATGCAGATTGGGCGATGAAACCTCATGGCCTTCCTTAGGAAATTGAGAGGCATATATGTTTTTTGGATCTGCTGGAAAACGACTTACTCCTTCTTGGTAGCAGCAATTGAGGACGTACCTCTTTTCTCGGATCTCCCCGTTTCAATGCCTTTAGGCGGTGAGAAGTACTCCTCATACTGTTTTCTCTTGTTCTCCTCTCGCCCGTTCTTCTTCTTCCTCAATCCTTTCCTCCTCTGCTTCTTTCTCCAATGATTCTCTCTCTCCAGTCCCTCTATTCAATCTTGTCCTTGTCTTGTTCCCGTCTCTCCTTTTTCTCGGGAATGTAACGACTTTAGTTCTTCAATGCAAGAGCAGAAATTGTGATATCATCCTCATCCTCTTCATCCTCCAAGATGAGTGCTCTTCTTTTCTTGGATGGAGCAACCATGGGCTCCTTCCCTTTCCGTTTTGCAGCCAAAGAGATTGGGTGAGTCTTGATAGGGGTTTTAATGTTGAATTGCTCCAAAGCCTTGTTAAGTTCCTTCAGACGCATTTTAGAGACCATTTTCAGTCCCACCACCATTTGATCGCTTGTTCGAACATAAAGAATCCGGAGAGGCTGAATGTTCAAATGTCTGAATAACTTGGTGACAAGTGTTGAGTAATGAAGTTGGTCATTGTCCTTCACCATCGTTTTGTTCATGTGGAACATAATAGTGTGTGGAAGAGATAACTTTTGCCGGCGTTAATGGCATACATCAGCTTTGCCTCCAAGTTTGAAACGTCGGTCTTTGAAGTTGATTTGGGTCTGAGGCAGTTGATTACTATCTTGTGAAGCAAAATGTTGGAGGCATTCATCCTCGAATATGAAATCTTTCCTTCCGTCATTTTATCCTGAACAAGCTCTATCGTCGCACGACCAATAGACACACTGATTGGTTGGTATCTCCATCTTTCAACCCCAATCACATCAGCTAATGTATTCATGTCAACCACATAGTCCTGATCTCGGACACTGAAAGAAAATCTATTCACATCCAAGAAACTTAGATTCGAATAGAAGTAAGCAGTGAGTTCAAGATGAGTCTGTCGATTTAGAACAAAACTGTTCTAGTTGAAGAAGATTGAATTTCTCTCTCAGCTTGATATTCAAAGAATCAAGAAAATCAAAGTCCACACTTCTAGGGTTAATCACACCACGCTTTAGCAACTTAGAGTACAGTTGCTTGTGTTCCTCTGAATGAAACAAATCTGTCATTTTGCTTCGGATTTTCGCCGCAACACCCATTCTAGGTTTAAATTTAGTGTACATCCTATCATCATCATTCCCATCATGTTGACTCAGCCCTTCAACACGTGGACGCTTGGGATATCTCAAATACTTCTTCCGGCGACTCACAGGGCAATTCCCAATCGTTCCATTGTGCCTAAAAGTAGGTTTCATTTTGATACCATTTGTCTTTAAAAAATTCATCAATATAGTTCAAAGGAATACCGCCCCTCTTCAAAGCACAATAAAGCTTAAAAGTAAAAAGTGGACTTTTGAGTTCTTACGGATTCGCATCTTCGATGATTTCTTCCTCTTTTTGATGTTCAATATTCCGAGGTCTAGATGGAGGAGATGGACGCTTTTGAGAATGTTGTGGGCTCCGCCGCTGTCTAGGAGATTCTTCTTCCTCGGTGAGATCAAAATGCGTAGGTCCCTCACGCATTTGCTGTGGTCCCCTGTTCGCGATCCTCGAAGACTTTCTTTGAGATGACATTTTTCACAATCTTTGAAAGATTCCAAGCTTGTTTCGCAAGAAAGATAAAAACTTTTCGAGGATTAAACAAGAGAAGAAGATAGAAGTGGAAGATCTGTGCTCTCTTAGGGTTTTTGTGAGTAAAACGAAGAAGAACCGACAGTATATAAGGCAGTCGAAGCGAGGCATACGGAATGCCGTAAAAGGAAATATAAAAATGCATTTTAAAAAATAGCTGCCTTTTCAAAAATTAGATAACTGTCATTTCAAAAATAACTTCTTTTTCGAAAAGGAAAGATTGCAATAATCACGAAAACTGGGAAATAACATCAATCAATTACGGATAGATGATCGTACCTATTCGAGATTTGATTCGAGAGATAAGTTTCTAAAATAGAAGTAACTTACAGTCGTAAATCTTGATCGTCTAAGTCTGAGTGTCTTTGGACTTTCAGTCCTGAGTCTAAACTTCCTCAGACTTTAAGATATTGAGTCTGGAACGAATAACTTCAAATTGATTTTTCTCCAAAGGCTTTGTGAATATATCCGCCAGTTGATTCTTTGAATCAATTAACTGAATCGAAACTTTTCCATTTTGAACATGATCTCTAATGAAATGATATAGAATCTCTATATGTTTTGCTCTTGAGTGAATAATCGGATTTTTGATGAGATTGATTGTATTGGTGTTGTCACATTTGATCTCAGTGCATGAATCTTCAATTCCAAAGTCTCTTAGTTGTTGTTTTATCCACAGAATTTGTGAACAACAACTTCCAAGAGCTACATATTCTACTTCAGCCATAGAAAGAGCTACGGTACTTTGCTTCCTTGAAAACCAATACACTATCCTGTTTCCAAGTAGTTGATAGGTGCCAAATGTGCTCTTTCTATCAACTCTGCATCCTGCTAGATTTGCGTCTGAGTATCCAAGAAGAGTGAAGTCTCATTCTTTAGGATACCAGAGACCTAAATTTGAAGTTGAGCCAATGTATTTGATAATACGCTTTACAGCACTTAAATGAGATTCTTTAGGGTCTGATTGAAATCTGGCACAAATATAAACACTAAATAAAATGTCAGGTCTATAAGCAGTAAGATAAAAAAGTAAACCAATAATACTCCTATATAGCTTTTGGTTAACTTTCTTTAATCCTTCATCTTTGTCCAGCTTCAAAGAACTTGACATTGGTATATTAGTCTTTTTGCAATTCTCTAGTCCAAACTTTTTGACAAGTTGTTTAGCATATTTTTCTTGATGAATAAAGGTTTCCTCCTTCAGTTGTTTCACTTGAAGCCGGAGAAAGAAGGTTAGTTCACCCATCATGCTCATTTCAAATTCATCCTGCATAGACTTAGAAAATTTTTTAGACAGATTTTCATTAGAAGATTCAAAAATAATATCATTAACATAAATTTGAACAAGTAAAAACTTTTGCTTTCTTTTTTGATAAACAATGCAAGATCTACTTTACCTTTGACAAAGCCATTTTGAATTAAAAACTTACTTAGTCTGTTGTACCAAGCTTGAGGTGCTTGCTTTAAACCATGTAGAGCCTTTTTCAGTCTGAATACAGAGTTTGGTTTTCTTGGCTCTTCAAAACCAGGTGGTTGTTCCACATAGACTTTCTCTTGGATAAATCCATTTAGGGAAGCACTTTTGACGTTCATTTGGAATAACCTGAAATTCTTATGACAAGTAAAAGTAAGTAATAATCTAATTGCTTCTAACCTTGCTGCGCGTAAGTCTCACCATAGTCTATCCCTTCTTCTTGCGTATATCCCTTGGCCACAAGTCTTACTTTGTTTCTTACGACTTTTTCTTTCTCGTTCATCTTGTTCCTGAAAACCCATTTAGCTCCAATGATGGATTTACCTTTCGGTTTAGAAGTTAATTTCCAGACATCATTGATACCGAATTGCCTAAGTTCTTCTTGCATAGCTTCAATCCAACTTTCATCGCTAGAGTTTCGTCTATGCTTTTGGGTTCTATTTTGTAAATAAGAGCCACATCATTAGATTCTTCATGCCTTTTTTGGATCTTGTGCGAATTCCTTCATTAATATCACCAATAATGAAATTTTCGGGATGACTGAACTTATGCTTCCAGTTGCTGGTTGATTTGTCAGATTGTTGATCATTTTTCTCATTTGAATCTTCTATGATCATTTGTTGCTAGTCTTTTGAAGTCTGAGCTGCTTTTGGAGATTTAGATTTTGTAGAGTTTGGAGCGGGTTCGCATTCTTCAAGTTGAGTCCGAATTGGTTGATTTTGCATAAAGTCTTGAAATTTGACATTCATTGATTCCTCCACTGATTGAGTTTTTTTGTTGTATACTCTATAGGCTTTGCTTGTAATAAAATATCCAAGGAAGATACTTTCATCTGATTTTTCTTCAAACTTACCAACTCGATCATTTGCATTTTTCAATATAAAACATTTACATCCAAACACATGAAAATATGAAACAATTGACTTCTTTCCTTTGAATAACTCATTGGGAGTTTTCTCCAGAATAAGCCTTAAAAAGACTATTAATAATATAGCACACTATAGAAACTGCTTCAGACCAAAAACGAGAAGAGATGTTACTTTTAATTAAAAGAGTTCTAGCTATTTTCTACAGCGATCTATTCTTTCCATTTTGCTCTGGAGTATATGGTGAAGAGAATACATGATGAAAGCCGATTCATCACGAATTTTGCAAAGTCTTAATTTTCAAATTCACCTCCATGGTCTCGTCCGTATACTTGAAATAATATATCCTTTCTCATTTTGGACATTTTTAGCAAACTTTATAAAATAAGAAAATATTTCAGACTTACTTGCAGAAATATACCCAAGTGAATCGTGAATAGTCATTCACAATTACTAGGCAGTATTTCTTATCTCCAATGCTCTGAGTTCTGGTTGGTCCAAATAGATCCATGTGCAAGAGCTGCAGTACACAATTAATGGATACTTGATTTATTGGTTTGAATGAGTGTCTTACCTATTTTCCCAACACACATGGTATGCATAGATCAGACTTTTGGTATGTCAGTTTGGGTAGTCCACGAACAAGCTTCTTTTGCCGAGATTTTGGCTATTTGCTTCATGTTGATGTGCCCAAGTTTTCTGTGCCATAAGTTTGCTTCCTTTGAATTGAGATTAGACATTAGGTTTCATTTGGTTTGATATCCAAGAGGTAGATATTCCCATGTCTTCGCCCGTGAAAGACTCGAGAGGAGTCTTCTTGGTTCATGAACATATTCCTTCTTAAAAGTTGATTTTAAAATTAGTGTCGCACAAACTGATCGATACTCAGCAAGTTGTAGTTGAGTCATTCTACTAAAGAAACATTACTTTTGTGAGGCTTCCAATCTTTACAATTTTTATCCCACAATTCTTTCTTTGCTATTTCCTCCAAAAGAAACTTTTCCGCCATTAACTTGTACAAGTTTTATGAAGCAATTTGAGTCTCTTGTCATATGTCTTGAGCATCAACTATCCAAGTACCATTTAACATTTTTCTTGATAGTGACCTGCATTTAGAAAAGAGCTCAAGCTTTCTTTAGTACCCATATTTTCTTGGGTCCATTGGTGTTATTGTAATATACGGTCTTTGCCCATACCTTCTTAACAGGTTTCCAAACCATAGGACATTCTTTCTCAAAAGGATCTAAGCTATTGCACTTAGAACATTTAAGAGCACTCGCCTACGGAGTGTTTTACAAAAACTTTTGGAAATGATTTTTGTAAGAATCTCTTGTAGGTCTTTGCTTAATTCTTTCCTTTACTTTAGGAAAATCAATTAGAGGAATGGTTTCAGCAGTCATTTCTAAACCTGATTTGTTGAAGTAAGGTCTTTGTGTTGAAATTTTTTTTTCAAGTTTCTCAAATCCTATAGAAAATCTTTTAGAGATACTTGAGATATCATTTTTCAAGACTGCATTTTCTTTTGAAAGATTATCTACATTTTCTTTCAAAGTAGTAACACTTTTGTCTAAACTTTTGACATTTTCTTTCTAAACATTTTCCTGTTGTTTCAGTACGGAAATTTCCCTTTTAAGTTCAAAAATCCTTTTGAGAGAGGTTTTGAGACTAAGACACAATTCATCAATGTATCTAAAAACTTTAGTAGATAATTTTAAATTACTTATCTCGATTTCACCGTCTCGAGTTTGAGTCGATCGAATCTCGAGTCCGATTGTGCCATGAGACAAATATTGGCATAATCATCATCACTTTCCTCACATTCGTATCAATCCAAGTTTTTGCTTTAAGTGTCTTTTCGATATTTCTCAGCTTTTCCTTTCTTTTTTTTCAAAATGGGACAGTTTAGTCGATGTGTCCATTTTTCTTGCATTCAAAGTAGACTACATCTTTATTGGATTCATCATCCTCAACTGACTTAGTCTGTTGCTTTTAAAAACTTTGTTTCTTTGGATTGAATCTTCTCCCCTTTCTGTTTAGTTTTCTGAATTTTCTTATCATGAGAGCAAGCTCTTCATCATTCATATCGTCTTCGGAACCAAGTGACATCAAAATCATCATTAGATTTTAATGCAATGGATTTCTTACCTTTAGGATCTTCATCTTCGTTGATTTGCTCTACTTCATAAGATTGAAGAGTCCCAACCAATTACGTCAACATAAAGTGGCATGATTCTTTGTGTCTCCCCCGATTAAGGTCTTTATGTGATTCCAATCTTTGGACAGTCCACGCAGTAGCTTGTTTACCTTTATGGGTCTAGAAATTGGTTGACCTTGATATTTAAGACCATTTACGATTTCTGTAAAACGACTAAACATGTCAGTAATAGATTCTCCTGATCTCATTTTGAATGCTTCATATTGACTGAGCAGAATGTTGATTCTGGTTTCTTTCACTCAATCAATTCCTTCACAGGTGATGTGTAATCTATCCTAGACTTCTTTAACTGTTTCACAAGAAGATATTCTGTTATATTCAGTAGGAGATAATGCACAATATAAAGAATACATTGCTTTTGCATCAAGAGCTTGTCTCTTGGTTATATCTTCTTGAGTCATTTCACTGGACTTAACAGCTTCTTTTCCTCTTTCTGAGACTAGTGCAGCTTTAGGAATGATTCCTTTGTCTACCACATCCCATTCTAGAGGATCATTTGATCTTAGGAATGCCTTTATCTTGTTTTTCCATATGTTGTATTCATTTCCATCAAAATAAGGCGATGCAGTATTGCTTTGCCCTTCAACCGAGACCTAAAGCCAACATACTAGCCATGTATCTTTAACTCTGAAGTAAAAAGTTAAGCAAGTACACATGCTCGATACCAATTGTGAAAGCTCCAAGTACGAGCACCTAGGGGGTGAATAGGTGCAAAACAAATTTCAAGAAGAGAAGTGTGCAACTCTAATCAACAATAGATTATGAAAAGGAAATTAGACTTTTGTAAACAAATTGAGTTTCGATCAAAGTAAAAGAGCGTAGGGAAGATAATAAGAACACTAGGTTTATAGTGGTTCGGCTTAATCCAAGCCTACATCCACTCTTCCGCACCGATGTGCCCCACGGCTGGATTTCACTATGAATCAAAAGTTACACAAGAAAGCTCTTCCTTGATTCCACAAAGTGTAGAGATTCTCTACACTTTCTCAATGTCTCACAAAGATATAAACTCTCTTTTAAATACAAAATTTCGCTCAACAATTGAATTGACTAAGAACAATGAGCTTGGTGCTTTGGAATTCTTCTATCGTGCACACACTCGAACAAATGGAACGTCTTCCTTATATACTCCTTCATGCCATCACACCCGTTGGCACTTACCAAAGGAGTTCTTCCAATTTACTCGTTGGACAAAATCAATTAAGAAGATTTCAAGTTATTTAAGGAATATGACGATAGCCCACCAATCATGCTCGCCATACAATCGGGATCTAGATTTCCATAAGTAGAACCTTCAAAGTATACTTGCCAATCAACGGATCCAAAATCCTTGAATCAATCTCAATTTGAATAATGGATTCCGACATGTCAGATCTAGCCAAGAGATCTTCTTCGGTCGATAGAATCAAATCCTCAACGAAACATTCAGTTCCTCGGGATAAGCTTTCTTCGACGGTCTAGAAACTGTCAATGAAGATAGACTTTGGGTCTTGAGTCCTGGGCATTCCAGAGGTCTTCGACTTTGATGGAAGAGTTTGCAAGTCTTCGAGACTAGCGATGGAAACGATTTGTCAACTTTAAAACACTTGAAGGAAGTTTTCTCCAACAAAGTGAAACTTGGAGGCCAATGGTTTGAGCGAAAGAAGATTAGGGTTTAAGGTTGAAGATGAAGAAAAAGTAAGATTAAAATCAAATCTTGGCCAAACTTATACTTTCCATAAATGAGTCATGGTTCAGAGGGTGACAATCTATAATGATACGATTCATAATGATAGAGATTCAAGAATCATGTCAATTGAAGTGACATGTTAGTATGCTACAAGTTAGGCATTAAAGCATAATAATGTATGAGGGGTTAGGGCACAATATGTACCCTTGTATTGCCCACGGAATGAGACTCATACATTTTCAAGTATTCAAAGAGTTAAATTTTCTTTTAAATTTTTTAAAAGCGGGCATAATTTTGCACCAAAAATTAACTAGGTCACTGATATAGATAGGCATACAACTAGATTATAAATTATTATTAAACTCGTGAGGCATTGTTGAACACCATAATAAATGTTGTTGACATTGACGTACATCAACCCCAATGCCAATGGGGCGGCAGCAATGGTTGGCGAGGTCGTCGACGCCATGGCAAGGGTTGGCAACCCTCGTCAACCAAAGGTGAGAGCCTCCATCCCTCTCATGTGTGTTCCATTTTTTTTTTTTTTTTTTTAAATATTTTAGTTTTTTTTAAAAAAATTAAAAGAGAAATTGCTCTTCATCGAAAGTAAGCTCAAGCCCTTCTTTGAAATTGATATAGTCACTTTAGGCCCTTATTAGAAATAATATTCACTTCAGGCTCTATTTAATAAAATAAGAATAATTTGGGCCCTAATTTAAACAATGTCTACTTTAGGCCCTTATTTAGAATTTTCCCTTTTATTTTATTTTTATATAAAAATAATATAAAAAAAAATTATATTAATGATCGTTTCACCGAGAATCTTCTCGGACAATATATCTTTTCACCGAAAGTTGAATCTTCGACTTTTTTTTTTTTTTTTTGTATATCAGGTTATGTGTTGAAAAGGAAATGATTAATTCTACTTTAATGGCGATAACAATGAATAAAGATAAATCCAATGGGGCTTGTAGATAATTGGGATAAATGATGATTAAAGTAAACGTAAAAAGCAGCAAATAACAGGTGTATTGCATTCTCTATCAAATTTTTCGATCCTTTTACAATCACTTCTCTTCGGCTATTTATAGCCAGATAAAAGAAAATAGCTATCTCAACATTTCAAATAATCTCTAGAATTCTCGGTGTGCTTTCAAAGAATGTACTATGGCTGCGCTTGGTACTAGCTTTGGGAAGGGACTTTGGGTGTCTAAGGATCTTTGGGCCCAATGTTTGGGCGTTTGTAAAAATTTTAAACCCACCTTGAAACAAAATTTGCTTGAAAGGCTGAAAGCTCAAGGCAAGTCCTAGGCTACCTTGGACTTTCAACCTTCTCGAAAGGCAAGAGAAGTAAAAAAATTTGTTCCAATTTTATCCTCACTGATTTTTTTATTTTCCAACTTTAACCTTGTTTGCGACTATTCATCTTCTTCTCCTAGGGCTGGCCGGTGTGTTTGCTCGATTGCGAGGGTCTCGACCATGGGCTAAGAGAGGCCGACGACATCACCAAAGAAGAAGAGACCGTCGTCACGGTTGCACGACCGTCACTAGGGGTTGCACAACCTAGGCTAGTGTCGTCTCGGTTGTGCGACCCTCATGTGGCCAAGGCGAGGTTGCTCGATCTAGACAGCGAGATGGCCTCGGGTGCTCAGTCATGACACCGGCAAAGGGGCCTAGTGTCAAGTAACCCACTGGCCCTCATCAAGGTCAAGCAACCTTGCGAGGGTCACATCGGCAAGGGCCTAGGTTTGAGCGACCCATTGGCTCTCGCCAAGGTTGAGCGACTTGGTCGAGGGGTTGTGCGGCGACCGGCGAGGGGTTGTGTTGGTCGCACAACCTGGTGCCCTTCGTTGGAGTTGAACAGCTTCCACGAGGCTTGCGTTGGCAAGGGCTACCTAGGTTTGCTTGACCCAAGTGGCCCTCACTGGGGGTCGCTCGACCCTAGTCGACCTTGGCCAATGGTCCCGCAGGGAAAAAGATGGCCGCTTAATGATCCACTTAAGGAAACACGAGATTCTTCCCCAAAATTCTACAAATCGTTAAAACATATGGACTATTTATATTTTATGATACTCTGTTATATTATTCAAATCAACTTATTTCAAATATAACTTTCCTGAATGCACTCTAAAAAATCATTATTATTCTATTATGTTTTACGCGCTTAGGATACATAATATTGCAAGGTCTTTTCCATCTCCTGATAAACCATAATATGATATTCCTCTAGAAAATTATATGTATCACTATTAATCAAGTCTCATCTCTTTTCACATATCAATTACTGGATCGTTAGTGTTCCTAACTATTAAAAAAAATGCATATGGACAAGCTCCCACAAACCACTAATTGAGTAGCTAGTTTGAATAGAAAATAGAGGAGTTTAATGAGCAATCTCATATCAAATCTAATAACTCTTTAGAAAAGAAAAGAAAAAAAGTCGAAAATATATGTGAGTTTTTTTCTAAGATACCATTTACTTGTTATAGAGACGGAGGGGAGCAAGGTCTTCTCCTTTCCCAGAAAATAATTACTAAAAAGTCCTAAACCTTTTGCAATTATACCAATTCAATCTAAACTTATTTTTTTACCAATTAAGTCCTAAACATTTTCTAATCGTGCAAGTTCAATCCATTCAATCAATATTGGCCAGCTATCGCTGACATGGCCGCTGGCCAACACTGGCAACAAATTTTTAATAATATTTTATTTTTTCGAATTATTTTATTAATTATTTTAATCTTTTTTACACCTCTCTCTCTCTCTCTCTCTCTCTCTCTCTCTCTTATTCCTTTGGCTCCAAACCCGACCCGCCAGCCCTTGTTAGTCACTAGACTAAGGCGGCTAGGTGAGCTCGCCTAGCCACTAACAAGGCGAGCCCTTGCCCGATTTGGCAAGGAGTCCTCGCCCAACAATGGCAAGGTGAGCCCCGCTAGATCCGGCGAGGGGGCCTCGGCGTCGCTCGATCTAGTGAGTGTGGGCGCCACACTTGGAGGGGAGGGCGAGGCGAGGGTGGCGTTGATCTTGAGGCCAAGTTTGGGGTCGTCGCAATCCTTGATGAGGATGCACAGGCATTGCTTGCTCTTCTATAGCACCGCCTTCTGTAGTCGATGGTGGGGCTCTTGGTGTCCCCACCCACGTATGACAAGCAGCTCGCCAGCCTAACCAGCTCGTTTGCGTACTCTGCCTAGACCAGCCCACACTCTCCAAATCGAGTGACGGCAGGGCGAGCTCACCCTCGCCCATTTGCCTCAGTCTAGCAACCGACAAGGGCTGGCTAGTCGCCAAAGCCAAAGGAAGAAGAAGAAAGGAGGAGGGAGGGGAAAAAAAGAGAGAGAGAAAAATGTAAAAAAGATAAGTTAAATTAAATAATTCAAAAATAAAATATTATTAAAAAATTTTCGGCGCGCCCAATTTAATTTTGGCCGAAAAGATCAACTGACACAATTGTAAAAGGTTTAGAACTCGATTGGTCAAAAATAAGTTTATGACGGAATTAGCACAATTGCAACAAGTTTAGGAATTTTTTGTAATTCTCCCATATTAAATCTAATAACTCTTTAGAAAAGAAAAGGAAAAATATCGAAAATATATGTGAATTTTTACGTAAGATACCATTTACTTGTTACAGGGTCAAGAGAGGGGAACAAGTTCTTCTCCTTTGCCACTTGCAACTCATTATAATTGACCCAGAAAATAATTACTTAATTTTATTTTGGTTGGAAAATGTACCCTTCGTCCCCCCAAGTCGAATGGGGTCGGTAAGCTCACGCTCCTTTGAATCTTATATAATGTCTACATCATTCTGTCGTCTTTTCATTGAATTCTTTTAATTACTAAAATAAAAAGCTTATTAAAAAAAGTTTCTTAATAACTTTATTAGATTAATGATTAGATAAGAACCATTTCATACTTAGTATATTCATTATTAAGATGACCCCTTGGTAAGTTAATTTCATATGTTAAGTAAATTATTAGTATGATATTTAATTTTTAGTGTCTTAAGATAAATGAACTCAACATGCTCCCCTATCTAAACTTATTTTTACTTATTTATTCTGTTTTGCTACGAGGCCTTTGTCATGAGCTGTCTATCAATATCTAATTTTTCTCCACCCACCGATCGAATCGTAACATATTACAACCTTTAGCTTGAACCACCCAATTAAAATTTTGTCGGGAAATTTTTTCATTTTCTAGGTTCTAGTACAAGTTTTGAAATTAGAAATGATCAGGTTTATCGGCAAAAGAAAAAAAAAATCATATCAATCAATAGTCACTTGAGAAAAAAAAACAATTAAAATTTCATACTATTGTGAGACAAAAAGAGTCCAGCCTCATGATTCAAGTACATATAAGTCTCTAGAGGGTTTACTTAACTCTCAGAAAATTTAAAAATATCTCAATTATGTGTTTCAACCTATCTAATCACAAACTATTTGCTCCAATCTAAAAGGCAATTTGATTGCAAGAAATTCAACCATTAAAGTCAAGAAATTGATTCAAATTGATATCGCTGGTTTGTCTTTGTGGATAGAGTAGATCATGAGCCTTTTGTGGACGCTAAGTCGCTCAAAACATACATCGAACGGAAAAATTACGTAGTATTGAAGTTTCACGGAATTTTTAAAAGAACTAATCATCATGGACAACCAATACAATTGTGTGCCACGTCAGCATTGAACATCATCGACAAACATAGGGTTAGCGTATATATGTGGATGGTGTCTCTTCTTGTCTCACTCACGTGGGATAAGTACACTAATAGTCTTGTAAGTTGTGTACAACGCTCCTTTAGTGCCAAAAGTTTCCGTCGGATCACTTAAGTATCAAATCGGAGGAAAACGATCACTTTGGTGCCACCGGCAAAGATTCCGACCGGGCGAAGATTGGCCAAAATGATTACGTGGTTTTTTTTTTTTTTTAAATCGACAAGGCCTTAAACGATGTCGTTTTGCCGTCCTACATGGATGGCCTCACAAAAACGACGTCGTTTAACTCATTGAGGATTGAAATTAGGGTTTCGACTTGGCCGTCGAGTGGCTGTCATCGGGGTTGGAGTCGGGGTCGGGGGTCGGCTGCGGTTGCCCAGTGGCCATTATCGAGGTCAGTGGTCGAGGTCAATGTGTGGCCATCGAGTGGCCATCGTCTGGGTTGGGGTCGAGTGCGAGCGCGGCCGTCGAGTGGCCATCGTCGCGGTCGAGTCGGGGTTGGAGGCTGCGGCCGCCGAGTGGCCATCGTTGGGGTCGAGTCGGGTTCGAGGTCGAGCCGCTGGCGTTGAGTGGCCATCGTTGGGGTCGGGGTCGGGGTCGAGGTCGAGCTGCTGGCGTTGAGTGGCCATCGTTGGGGTTGGGGCAGGTCGAGGTCGGGCGTGGCCGTCGAGCGCAAGGGTCATCGAGGACGGCGGCGGCGGAGATAAGGGTTTTGAATTGGGGGAGACACCAAACAAGGCGTCGTTTGGTGTTAGGATGCGCTTGTGTTCTCCGGCAAGCCACATCAGCATCAAAATTAAAAAAAAAAGTGCCACGTCGGATTTTACGGCCAACCGGTTGGAGTTGGCACCAAAATGAGCGTTTTTCAAATTTTGGCACTTAAGTAATCCGACGGAAACTTTTGGCACCAAAATGAGCGCAAGTACACAACTTATGGCTGTACTTATCCCCACTCACGTCGCTTGTTCATTCTTCGTTCTTCCCTTTCCTTACGCGACGTCCTCATTCAACCCGATCCCAGAACCTCGCTCCAACCAGAACTCGGAGACTACAGCCATGGGCATCACCGACACCACGCAGCAAGCTTTCAACCGAGCCCAAGAGCTCAAGCGGAGTTCGAAGAATCCAAGCTCGGCGTCAAGGTCTCGTCGACTCGCCCCCTCACCTCCCTCCCCTCCCCCTCTTCGTCCACCCGCCCGAGACTCTCTCCACCCTCAAGCCCGCCCGCCCGGCCCGACTCCATCCCACCATCGACCTCTCGCTGCGATTCCTTCCGGCCCTCCATCGTTGC